>CM043015.1:116202763-116657110 GCA_023690525.1 Holotrichia oblita
GTTTACTTGCTCTTACTATTTCGAATATGAAATAAAAACTTGTCGACTACGATATACTACATTTAATGATACTGTGTTAACCTTATTATTATTGTTTCAATCGATTGAAAAATCTACATGTGGTGTGGTGCACAAATGTGTACACCAATCTGTCGCCACAGCTTTTCGAATACCCTTTTACGGTAATATTTTCAGTAAGTCTTTCGTCTAAATGTTTGGAATTAAGTAATTATCTTCAATTTACACACCCACAGAACTATTGCTTGTCCAAAATCAAATCACTAAATGACACCAACTACAGAGATTCCTTTCATTAAAACGAGCAAACGGTCAAGAATTTGCCACATTATTTAACCATTATTTTACAGTCCTAATTATTCTAAACACATTCACGTAAAGTTTTCAAAATATATACTGGTTACTAAAAACTACAGTGTTGTACCCCATGAGAATACGCAATTAGTTAACAACGTTTATAAAAAAATATTTGATTTAAATAGGATTACAATTCAAGAAATCAATAATATCGGCTGGAAACAATTACAATTTATTGTGGTATATCTATATAACACTATGCACTACATAAATTAATAGTTTCAATTAAAGTTGAAATGAAAATGACAAATGAACTGCGAACAAACGTTTAAATTTATATTAACTTTAAATGAATAAGAAGCGTATATGATTGCGACAACTTACCAACTTACGAGTGAATATAGATTTGCGCTATAATTGGGCAGATGGCTTAGTATACGATGTCAATTAAAAAAAATAATATTTAGAACTTTCTCTTACAAATAGTTACTCAGGCGATGTATGATACTCGCACATGATGGATCTTAATGCCTATAAAGAACCGTGGAATAACCAGTAATTATTAAAATTAATTAGTACAAGCTTGTTATCCAAATATAGTGACACAAATGAGCGCAATAATGGAATATGGTATATTAACTAAGATTTAGTACGATTTCCTAGCTTTATCACTAGTACCTACTAAAAACCGTTATATATCTTCCAATACATAAATGACACAAAATACATATCTAAAAGTAAGTAAATATTTAAGCACTTTCTTATTTACTACACATTGCAGTAAAATAGAAAGTAAGATACTCAAACATGTGAAAAAACGTTACCTTTTAAAAACTGATATGAATACTATGATTGGTATGTTACTTGTCGATAACCGAAATGTTTCTATTCTAACAAATACTGATTGTGAGTGAGCGACTAAATTACTGCACATTGCACACATTACAAATGCACCTAATAAACCATTTGAACAACGTGGTTTTTTACTGTATAAAATATTTTAATTTCATTATTATTAAACCTGAAACATATTTATAACTGAATTTGGCCAACTCAATTTTGCAATTTTGTATTTTATTTAAATTATAAGGAAAAATTTACGCACTGTATTCACCATTGGACGATTAAATGAGCTCACCGATTCTGGCATATTTTGGAATTCAAAGTTAAATTCAAATTCAAAATTCTTCGGCCGTACGCAAACTTGATAACAATCGAAATACGTGCTGCACTGGATGTGATATACAAAAAAATATATTTTATAACGTGCTGAAACACTCACTGTTTCAAGAAGCTTCAATGAAATCACAAACTGGGTGGCATATATTATCTATTTCGGTCAAATGACTAAGGTGTGCGGAATAAATATTTTTTAACATCGAGCGATGTTATATTTGAAAATTTAAAGAAACCCTTGTAACAACTTAATAGATCTTTCAACGCACCTTCACAAATCTGTCTCAGTATGAGAAAATCTGAATCCTTCTTTGTCAATAACACTCTCAAATTTTTGTATTACACACTCATTTTTTTTCGCCTTCTGCTACACGTAGAAGTGAGTGAAGATCATCCACAATTTGAACAGAATCCACAAACGACATCGAATAATTTTATAATTTTTCAATTCCCACCGCTAGTTCTTGTGAATAGTTTCTAAATCAGTTCTTACCTGTCTTCTTTCAACATAGTCACGAGCAGATGGCATAACGTTTCTTATTAATGTCCGACTTGGTAATGTACATACTATAATCCGAATACTTGCTTCATAAGGAAACAAATGCTTCTTGGTCTTTAAAGTGAACGATAGATTACATAGAATAAAACATAGGTGTCGCACTATACACATTTAATTTATCACCTTCGTGTTCTAAATCCGGCATACTCGCTATTACATGTTCTAGTTTCTGTTCTAGTTCTTGTTCTGCCTCATTTTCTAAATATGTGTGTACTGATAAGCACTCAAAACGACCAGCGGTATAATACTGAACAAGTGTGCTAAGCATTTACCCCTCTACGTTGTTCTCCGCACTACACTGAAACTTGCCACTCTTTGCCGAGTCTAGTGATAAGTATAGCCCATGTTTACTTATAACTTACACCTTTGAGTCAGCGGACTAGCGTACTTTTAGACAGTGTAGTGACACTGAAACTAATTTTTGTACTATTTTTAGTCAAAATATTCGTTAGTGCGTTGTAATGGTTAATATCACTGGACAGTAACTATTGCTTACAACAACTTGTAATTTGCATGTTTTCTCGAAAGTTAGTATAGTAGTAATTGTTTTTAAAAGTGAATACTAAAGCTGTCGGATTTTCACGGACGTTCAGATGTTTCAAATTTCTGTACTTCGTCTAACAAGTGCATGTGTGTGTTGCTTTAAAAAAATCTTTAACGTACGTACAACTAAAAAATGGCCACTTCGTAATAAAGTTGGGAAGAGAGGGAAAAAATTGCAGACTTCAACTACGATGGTACAGATTCGCTATAAAATTGTGCCAATTTTGTTTTATAAATTACAATCGATGTAATTTTACAAATTACACTGACGCACAATGCACTGATCAACATTTTGATTGAAAAAATACTACAAAAATTAGTTTCAGGATCACTATACTGACCAAAAGTAAGCCACTCCGCTGACCCACAGGTATACTAGCTATACTGAAATCTTTGCATACTAAGTTTCATGGTACACTGTTATAAGTATGTTTAATAGAAATGAAGTTAAAGTATTTTATACAGTAAAAATCGCATCTTCAAATGTTAGTTAGTTGGATTTAATGTGATTATGTTGTAATACAATCTTTGATGGGTACATCTGTACCCATTTCAAAGAAACTTCCTAGACAATATACAGTAATTTAGGCGGTTACTTATCGATCAATCGATTAGTTATTATTTTCTGACTTACCACTACTCATGCTATTTTATGTCACTTTTTACATAGCTCCTAATTTGGCACCACTGCTGCATGGAAATTATCGGCAGCTTTAGCGAGTACACTGAATGTGTATGTTTATAGTAAAAGTTATAGGCGGCAAGTAAAAGTTCGTGACCAATCATGTCCTGATATGGCGGTTGTAACAAACGTACTTTTAAAAGACGAAAAAAAAAAGAAAAAGACCAGTCGAATAGAAAAGCAGAAAAGGTTATGCATATACCCTTCTATACGAAAATAATGAGAACCGCTCAAATTTACTAAAAAGCATTTATATAAAACTATGCACTCCAAGAATACCTCGGTGTAAACATAAAACTATTTTTTGTGCTTTTTTAGCAAACTATTTTATCCGATTTTGGATCCAGTTTTGCAAACGTTACGATTTTTAAATATGTCGGAGTATGTCTGGAACTATTTTATGAATTATTCTATTAAAAATGTATGAATTAAGATGAAGTCCATTACTAAAATCATTTTAGTCCGTCCATCATTACCAATGGTGGCATATTTAGGATACGACATACATGGTAATTTTTTTTCTTATAATTTAAATTAAATGCAAAATTGTATGTGTACGTTGCTGAAAAGTGTATCGAATTTACCAGGTCTAATCATGAGTTCAATGTTTAGCGTTCTACGCAAACTTGATTTATTCAATGGGCCGTATTCATAAAACTGAAGGATATCCTTGTAAGTATAAGGTAGAAATATAAGGTTTTGAGTTGAAGAAAAAGGTAGGAGTATAAGCATTTCCTTTTTTTCGAATTCATAATGATTACCTTATACTTGCAAGGATATCCTCCAAGAATAAGTAAAGGGATGTTGGCTTGTGTGTGCCGCGGCAGGTTCCAACCTGTTTACGATGGTTCGTTTATATACGGTATTCCTTTCTTATCGATCGGTGTTAGTTGAGCACATACTTCGATCAGAGAAGATGTATTCGTCAAGCAGCGATAGTGAAAGTACAGATAATGCTACAACCGAACTGCAGTTCATAGCAGATGAAATTGCCAATGCCCCCGTGATTTTGGAAAAATCCCAAACACTAAAAATAAAAGCTAGCAAGGATGAGGCTGTTAGCAATGTTACTAGGAAGCACGAGGTGACATTTGGTAAACCACTGGATGCGAAAGGCATGTTAAAGAAAATAAACAATATGAAAGGAAGGTTGACTTCAAAAAAAAACAGGAAATAAAGCAATTCAACTGTTGGAATGGGAGAAAAAGTTATTGAAAGCTATGTAAGGTGACAGTAATCCTACAATTGGAAAAATCGGAGGCGCAATGCAGATAGGTATTGATGAGGGAGCTACTCAGCATACAGCGAGTGAAGCTTCAGCTACGCGAGAAGAAACTGAATCAGCCATCAAATCTAGTAGTGTCAAGACTTTCGAATCTCTGCTGCCAACAAGGAAAAACAAAACAGCAACAGAGAAGTACGAAACAATTGAAACAAAAGGACTCACAACCAAAGAGCTTCAACCGCTAGTTCTTTTAGAACAGTATCGAACAACAAGAGTTCAAAGAGAATACTACGAAAAAAAGTTGGAGAGGATGAAGCGGGAAGACTCAACAGCAAATGTTGTTAACAAGGAGGACGTAACATACTACAATCTGTAAACAATTTACCAAATGTTCTCGTACAACGTAATTATATTGACAATTTATTATATTAATGTTAGGTACTTATTATTTTTTTGTAAGATAAGGGGAGTTTGAGAACAATTATCTAGTTTGTTTAAAAAATCCAGTGTACTTAGATGGGTTTCAAATGTAAAACATCACAGTAATATGTGTGATTTATTCTTAATATTATTACAAAGTTTGTAATAAAATAAAAATAGAACAGTTTGCTTTAAAATGTATGTGAATAAATTTGTTATAATTATTCGAATTTTGTTTTTTAATAACCAAAATGTGTTGATATTTATTATGGCGTAAATAATAAAAGTAAATTAAATTTGAATTTTCATTCTATACAGTTTTATACCTACATTTAATTATCAAAGTTGTTTATTACAATGCTCAAATTTCTTCTGACTTCTTGTCCTTGCTGGCGAAGAGGTAGATCAACTTCATCATTATCATTGTCATCTTCTTCTGGCATCTCTTCAGGTGCTTCAAAATCGAGGTCTTGCAAAGATTTTGCCACGTTATGAAGCACAATACAGGCAATAACTATTTTTGGCACATTTTCCAGTTTCACTCAGCAAACATTGCAAAATAGGGAATCGACGTTTCACTTGACCAAAACAACGTTCAATAATCACTCTCTTTTTCAAATGTTTATTATAATTTAGTTCAGGACTTGGAGCGGGATTTCTGAATGGAGTCATGAGCCACGGCTCTATACCATATCCATCATCAGCAAGTAGCACGACGTTGTTTTTATTTTGTAAACGAACCCTTATTTGTGAATTTCTCCATATTCTTGAATCGTGGACCGATCCAGGCCAACTAACGTCCACACTAGTGAACATTTCTCTTGCATCACAAGTGGCTTGTACATTCAGTGTAGGATGACCTTTTCGGTTGACATACTCATCACCATGCCGATTTGGTTTCAGTATTCCTATGTGGGTACAGTCAACTACACCAACTACTGTCGGAAACCTATATTTGCTTTGCCATAACTGTTTCGCAGCCATAAGTTCATTGTTAGTAGACGGAAACTTTATCCAGTAATTTGATTGCGCAACTATGCTGTCAATTACGGCAGTCACTGTAGGAGATACTGTTGCTTGACTTACACCCAGTTCTTGACCAATGCCTTTCTGATACCCAGGGTCACTGAGATAGCGTAAACATCTTTATTTTTAGGACGGATGATAACGCACCAACTCGAGTTTCAGCATGTATTCCCAAAAACCAGTTGGCAAGCCATTAGACATTTTTCTCTTTGAACCGGTATAATTCTTTGTAATCACGAGCAGGTGCTGATAAACGCTGCTTGTAGTGTTTAATCTCTCTCAGTTCCACTACATCTGCCATCGCTACAACTGATCACTACACGACTGAGTCTGCTACAGACCACACTCAAAATTATTGAAGGATATCCTTCTTATTTAGAGTAAAAGGTAACGTTTATGAATAACCAAATACTTTTTTTGTGAAGGATATGCTCATACTCTATAAGTATAAGGTTTTACTCGAAATATTATGAATGCCAGGTGAAGGATTTCCTTCATATTCTGCAAGTATAAGCATATAACCTTTTTTTATGAATACGGCCCAACATGTTACTTTCATTTTGCATCGTAGTTTGAGGTTTGTATAGTATTTGATGTTGTGAAGCAAGAATCTGAAGTCAAATTTTGTTATTACTTATAAGGTAATTTAATTTAATAATTAAATTTATCATATATTTTTGAAATTACGTTAATTGCAGGCCGGCATAGAATTTCTCTGAAATGTATAAAAATAGTAGTTGAAAATTTTGGCAAATATTCTAATATCAAATCAGACAAAATCAGATTTATGTTTCGTTCCTGTAATTTTTTAGGAATAATTATTAATATCAACATAATATTTTCATGAGATGATTTCGCCGCGTTGCATCGAACTATATTTTTATAAATAAAAGATTATTGTTTGTCGAAAATGTCTCCGATGACTAATATTTAATATAAAATAATCTGTCGAGAAAGAAAAAAGATGGAGCACTGGACGTTCCAAATGATCATCTCAAAGCTCAGATCTGAATATAATCTATATATAAAAGAATTTGAAGTTTCCATAATCTTGCAGAACTATAGAATATTTTACAAGAGGATACGTAAATTTTTAAAGAAATTAATCCAGGATGGAAACAAATATATGTAATCCTAGTGGTCATAAATCCCAAATTTAAAAGTATTTATAAGTATTCCCAACAAAAGTTTCTTTTAGTAAAGTTAATGATAGTTGCCTCTTTCTTTGGCACTATACTGCATGTATAAATATTATATTTAGTTAACTTTATACTCATACATATGTATCTATCTATTTATTATTTCTGACGTTTTTTATCAAAAATGCATTCGATAAATTTATAAGTACATATCCGTTTCGTCACATAGAAAGAATTTCTATCTAAATAAATACCTGATAAATATGATAAAATAGTACCAAAGCACGTTTCTTTATGCAGTGTGTGGATAAGTTTTTGAGAAAAAATATAAAAAGTGTATAAATTCCATTAAGTTACTTTGGTGTTGCCCACCTCTTGTAACCTTATATTCTTAACTTGTAGTCGTGTAGGCGAACCAGACTAACATCCGTCGAGTAAATAATACTTTCATATACGTATATACACAATGCATTTTTAATAGTTTAGTATTTTTAAGCATTACTGTCACTCAAAATGGATCCCGTAAAATATCAACCAATTCATTCCTAACACGATTTTGTAATAAGCATATTTAGTATATAAACCAGGTGGGTAGTTTGTACAGTTTTCAAATGCGTTAGGATACGATGTAAATCAAATATTCTCACGTATTCGTAAATAGGTAAGGTGTAAAACCTACATCTGTAGGTATATGTATAATCAGTTGTGAAAATATCTATTGCAAAACAACAAGTAGGTGTATACATATATAAACACGTAGATGTATTTATGTATAAATTAAGTGAGATTCGAGTGAATTTTATTTGCTTCTTGCCGTCTTTCAGCGTCCTGCACGTATAAATAAACTTTATAATTAAATAACGTTAATGAAATCTCGTCAAGATAAACGATCTCGTATTCATTTGTATGAGAAGCACGGGATAACTTGTGGCGTCAACATTCAGGAAATAAGAAATTGGGTCGGCGCCTTGAACGTACTCAAAGACGCATCGTTCATATACTTTCAATCATAATAAAGTAATATCAATAAAAAGAAACCGGTAACAAATACCACTAAATGAATATCATTAATTGATTATCGATTCTCGGGGAATGTATTTGAATGTACACAGTATGGTGTATTGTATAAACTATACGAAAACATATTGTATATTCTATCTTTGTTTGAATCTTATTTACCATTTTATAGATCGATTAATCTATAATTTTCTATTGCTTTGAATTTAGTGTCATATTTCGTTTACCGTTTTAGTAGTATATTTGATAACTTGCTTTTAAGACAGTGCGCTTAAATGGTTAAAAATAAATAATCTGCTTATTCTTACTTATATGTGCACCATTATTTAATGTTGTCATTCGATAAATGTAGTTTGTAGAAACAAAGTCATATAATGAAGCTTAAACATCAGAATTACTTTTAAATACCAAACTATATACTTTTGGAACCATCCAAAAGTACAAGAGCGCGCATCCGTAACATCAACTTTGAAATTGTGCATATACACTTTTTCTTTAAGACACGCATTTCGGTGTCAGAGCTGACCGATTATACCAAAAAATAAAAATCACAATATTTCACTTTCAATTTTGGCGTTTATAAATCTTTTTGGAAAGTAGATAACTTAGAATAAAGCCCATTTTTTAGATTGTTAAGACTTAACTAAAATCAATCTTCAATAGATCCAGCAACTTTTAACGTACAACGTATTATATTTCCTAGTAAATATCTTTACTGTCTTATACTGGATGTTTAGTAATCGAAATCCAAGTAATTATTACTTCTTTCTATTACATACAGTATTCCCTGCTACCTAAACTTGATACATTTTAAGTTAATTATATATAGAAATCTAAAATTGGACATATAAATGGGATTATAATACCATTTCTGTCTGTTATTTGTTATATTTCGTGAGAAATAGTAGTTTTAGTCATAACTACTAAATACATGGAAAATAGGTTCTATAGTAGCACTAACAATTTGACGTTTGAACAGTTTTTTAACATGTGTATTCAAAGTTAACTTTTCAAAAAGTATATTTCTTAATATTTCCGTTGTGCTTTGAGATATCTTTTTCAAATTTGGTGCGAATTTTACTTTTATCTTAACACACCTTACATGTGATTTTTAGCAAAAAAAAGCTCCAAAAACGAATTGAAAATTAGGAAGTATGATACCCTCCAACTCTCCATTTTTTTTTACGAAAGCCTATGGTCTTGAAAGCTATTTTTTTTTAATAAGCTGATGATTTATCTAACCTTTTTGAGTTTTGTTTAATACTGTCGTTACGACATATTTTTAATTATTTGACTGGAGTTGACATTTTTGAGAATTTTATTTTCACCTAGATACTATTATCTCACCATACACCGACGTCATTATTTTATATAAACGAACCTACAGTATAAGGGTGCGCACAAAATGTAAAATTTGACCAAGAAAAATATGAAATTATTTTTTTTGTGGTTTTATTAACTTTATAACTATTACCTGAATCGCCTACAAAAATATTCGCGTTCAATACGATTTCACAACAAATAATAATGCTAAGATGTTTCGGCTTTTGCAGAAACAAGCCTACTACAATAAAAGAACTCCTGCAAAATAGATAGAGATATTATATATAAGAACCTAATGATAATAAACTTATTATTACACTGGGGTTTTTACCTAAAGTGTTGAACTTAGGTACAGGAAATGCTGTAGCAGGTCAGTGTATGACATGGTGTTTTCAAGAACAGTTATTGCCCTAACATTTGGCCAAATAATATTTTTTCTGCTAATTAGCGTAACCACAAAATTTGCGATATATAATTGACGCAAATTAACTAGAAAAACATAGTAAACCAAATACCTCAAAGACCGTCAGTTTTTTTATATGAACACCATACACAAAGTCCCCTTTTCATGTAGATTTAAAATAAATTAAAAAACATATAGGTTTGTATTAAAAAAAAGTTGCTTTCCGTGCAGTGGAAATGGCACATCCTGTATAATCGGCATTATTTTAGGTTTGTAGATCTTGAAAAAACTAGACATATGAAATTAAAAAATTCAATTATCTCGCTTATCAACCAAGACTTCCGCGTACTAGGTGGGCACCCTGTATATGTATGCTATACATGCATTTAGAAATTCGCTGGTGGCGCAGCTGCCGACTCTGAGGTCTTCAGACCCACCTCAAAAAAATATTACGTTAAAACCAAGAACTTTTTATTTCCAAGATAAATGAGCACAGACGCAACACAAACAAATTGACTAAATAGTTATGGCAAAGCTTGGAAAATGCACCAAACCGTTTTTATATTAGAACAATAGACTACCATATTACTTGTTTTTTTTTCTACACCTTTCTTTTTGTTGCTTCCACATATTGGTCGTGCTTGTTGCAATTTTTTAAAATATACGTCAACAACCAACTGTTTCTCAAAAAATATTTTAAAATTTCAACATCATATAATTTTTACTTTTTGACATTGCTAATCTAATTCCAATATTCATACTCATTTTAAGACTAGAAAGAAGAAAGACATTTGTGCAACATATTTGCAAGGCTAAATCAATCACTTATATACAACGGTGGTCAGGTCTGTTGTCAGACGTCTCTCTCTTCTACTTTACATAGGCACGTTCAGAGTGAGCGAGAGATTATGACAACAAACGGACAAACTTGAACACCAGTATACGTATTTGTAACTGAGTAGCAACAACCGACCACTCACATTACGTAAGCAAACTGAAATTAATTATAGTTTATCAATTTTTTTATACGTACTTTTCTAAGCATATCTCTTTGTTTCCTACCGCTAATCTTTGCTTAATATTTGAAATAGCATGTCGGACTACTCCAGGGCACACACGACATCGCTAATATACATACATATGTAACATATATGTATCTAGTAAATAAGAAACTCTTACATACAGAGGATCTGACTAGTAAGAGTCAGTGGTTAACTTCTTCGTTATCGAGAAAGAACATATGAAAAACTATAATTTAACTATACAAGATATTACTTTTTTAACACATGTCTAATACGTATAAACTTTTTAATAGATAATGAATAATGATAGTCCGATTACTTTGAAGAAATTAGAAAATTAGAGTATAGCTACCTATTTACTTTCCTATTTTTTTGATGATTATTTACTTCATAGTCTTCACTTTACTGCTATTCATTTTTAATTCCGATATGTTACACATTTTTGTAGTTTGTGAAATGACAGGCAAAATTATATGTATTGTATTCCTTTATGAAAATATTTTTGCACTTTTCCACTACTATGTAATTGAATCAGTTTTTTACCTTCTAAAACCTGGCGCTTTTTTGAATAAATATTTCTTTTAAAACAGTTTGTAAAACATATTCCGTTTTTATACTGTTGCTCTTCTTTTTTATTGTTATATATGAGCACGTTTACTGAATTACGTGCGTTACTATATCAACGGATAGCTGTTGTTTATCAATCTAGGAATAAATTAGTTGACATTTTAAATGGTGCCATTCCTGTCATTATTTCAAAGATCCTTTCTCTAGGCTCGTTTGCATACATAAAAGTTCTCTGACAAAATTAATAAACACATGGACAACATACATCGTGTTTTATTAGAAATATGATTTAATATGAAAAGGTGCGTACCTGAAATAATTTATTTCCCAGAGTTTTATATTCCAGAACTGATACTACTAAAACGATCTGTAGAGCATTACACATTAGATTTATTAAAGATATTTGTGTTGGTACATGCACACTGGACGTTGATAAACCATTCTCAATAAAGTACAATTAAGTACATTCTATATCTTGTCTCTTAGTATATTCACTTTATACGAAAAGTTACCGTTTCATATAACCTTCCGAAATCAATAAAATCAAGAATGCAAGTCCTAAATGTACTCGTCACGGTTTAGTCAAATTAATTGTGTGAAACGTCAAGAGCATAACTGTCCTTTATTAAGTTTCAGCTTGTAAAACTGGAAAGAAAATTCCACATTTTTCAAAATCAACTCTACAACTGTGGTCAAGTGAATTTTAATAAACACTACAACTTATGTACAGTCACTTAAATTAAATTCCAATCTTGTAGCGAGAAATTTGTATTTTGTAATAAAGTACCTACTCTCCTTAAAGCGAGGCACAAATATACGCGATCGGAGCGGCAGCGGTAATAGCGGTGGCGTTTGAACCCGACCTGTGTAAACCAGTCAGAGCTATTATGTTTGTCACTGTCTTTCTAGCGTTCAGAGCGGTTTGTGCAGCGTTCCAGTAGCGGCCAGATGCTGCTTGTTAAATTTTACCGCTGTGAAAGTGTGTGCGCACAAAATACAGCGAGGATTTAAATTTTACAGAATTAGTTGAAAATGTAAAAAAATTGCCATTTAAATTTTTTTTTGTATAATACAGTTGGCTAGTCATAAACATGCCACCGCTCCCGCACAAATGTGTCCGAAGCCACTACCGCTTAACATCACCACCGCGTATATGTGTGCCTCGTTTAATGCAAACAGAAGCATAGAGCTTGATTTTAGTAACCGAATTAAGCTTAATGAATGAATATTATAATCGGTTACTTCACTCAATTCTTTATCATTATTAGTGAGTAAAAAACTCGGCACAAATAAAATAAGATTAAGTAGTCATTTTGTTAACTACCTACTATTTTATAGTTGTTAAAAATAATAAAGTCCTAAGAGTAATTTTTAGCGTTACTACTAAGTATCTCTCAAATTAATCGAATTATGTTAATAATTGAAATAAAAAAATTAATCACTATTCCAAATACTAATACTAGATAAGATCAAGACTGGAAGCAGCTTACTATTATATGTATACGATATTATTATAGAAGATAAAATCTATCTTTTTAACATATGATATAAATTGCCCCTTAGAAATTCTATTTTATTCTTGCAGCATATGGTATTTAATGGTAGAAGGTCAAACAGAAACGACAATGGGCCTAATGAATAAAAACCAAGTTAATTATTCTTTATGAAGCAATTACTTTTTAGCAAAAATAAAATTTAAGCAAATGCTATAAGTCATTTTGTTAACTTACCTTACAAGTGGTATTATGCATTTATATGGTTGTATACTGAAAAAATAATAAAGTCCGTTAAGAGTAATTTCATAGCGTTACTAATGATACTGTTTTTCTCAGAATGTATATCAGAATTTTTGAAAATTCTGCTATAATGCACAGAACCTGGCCATTCACAATCTACACTTGTAAAAATGTCCGTCTCAAGTTGCCTGCAATGCTAGAGGACCCTTTTCGGTTTATAATAAATTCTTTAAATGAATAATATGGCATCTGGAAATAATAAACAAAAAAATTAATAAAAATATTGCCAAATACTAATAACAGATAAGATCAAATACTGGAAGCAGCTTCCGACAATTTTCAGAAAAATTATACTTAGGTGATAATTACCAGATATTTTTATCAAAGATATAAGAAATCATCACATAACTGTAGAACGGACGTTCATATATTCAGCATTAGTTATTTTAAATTTAATAATTAAGAGCAGCTCACGTGTATGCCGCGGAAAACAAAAGTTGACTGCTACCAAGCAAATTGAAAAGTTGAAAGTAAACACTAGAAAAAGCAATTCCTTAATTTATTCATCACATTTTAAGCAAACGATAGCAATTGCTTCAATTTTTTACTCGAAAATTTCTATTTATTCTTGCAGCATATGGTATTTAATGGTAGAAGGTCAAATTGAAATTAGGACAATGTGCTAGAGTGTATAATACAATAACAATGAAATATACGTATATAGACGTATGCACGCTTGTAAGTAAAACTTGCACGTTTGTTTTCAAAACGTACGATAATAAACATGAAGAATAGAATATATAAACAAAGAGGATTTGCCTCGCCCAAATAACAGAGAGAAATGAATAGTAACAAAAACAATTAAGAGTCTTTACCAAGAACAGAACAAAGAGATGTCCGCAGCAGAGAGTTATGCGCTGTTGATTATATTAGGACATTACTAGAGTTATTAAAAAGATTGAGTCAAATTGTAATTTTAACTTTTCTATTCTCGTAGCTTTTATTACATTGTAATTGTAAATTCTAGGTGCAGACCTAATACAATAACAATAAACTGTGGGCTACGTGTACCATCACTTATTTAAAGGACTATTCGGACTTGTTACCATTTCATGTTTTGTACAGTCTCGATACGTCATTAAGTATATATTATAAAATGTTTCCGTAGAATACTATGAAGTGCATTTGTGTATCAGTATTGATCAGTATACATATTTAATTGCCAGAAACAGTTGAATCATTTGAACACTCTCCTAGCAAATTAGGTTATCATCTACTTTATAACGACGTAAACACGAAATCTAAACTAATTGCTCGTAACTCAATCTTCTCAAGTTCTGGCATTGCTTTATATTATATATTACAACATCACCTTGAGTTAGAGCCTGGTGACTTGTTTCGTATTTTGAGATCAAGCTTAACAACTAGTCACATTCAAATCTGATTAATTTGTCAAGTTAGCAGCAATGCTGATAACAAATCTTGGCAAAAGATGTGGTTTACATGATTATTGGTGTTGAGTGAACTGGGCCTAGAGCTGCTAGGGTATAAATTTATTATTCCCAAAATAAATTTTTATTACGAAAACAAAGCGTTACAAAAAATAACTTTTTGATAATAACAAATGATGATTTTAAAATTTGTGCCAGCGAAACTCCTTCTACCCAATCTTCGTTTAAAATTGGGACAGGTCTCTATTTGATATTAAAAATAACTTCTTCTATTTTGTCGCATCAAGCAACTCTGTTTTATATTTATGTCCTTACATCACAATCAAATTTAAACTTAATTCAAATATTAATTAGATAATTTTCGGGTAACTTTGTATAAGCTTTATTCACGCAGACGACACGTTTATATTTATTATAATATTAAATTGTCTAAATACCCGTCAAGAGTTTATAATAACGATCACCTGTATCTATAACATACCATGGTTCGAATTTAGCAAAAATTGTCACGACAGAAAAATATTGAACAAATTAAATCAACAATAAATATGCAATAATGATCCTTTTCGTTGTAGATAAGTACTTAGACAAGTATAATTAAATTTATAAATTTTTAAAATTACGATAATTCTGTTGGAACTGCATTTTATTCGCGAATTTATTCATGCGATATAGCATAATACTAATATAAAAAACCTTGTATTATAAAATACCTTATTTTATTTATTATTTTGTTTTGATCACCGCATGTCGCCTGGCGTATTAGCGATAAAGATTATAAAAGTAATTAACCTATTTAGATAATTATGGATGCATTGAACAGTGTACTCCCTAACAATATCAAAACATCTTTAAGAGAAACTGTATTACTCCTAAAGGAATCAAATCTAAAATCTGAAGTCAGTCCTCCACGCGGAATACATGAACTCTAGGATGCGACCGCCTTTAATACAGATAAAGTTACCCCGGTAAATTATTGGTAAATGTAAAATATTTGACACCGAAGTGCTGGCTCCTTAAATGGTTGGTACCCAGAGAACCCCGTACTGTGTCTTATTTATTTGATTTCTAGAAATGAGCGTTACTAGTGGATTACCCTGAATATAAAGAAAGTAAAAAGTTGATATTAATATAAAAATGTAATTCGTGCACTAAGACTAAGAACGAATCACAAAATTATTCTTCTGCCCACTAATGAATTATGGGTTCGCCGTATTACTGAGGAAACACCGTAGACGATTGTCAGATAACGCATTACATTACCGGCAAAGGACAGGTGTAGCTATGAAAGAGGAACGACAAGTAAAAAAACGAGAGCGTATCTACAGGGAGATGTTGAAGACAGTGTCTACAAATCGGAAGAAGTAAATGTATGTCATAATTATTGTCAAGTTCTTATAATAATTAAAAAAAAATAATAAAAATAATTCTTCCCACAAAAATAACAACCTTTAACGAAAATTTTGAATTATTCTCGTAAGCTGTCGATGACCAGTGATCGTGAAGAAGTTATCAGAATTACGCACCTCAAAAAAGATTTATATTGTACCTACGTAATAATAATTTCTGATCAATCCGGAAATTGATATTCTCGAATGAAATAATATTTGATGTTTGGAACTGATTAATAGAATTTTGTCTACGGGCATTCTAAGGTCGCGCTTACTTCACTTGCTCCTAGGAGTTGTATATCAAACCGTTCTTTTTATACAGTGTCCGGCAACAGGCATTGAACAGTTTTTAATAGGCTACTGTTAAGAAACAAAGAATATATTTGGGCAAATTAATCGTAGCGGTGTGGCCGTTTCTTCAAAAAATTATGGCCCAATTACACCGAAGCTGCACACCCCCCACCGCACCGTTACCTTTTGGTCATGAAGTGAGTGTTTCTCTTGGGTTCTGTTTTGCCCAGTAGCGAAAGTTCTGCTTATTAACGTACCTATTCAGATGGGAGTGAGCTTCGTCAGACATGATCAGTTTATGAAGAATTCCGGCATTATTGTCAAATATTTCAAAACATTTTCTTTCAATATTACCTTGTGTACGAACTGTACGTGTACCTCCAACAAATTTTGAGTTTATACTGCCCCTTTCGAAAAAGACTATACCTATTTTTTCCAAATAATTCTTCAACGTTTTTAGCTCAACAGCAAAACTAGCAAACAATCATCATCTATTTTTGTAGAAGCCCATGTTAAAAAGTAGGCATTCTTTGATAATGCCTACTTTTTAACACTATTTGAAATTGTCGCATCTATAAGCTAATCTTGAAAAACAATGTTAAAAGCTGATGTTTAATTTTCGACATAAAAGTCAAGTAAGTACAATGAAAATGATATGTATCATCTTTGGCAATTTAAATGCGATTTTTTTATCGGGGAATGTTGATTTTGTAAATAAAGGCTTTGCTTTAAGGTGAATTTAATTACTCTAATAAAGAAGTTCATCAAAGCAGTACTCTCTTTTAGAGAAATTAAATTTGCTTCAAAGTATAGCCTTTATTTAGTAAATAGAAACTCCTCGCTGAAAAATTCGCATTTAATTTGCCAAAGATGGCACATGTATCTACATATTATAAACTTAAATAATTTATTTGTTCGAGTAGGCAGTAATAATTTCGTTACAGTTACATTTCCAAACAATTAACATAAAGTATTGTCATACTATGCAACATTAAGAATTTCTTTGTCTTTAGAGTAAAGGTTATAAGGTAGCTTTTCATTGAACAATAAGTTAAATTTATTAAATAAGAGCATGTGTTTATGTATACAAGACATCAATGTTTAAAACGGTAACGCTTAGAAGTTTACGTAACCTAAAAAAGTAAGAATGGAAACATAAATTTAAAAAACAAATAATAAACCAATATAACTACAGATGTATATTCGAATGCACATGTATATGGGATCGTTTTTTACCCATAACATCCGGCAAGTTTAAATATACCACACATCTGGTATGTACGCTACAATTACGTCGAAAACAGTCTCAGAAATAAAATAGAAGATTATTTTCGAACTGTTACTTATTAAAAATAGGTTTACTACAGATAGCATAGTTTATTGACAAAAATAAAAAAAAAATTATGTAATCGATAATTTAAAGTGCGCTCGAATGAATGAAATACAAATCGATAATAGACATATATATTGTAAACACATAATACTTATTAAATCAAATTCGTAAGATAAACATCATAAACAATTACGTTGATTGCAATTAATAATAAAACATTAGTGATCTAAATTTAATAAATATTGAAAACCACTTACCAAAGAAATCCTCCCAAGTATCATCGGAATCACTCATATTTAATAAAAACACGCAGTGACAACACCAACAATCGAATTATTACAACACATTGTACACAAATAAGCTGTAATCACACTTTGACAGACATAAACATAGAAAATAACTTAATAAATAACAGTTGTTCCCAGCATGTTTAGTTTAAGTTGTGTTTGTACGGAGAAATGCCTGGCGATACTACAGACGAGAAGCAAATGCAGACTGCGCATTCACTGCCTACGATCTACTAGGTGTGTAGGAGAATTCTGGGTGAATTATTTACTCTATTCTTTCTAATATTTTGTACCCATTCATTCTGCTTTATTTATCGTTTTGAATTTTGAAACTACCGATACAGTAGACACCGGTGTTTTCACCTTTTATCAATAGCACAAGCGTCAAAGTAAATAATCCTTGTCACTCACTGACGTATTATATATAGTTTGAGTAGCTGGACGCATGTCACTGTGGACAGTTAACTAAGTGATCCGTGCAGATTCGCGATTATGAGGTCAATTTCTGCATTAGAGCACCAATAAAGTATTTACTTGATACTTGATTCTCGTTTTGAATAAGTAATTATCTAGCGAATACCTATTATAATTTTTTTTTTCACTTCGTACTTCACGATCGTGATTGGATGATAATATAAAAAATTATATAAACTTTTGTTGTCTATTGGCTATCAACTATATAATCGATTGTTAATTACGGATAGGGATGGACATTGTAAAAAAACATCGATGTTTCTATCGATATAATATATCGCATGATGACATCGACGTAAGAATGGTATACAGGTTCATTCACGGAACTGGGTTCGTTAGAACTTTTTGATGTTCTTGAAGTTCAACATTTCTGAAAACTTGTAATTATAACTGGGGGGTTATTCTCGAAACAGTGGAAAAATAGCACTCCCAGGGAGTAACTTTCACCGCTCACTCCTCGATACTACTCGTTACGAAAAAGTGAGAAAGTCAGCTCCAGAATAGGAATTATTGAAATTGTAGGAATTTTTTGACAATTCTCTTGAATTTTCCATTCCCTCAGATTCGAGAATAACCCCCCTGATATCATCTGGACTCATCAGTATTATCGACATTGTACCTCTTCCGGTTTACCCAAAGTTGACGTTAACTTTCTTAATTTAAATAGCATTGTATATTTTTTATGAGTTTTTTGTATCGGGCATACAATTCTGCATCCAAACGTTTTTGAGTTATTCAATTTCTTTCAAATATAGGGCCAATTGCAACATTATGTTCAAAATTTTGTATTTCTGAAGGCATTGCAGCTACAGACCTCATATTTGGCATGTCATTAGCCGAAATAGCGTACCTACATAAAATTTACGTCCTAAAATTTATCATAATTTATACAGAGTCGTCCAAAATTAACGCTCATTTCAACCAACTTTACGACGATAAAAGTCACTTTTTTTAAATGGAACATCCTATATATTATTGCATTTTTGAATGCACTTAATAATTCTCTATCATTCCTTATTAGACATATTAGCTTGTATTTTTTACGGTTTCCGTGGTATAAGTACTTTTCTGGTAAAAGTCAGAAAAATATGCTTTTTAATGTACACACGGCAAATTTAAAGGAACAGACATAACATCCAATTATTTTCTTTATAGTATTACATATTGTTATTATTTCTCAGATAATCTCGTAGTACGAAGTTAGGTGAAGTAATTGGAATGTGTTTACAAAGGTTATTGTACCATGTGAAACCTGTTAAGAAGAGAAAAACTCGAAGATGTCAGACTCAAATAAAATACTGGTTTTAAACAGAATAACTTTATTGTACATTTTGGACTTGTTTAATCATTTAACGCGCTTTTCTTTTGCTTCAATAGCGTGTGTTACCCCCACGAGCCCTTACAACTGCAGTCATTCGTCTTCCCATACTTCGGATGAGGCCATCGATCAGTTCTTGTGGCAATCTGTTCCATTCCTCAATCAACGCAACTCTGCTTGCTTCTTCTCTGTTTTGAACAGCAGGAATTCTTGACCTAAATCTTCTGCCGAGCATGTCCCACACATGCTCGATAGGGTTCAGGTCCGGGGAACACGCTGGCCAGTTCATGGTTGTTATACCCACTTGGTTTAGAAAGTCAGTTACACTGTGGGCGATGTGTGGGCGCGCATTGTCGTGCATTAAAATGAAATTTTCTCCAATATATGGGGCAAAAGGTACCACATGATCTTGGAGAATATCTCTGATGTACCTATCTGCAGTTAACGTTTCGCCATCAATCACCACTAACTCTGTGCGTGCCCGCAAACATATGCCGCCCCATACCATAATTGAACCTCCGCCAAAAGATACAGTAGTAGTAAAATTAAATGGTGCATTTTGTTCTCCTTGGCGTCGATACAATCTTTCCCTACCGTCAATTGAATTTATACAGAAACGGCTCTCGTCCGTGAAGAGAACTTGACTCCACTGGTTATCATTCCAATTTTGATGTTCTCGACCAAAAATTCTACTCGCGCTACACGACGGCGTCTCTGGAGTCTTGGGGCTTTTATTGGCACATACGACTTGAGACCACTCTCTCTAAGTCTTCTTCTTACTGTGCGCTCACTTACGTTGGTTTCACGAACATCCTGCAGTAGGTTACTTGTTTGAACTGCCGTTTGGCGTCTGTTTCGCAGTGTTTGTAACGTTATCAAACAGTCATCTGCAACCGTGGTTGATTTCTGCCTTGCTCTCTTCTTCTCTCATACTGCCCGGTTTGCCTCCAACGACTTACACTACGATGGATGGTTGATTGTGATTTACCAAACATTCGGGCAACGTCGCTGTATGTTCGACCAAGTTCGATCATTGCTACTGCCCTAGCAATATCAGTTGGTACTAAGTCACTCGTTATTACCTGGTTTTTGCAATGCAAACAATACAACAAGAACAAATAAAAAAAAACAAATTTCAACAAACCCGAACAAATTAAACTGATTACTTAACAACAACTTAATTGTTATCTACAGATAATACGTGTCTAAAATGGAAGATACAAAAAACAGGTTTGAAGTTTTGACATTTAAAACTTCAATTGATTATTGGAACATTCAAAGCTATCTAGATATAGGCTATAAAATAATAAAATTAAGAAATAAACTAAAATTACAATCCGTTCCTCTAAATTTGCCGGTGTGTGCATTTAAAATCTTACAATTAGTAATCCTTGAATGTCAAAATAATTGATATTACATTTGTACTATAAATACCATTGAGATAACGGGTCGATGGCCGCAGTGGTTAGGCGGCTGACTATTGTTGTGAGAGGACGATAGGTGCCGGGGTTCAATTCTCTGGAGCGACGGTGACATTTTTTCAGAGAGTTTAATCCCGGATCGACTTGCCATTCGCTGTTGGGAGCAAAGTGATTAACAGCGCGGCATCATAAAAGGCGATATGATGCTGTCACAAAGCCATTTAAACACAACTTACACACATTAAAACACACCGCAAGAGTTGCAGTGATAGCCAGACAAGTAATACAGCTTACGGAGTCACTGCAGTACACTGCAGTGCACTGTAGGGAGACGCTATCACGTGGCTAAAACGTGTCATGTATGGTTGTATTACAGGTCGGCCATATTGGTACACCACTTTACGTCAAATACGTAGATTCTAGTGTATATGTCATGTATGGTTGTATTATTTGATTATTTCAGTTCTTACAGTTATATGATATAGCAATAAACTACTACAAGACATAATGGTTTCTTGTGCTCCACCTAGCTGCAAGAGTAGAAACAGCGTTAAGAAGAAGAATTCGTCGAAAATAACATTTCATAGGTCAGTGTTTGACATAAAAACAATGTGCAGGGCCGTAATTGGAAAATTTCAATTGGTGCGCCTGTATGTAGGTAGATAAATAAACTATTACATATTGAGCGTTTATATTGTCAAATTATGACATTTATGGGCCTTGGGCCTAATAGGCGTGGGATGACGTAATTAATTTTAAATAAAACCATCTGTTAACTGGAGGCTTAAGATTATACTTACAATTTTCAGTAGTCCGGACCTGGTGAGGCAGCCACTTAAGCCCCGCCCAGTGCGCCGTTTTGAACATACAGGAAATATGCTTCATAGCGTCTCCTTAGTATACTAGCTCAATAGAAAATATAGTGGTTTCATTTGAAAAAATAAAGATTTTCGCATTTCAATTGTTTCAAAAAGACACCGATTTCTAAAGCACTCCGCGTAACGTATTTAAGTCTAGATCCTCTTGTCATAATAGAAGATACATCTACCGTTGTGTAAAATTTAACGATGTTACGTTTCTCCGTTACCGATATGGCATGTTTCTGAATATAGGGAAATGTTCAATCAAATGTAAATATCTTGCAAATTAATAAAAATAACTGAATATTATCCTGCATAGTTACTCTTAAGTTTCTCGGGCAATTCAAAAATCGAATAATATACAGGTGGTCTATTTAAAAATTAAAGTTACTGATGGTGGTTACAGGCAAATGAAACACCGGGTATATTACGAAATATTTATACTGATATTAATTATATACACTGTCGGCCCCGAGAGAGCTTGAATCCTACTAGTAATGTAAAATATCGACATAGTTGCCACAGCGTTACACTTATATGTATACGGAGTGGAAGTAAGCAAGTGCTTCATGCATTTTGGTACAGGAGTAATTGTAACACCTAGAGAAATCCATGTATTAAGAAGAGATAGACTGCAAGCACGATACACTAGGTCGACTAGTAGACAACACCCCACTCTCAACCAAATTCCGGTCCGCCTTCTGCATAGGAACTGTCGCAGACTAATAATCAGTCGTATATCAGTATTGAAGATCTGTAGATCGAACGCTCTAGAATAGATAATTAGTACACCTGACGATTAATATCTAAGGTGGGACCATTTTATAAAAACTTATTCATAAAAATAAATTATTACACAGTGGAAGAATAGATTTTTATTGTGAAATATTAAGATACCTAACGGTAATTCCGGTGAAACTATTTTGTAGAAACACCATAAATTGGCCTATTTATGCGTACGTTTGGTAATCCGCCTCGAACGGGAGGTGATAGTCGGGGGATAGTAGCGAGATTCATACCGCCACTCCTACCTAAGATGGACCATGCATGCCATGGATATTATAACGCACTTAAAATATTCCATACTGTATACTGCATGACATGGAAACTGCAACACCAAGAAGGGGTGCGAATTTTTTGACCAAACTTGGTAGAAACGTACAACTAGTCAAAGGCAATAATTGATTAAAATTTTGTTGCGATAGATCAAGTGGTCATGGCACATCTGACACTTCATTCAGTTTTCGCTGACATTAATGTGTGGTGTATTTATTGTTTGTTTCAAATTAATTTCAACAGTTTTGTTTGACGTGTTTAAAGAGTTTTATTATGCCTAGAGTGCGGCAACCTGGAAATCATCGCCAATTAAGCGAATTCGACAGAGGTCGAATTGTTGGTTTGCGAGAAGGTGGTTTTTCATACAGGAAAATTGCAAATCGCCTTAACCGGAACCAATCCACCATTATGCGCTGTTATCAATCATGGACTAGGGAGGGTCAGGAAGGACGCCAAAGAGGAACCGGAGGCCGAAGAAGAACTAATGAGATACAGGACCGCCGCCTCCGCCTAATGGCACTAAGAGACAGGTTCTCCAGTACCAGATCAATTGCTGACGTGTGGTTAGGTAATCAAGGTCATCCTGTAACTCTTTGAACCGTTCATCGTCGAATTAGGGGTTTCGGCTTAAAATCTTATCGTCCACATCTTGTGTTATCAGTTACGGCTCAACACCGACAGCAAAGTTTGGAGTGGTGTAGATTGCGAATGCATTGGATCGTGGAGTGGCATAATTTGGTGTTCCGTGATGAATCTCGATTTTGTCGAGGGATGCATGATGGCCGTATGAGGGTCAGACGAAGGCATGGGGAACGTCGTGATATTCAGTTTTGAAAAGCATGTGCATCGAGCACTGGGTGTTATGGTATGAGGTGCTATAGCATATGGGAGTAGGTCTCAGCTGGTATTCATCCAAACCACCATGAACGACCAGCGTTACATTGATGAGGTGGTAGAACCCCATATTCTTCCATATCTTCAAACGCTCGAAGACCCACTTTTCCAGCAGGATAATGCCTCTCCCCACGTAGCGAGAATTTCCATAAATCGCTTCGAAGAGGCTCATGTCAATATCTTGCCATGGCCACCCAAATCCCCCGACCTCTTGCCAATAGAACATGTGTGGGACATTATGGGACGAAAACTTATGAATGTAGCCAATTCCCCGCAGATACTAATAGCTCTCCGGCATGAATTACAGGTTGCTTGGGACACCATACCCCAACAGGATATCGACCACCTAGTCGAATCAATGCCACGAAGAGTGAGGGAGTGTGTAACTACTAGGGGCGGCTCGACACATTATTAATAAAAATTGTGTTAGTCTTTTGTTTTTTTTTTCTTTGAAATTTTAATCAATTATTGCCTTTGACTAGTTATACGTTTCTACCAAGTTTGGTCAAAAAATTCGCACCCCTTCTTGGTGTTGCAGTTTCCATGTCATGCAGCATATATACCTATTTATATAATTTTGTGTTAAGGGTTACACAAAGCTAAACAACTTTTGCATTTAAATATTTGTTTTATTTTGTAAAGCAAGGGATATGAAACCATATCGTACTACTGTTACACCCTGTATACACATAGCTTCAGTCCGCAGCGGAACCTAGCAAGATACAAATACGTATGGAACCCAGTGCGATGTGGCAACGCGTCATCCGCCACGCAAGTTCGATCGTCGATCCGAGTCATTTAGTGTTCGCCTATGCACGCATGACATTGCGATTAAAATTTAAATTTATTTTGCAGAATTATTGACTTTATTTGAACACAACATACACACACAAAAACTACACCGCGAGAGTTGCAGTGATAGCCAGACAAGCCATACAGTTTACGGAGTCACTGCAACTAAGTACCCACCACATTAAAAAAAAATTACTTTTATGTTTTAAGAATCGTTATTATTTCTTTGAATTACTTTTCCGTTTGCGTAGCAGCTATGACTACAATAATAATAATAAATTGGAGATATAACGACTTGACTTATCTATCGCAGATACTCGATTTCCACAAAGGAACTAGAGCACTTTTTGATAAGTCGTTATCATGTTTGTAATCTGAGCATATGGGCACATTACGTATACAGAACGAATATGTATGCCAACGACTGTATCCTCGCTCAGTTTAAATTCGACTGAATTGTGCATGCCTGTGTGTCGCCAGACACAATCTACAACGCGAAGAGGAATACGCTGTTGCAATTCATACTGCCTATGTTCCGCTGCGGGCTGAACCTATATGTATAGACCTATGGTATAGACACATAAAAAAAAATCGTAATTAGAGTAGGCTAGGTGAATGGATTGTTACTTTAGCCACTTTCACATAATGACATTTATTCCTTGACATTTAATTTGAGGTTATAAATTTGGTTACAATAAAATGTCAAATAATAAATGTCATTATGTGGTAGTGGCTAAAGCAACGATCAAAAGCATTTTCATAGCCTACACCAATTATGTTTTTTTTTCGATGGCACGTTATATCGTTGTATAACCATTTCGACGGAAACAGGTTTTGTATTTGTCTAATAAATATTTTTTATACCTTTTTAAGCTGTCTTTATGAACACAAAAAAACAAATATCAAACTTCAGAAATCAAACCAAAATCCCCTGGGTACTTAATCGATACAAAATATTAATGTATTTAATAATTTCGAATTATTTCAGACAAATTCAAATCATTAGTGATAGAAAAAGATATTTGTTAGAAAATTATCAGCAAGTTGAAAATTAAATATTTAAAGTGGAAGAAATATATAAGGAAAGAAGCAAAAAAAATGTGAAAGGCTAGCTCTATATGTACTTTATTTACAGGAATTGTATACACACAACATTAACAAAGATTGACAAATATGTATAAAGATTGATAGAAACCAAATATAAGTGTAATATGGTAACTTGTCTTACATTAACAGCTTAAAATATAAATTATTTACATTTCAGATTCAATAATCCATACATTCTCAGAAAAATAATTTAGAATATTCCTCCAATTTTTTTTTTACGTGACCTACACTAAAAGTGACAAAGTTTATAATACTTAAAATATGCTAATAGCAATCTAAAATATAGTTGCACTTTGTTGGACAGTACACCGAAAGATGAAAAAATACCGAAATGAATATAATTTTCACAAGAAGCTCAAGAAACCAATCATCCCAATACTTTCATGAAGAGTGGAATACCTTATTTCCATTTTTTAACATCACATATCCGTATTGTTTGGACATTTTTTAGTTTTCTGAAATAGGAATATGTTAAAAAAGATACATTTATGTATATGTATACTTATATTTCATATATAGAAACAAATTACAAATTGCTTGCAAATATCAACGTAAAGTATTATTCTGTTCGGCGTAACGAGACATAATGCGATTATTTAATTGTAATGTGGTAGTGCACAACGTTTAGATATTATTGAATTAATAATTCACTAAAATTATTGAAAAGCATGATGGATATTTTGCATCTGAACTTACAAAGGTATTATAAGTACAGATTTCCATAAAAATCATCTTAATAACTACCGAATTAGTGGATTGTAACAAATACATATACAATCTTCCACAAATTAAATGCAAATTTTCAGTGGGGAATTTCCATTTACTACCTAAAGGTTTAAAGTCGATTTCATTTCTCTAAAAAAGAGTGCTGCTTTGATGAACTTGTTCAGAATAAATGCATTCGTTTTAAACCAAAGGCTCTATTTAAATACATATTTCCAGCTGAGAAACTCACATTTAATTTGAAAAAGATAGTACATACTAGATATAAAAATTCTACTACGCAGTCTAGAGGCATTATAGTTATAAGAAATAAATTATGAAATTAACAAGCAATTTGTAAAATACAAATAGAATATCATTATCATATCAGAATCTCTTTACTTTTCAACAACAAAAAATTATTAATACAATAGCGATTTCTTGACACAAAGAAAAGTTTTTGTATTTGAAAATCTTTTAAGTTATTAGATCATAATAGTGCCAAGTTCGATAGCATTTTTTGTTTGCTCCCACAAAATTGTTATAATATACAACAGGAAAGTAAAATATTGTAGGTACTGTTTAGCAGAAACAGAATAGTTTCTTAAAGCTTTCCTCGTGAAATACATATTATTTTCCAACGCCGTAGAATACAAATAATAACATGTGTCACATACTAAGCAACTTATTAAACAAAGATAAAACCGTTTGTGTTTAGAAGTACCTATGCTTTGACATAATGTAGTATATAGATACACATACAAGTACGAAAAATTAATTATGAAAATGAATCCAAACTTTTTGTAATACATTCTATTCCAATATTGTTACAGTATAGTGTACCTTATCTATTAAAAGTAATAGTGATGCAAGTACCCACACAGGACACCATATTTCTGAAATGTTACACATGTATTACAATGTCATACACAGTTCTACACGTATATTACTAATATAAGATCGAAAAAATCTTCTTCGTGATTTTGCTCCCTGGTACGGTATAATAGGGATTCAATTTTGGAAACGCTCTACATGTATTAACTCGCAAAGCAATAGCAGAGGAGATGGAACGTTGCGCTATTAGGGATATTGACACCTTTCAGTCTAATTTCTCTCATATATGTATATGTATATATTAGTCAGGTAACTATTCGGGTTATTATATTCCAATCTTCGGAAGCGGATGATTGGCATATTCATCCGATTTGGAACTGATACGCTGTAGTATGTTATCCATATGTATATTCTATATTTCCTATTTTTATCTCCTTTTAAAACAATGGATGAATGTCGGTTCTGATGTACTTATATATTATATCCACGGAGTTTGCCCTTTACAATGCTTACAGTAAGTTATTCAGTAAAAAGTGTATCAGTCAACACGATGGTAATAAAACAGAATATCTCTATACTGTTAAAAATAAAATCAATCCATTTTATGTCATTTACAGATTATATCCAATCACTTGCAGCACATTACATTTTCGATATCAGGTATGAAGTGAAAGAATAGAATTTGGATAGCTCTACGTAACAATCAATTGAATAGTTGGAACTAATTTAGAACTTTCCGAATATTGCGAGTATTTGAAGTTTCGACGTAACCGAGTATTTTACTACATTATTACATTACTAATACAAGATTTATTTTTCTATCAATTTGTGCAGTCCAATGCAGGGATGCAAGATACTGTACAGGCGACCCATTTTTGTATGTTTTCGGGGGTTTCAGGAAACTTTTTCCTAAAAATAAAAATGGCGTAATCCAAATTTCACTATCTCTTACCGTTTTCGAATGACAAGGTAATTTCGATTTTTTGCAAAACTAGTTCAGCCTTATTGGTTTTCGCAAAAATCGAAAAACGCCCTGTAGTTCGAAAACGGTAAGATAGCGAAATTTGGTTTGCGCCATTTATACTTTTAGGAGAAAATGGGTCACCCTGTACACTATGTTTCTAGCGCACACATCTTCCATAATTAATAAATATCTTTCTATTTTTCGTTCCAATACATAACATTATAAAAAATATGTCTGATATAGTCTACAATATACAGGTATCCTTTTAGGTGGGTATGTATAACATACATACCATTTTACTGAAAATTGTTACTTTTTAAATTAGTCATTATTCTTCAGTATAAGACATCATGGAACATACATACATATGTACATACATACATTAACTATCTTAAATACTAATTAATAACTAAAAAAAAGCATATGTAACCTCAAAGGTATAAACACTGCATACTTTATACTAACACTAAACAGCATTAACGAAAAAGATTATACACCATGTACAGATTCAGTAATATTTTCAATTAAGACAGTTTTACAGAAATTGTAAAAGATAATGAAATTTTTGTATACCAACTCTAAATGAAAGCAACAGTGACTTATTACTGAAAATAAAAATTATACTCTACATGTGTGAAATTAAAGATTCATAATTATACTCAATATTGCTGCAAATATTTGTATATGTAGCGATATGTGAAAATTATATTCGGAACGCTTACTTAAATGCATAAACTTGGGTACTGGTAAACTGAATAGTTTTAGGGGGTGGAGTCACGTCCATACAATTTCCTGCATTTTGTGGAAAAAATACGACAATTGCTTACTCGCAACAATAGTGGTCTGGGTTGTCCACTATATTTATTGTTGTACAACTGTTACTTTATGGTACTATTATATTTCTTTATTAAAGTCTTTTGAATATGCTGAGAATAATTATTTAGGTATATGGGCTCATAATTCATGGAAAAAATATGAACGTGGTATAAAGATTGAAGGTTGGTCCTTTAAATGTTTCAAGTATTCAAAATTATTTTGCTTGTCAAATCAATTTTATCAAAGAAAAATCTTGGTCACGCGTTGTATTTAAAAAGACTATATCACGAACAAAATTTGTTACAATGTAGTTTGTTATTAGTAAGTTTCCCAGTTATCGGATATTTTCGTAATTTACTCTATTAGATTGTGTCCATTTTGCCATGTATTTGGCTGGTAACTCAGAAGAGGAAACAAAAAAAATAATGTGTAGTAATAACGAGCATTGTGAGTGAAAATGAGCCGTTTTGACAGTACTCCATTTTATCACTTTTTAAATTCACACGTGAGTTTTTCGTTATAAAATGAATGTCATTGGCTGTTACTAAGGAATTCCAACTGTGTGATTGGTTGACAGAAATGTGAGTGATATATGTAGTTCAATAGTCTACGTAATTACCACAACACAATTTGCCACATTTTATCAAAGTGCTATTTGTATTATCGTTTCTTAAATCAACTACCATTGCAAATGCTATTTTTATTATTTTGTATGGTGGTTTTATGCATATAATCAACTACAACTTGAATGTATCGAAAAGTAGTGGCAACGTTGATTCTAATAGTTACCAACACAATTACTCAGCGCATTTTTGGTATTTTATAACTTATCAAAATATCATCGCAACATTCATACTAAAAATATGCATACAACTTGATGTAGTGAAATTTTCCGATATATCAGTCTCTGGTATTAAACCTTACAATCAGTAAAAAATCATATTAAAAATAATATTTCTTTTTTATACCTTTTCTTTCTTATACCTCTGATCATATGCTTGCTTATTTTACTACGAATATAAAATTATACTTACTATTACTATACAGACTGTTTACATCATAATGATAAACATAGTAGAAATTCATACAATGTATTGTATATTACAGACACGCATAAATACCTACAAAACAGTCGTAATCAATACATCAGATAAGAAATATTAGATTTCAGTTTCTGTATGTGAATTACTTCTACTTCCTCTTTTGTTTGAATCACTTTCAGCATAACTTTCATATTTTTTCTTACCAATTTCGACGGTTTTCATGAATTCAGTTTCTCCAAATAAAAATCTCTTGACATTATTTTCCATCTCTAAATACCTTTCTTTATTAACTGCATCTACTGCTTCATAAGCTTTCGATGAATCTGATCTAGAATTATCAGAATCTTCAATATTATTTTCAATCCATTCCGCAACCCTCTGATTTTGAAATGATGTATCTGTTGCGACGGACGTCTTTATATCCTCGCTGTACAATGATTCATTTTCACAAGCTTTTTCAATTTTTGTTTTCTTGTCTTGATGTCTTGTATAAACTACGGGTGCTATATTACCATTTGTACTATCTAAAAGTATATTTCTCGAACTATTTTGTACTTTCATAGAACAGTATCTGGGACCCGTGACAGTTTCAATCATATTATCTGACATGCTTTTGGACATATTCGAGTTTACTTCACAGTCCGGTGTATTAAAATTGCATAGTTGGTGGTGTACGGTTCCATGTAAGTTCTCCCCTTTGTTCGCAGCTTTTTCGCGTATTACTTCGACGTCGCATTTGTTACTGTAAGTGCTAAGCTGCAAAGAACTATCTACATGAATATTTCTAGAAACTTCAGATGCATCTCTACTAATATGTTTAACTTCATTGCTTATATTTCTTTCAGTAAGAAAATTATTTGGCTGAACCTTTGCTATATTCTGGTTCGTATTATTACAATCATAATCATGGATATAAACAGGTATAGTTTTATGCTTAGTTTCTTCTGATTTGTTATTATTATAGCTTTGGTCTATGATTGCACTACATTTAAAACATGTCCAATTCCTATAAGATATTGTTTGAGTACTAACCGTAACTTGATTATACTGATTAATTATTTTGATATTTTTGGCGCATGTACAGGTATCACAATGCTTGACGTTTGCGCGCTCCTTTTCTCGTTCTTCTAAAATCTTTGCCATTATAGCTGCAGAAACAATATCTACTGGACCACTCTCCACATCCTTCTCAGATTTCTTGGAAGCGTTTGGAGATTTAGGAATTGAATAAACCATAGCTGTAGGAGGAAACGTAGGGATAGGGACTTTGATGCTTTTAATTTCTGGAGGCGTTTTTCTCTCTTCGGGTTTCCTTTTACCTGCGAGGTATGATGAAACCTTAGCTTGTACTTCATTAGGAAGCTGAAATACAAAACATTCTAAATTAATAATAATTATGAATGTGAATATACGTGAAATTTTATATAATGTATAAAGTATATCTAAAACTATCAAAAGAACAAAATAAATTTGTTATAAACTAACTGTTTTCTTATTTGTGGTACCAAATCATTACAAATTATGAGTATCATTCATTTTAAAAGGGAGACTTTTATCTGAAAACATCAAAAACAGAACAAATTGTCCCAGTTAATCTGGAAAGCTTTTGATTGTGCTATATGTGTACTATTGAGCGATTTAAATTGAAATGATTTCACAAACAAACGTATTACTTATTGCTGAGACATCTTCCGGGCTACGCCTCATTGCTTTCAACCACGTTTTCCTCTTTTCCCCTAAAAGTGTCATAATAAACATTTCACAATTCTACTACGTTTTCCATGAATGAAAAATAAATCTAAAATATCGTTTCTTTTGTGTAAGAAGCTGAATTTGTAATTTATTTTATAGCATGCTATTTAAAAAATCGAAGTTGATGCCCACTTACGGTTAACCGGAAGTGATATTTATTCAAAAATGTTTTCACGTGATAGTTCATATTCAACCATATCCAACTGCAAATTTTGTTTTAAAATGCCGATCCGTTTGTATAATACTTTTAATAAGCCATTCTAACCAATCACCCTGTATGTATATTATTATTATACAGGGCGAGGCACCACATTCGCCTCGGTTGATATACAAAAAGCGATAACACATATTTAAAATCTTTTAGTATGAGTATGTGTAACTTGCTTATTTTAAATGAAACACTCTGTATCTAACACCGTCATTCAATTTTAATTTTTTTTTAATGTTATTAAGGTGCCCTATCTCTTATATTTTCTTTGTAAAAGTCAATTTAGTTTTCTAAATGGCGATTATATACTAAAAATGTGGTTAAATCAAGGTAGCTTTGACATGATGACACTAATTTTAGATATTAATTTTGTCTGATTTATTCTTGAAAAGTAGACAGTGGTGAATTGGACGTTGCTTCATATTTATTGGAAACAAAACAAAAATTAACCAATGCATGTCTTATTACATACAAATTTTCATCATAAACTTAATACAAATAACAACAAAGAAACTATGATTCAAATATCACTCATTTTCAATACATAAATAAATCTTGGTTGAAATGTTTTCATATTTTCAGGTGTTATTTGTGGTACATATGTTGTATACAATATTTTTCATATATCCCCACAACAAAAAATCTGGACTCGTTAGGTCGGGGGATCTTGCAGGTCAGTTTTGTGAACTACCACGCCCCTAGAATATTGCTTATCTAATTAACTCCAAAAGAAGGAGCACCATCATCTGTAGCCGAATCTTTTGTCGGATTTTCAGAGGTATGTTTTCCAAAAGTACGGGTAAAACTTCTGCAATAAATAAACATGGCATGTTTGTACCACATACTTAGCGGGAGATATTTCGAGCGTTATTGGGTTTACGATTGGCCAACTAGCCATATGTATGCAGCCTTGAACTGACAATTGGAATGCAGTCGTGTCAGGCATGAATATTCCACGGTCGGTGAGGTCGCTTAATCATCCCATGTAGATTTTTTTAAGTATTGAAAATGACGGACTTTAATTTGAGTGATTTGAACCGTTAGTTTCTTTGTTATTTTCTTTGTTTTCTTTTGTATTAAGTTTATGGCGAAAATTTGTATGTAATACGACATGTATTGGTTAATTTTGGTTTTATTTCCAATCAATATGAAACAACGTCCAATGCACCACTGCCTACTTTTCAAGAATAAATTAGACAAAATTAATATCTGAAATTACTGTCATCATGTCAAAGCTACCTTGATTTAACCCAATTTTTTGTACATAATCGCCATTTAAAACGCTAAATTGACTTTTACAAAGAAACTATAAGAGATAGCTAAAGGGCACCTTAATAAAATTTAAGAGAAATAAAATTAAAATCGAATTACGATGTTAAATTCAGAGTGTTTCATTTAAAATAAACAAGTTATTGAGCATTAATGGTACCCACAGTTAGAGGTAATATTTTAACCATTCTCTGTAATTTTTAGAAAGCATCTTTATTTTAGCATCAGATGTAATGGTTGTGCTAATGAAATAATACAACTTGATACGCGTAACTTAAATACGTACGCCAGGTACGCTAAATATTGATCTACATTTTCAAAAATTGTTAAATACCTTAGAAAATATTGAGCCTAGGTATAGGGAATGTAACAGTGACTTGCCGTTATTTAGTTTTCGTCATCGAAATATGCAATAATATACATGGTGTTCCATTTAAATTTTGATAACTTTGATGTGTAACTTTCTTTTGGGACAGCCTGGATATTTCAAAATAATTTTAGAACATGCTCCTAATGGACCTACATATGCTTCAACAAAAAGATTTTAAATATGTGTTACCGTTTTTTGTATATCAACCGAGGCGAATGTGGTGCCCCACCCTGTATTATATTAAGTTCATTTCGAGAATTAGCTATATTTCAACATATTCTATTTACAAAATCGCTATATAGATTTCACTATTTATCGGCTTCACTAAATATAAGCAAACAAGATGCATTCCTTCTTATCATAGTTGTACATTGGCTTGCAATCAAATCTCGTACACCTTAATGTCTAGCAAGCTAATTTTTTAAGATTATTTTTCAATGTAAGCTGACTTTAGATTTGACAGATGTAACAGATTTTGCATAGAGGTTATGGTGAATTATAAAAGTAGTTTACTTTTGAAAATGAAACGTCAAATTGGAAATGTCACAAACAGGTAAAATCAATATAGGTAAAACTAGGTGTACGAGATTTTATTGCAAGCCAGTGTACCTATGTTTGAAAATGTGCGTATTTACGAGAATTGACAATTATTTGACCATCGCGCTAGTAAAGTGTATTAAAATCAGTATCATCTTACATCTGGATGGAAAACATGACGGTCAATTATTATTTGTAAATATTTCCCAATAAATATATGCAATTATTTTGTTACAAATTTCACATATGTTTTTTGTACATATTAGGAGTATGCAAATGGTTTTTCAAAAGATATTATCAATCAAAACTCCCTAGGATATACAGGGTGGCTGGTTTTTCATTGCCCAGCCTATGCCAGCTTTATTATCAAAAATACAAAAAAAGGTTAGAGGAAAATGTTTTTTTATCTCGAGATGATTTATCATATTGTATCATTAGTAATCTTTCATAGCTTACTGATTTTTAGTAACCATAACGAACTTTAATTTTTTTAATGGAACACCCTGTATATTTTTACGGGATATGATTGTAAATAAATTTCTCTTTATAGCGATGTATAACAAGTAAGGAACTGCTTTTAAATTATGCATACTAATGGGAAAAATAAAATTATATTAGTCAACTGTGATATTCTATTGTAATACCTGTAAATATTTAACATAAGTCAGTTAGAAGTGTTTAATAGTGATAAAGGTATTGCGGTTCTTATTTAACTAAGAAAACGTTAGTGTTTTGTATAAGGAAAATGAACATGATAATCACAAATAGTGAAAAAGTTGATATGTTGTGCTGTTCTCACAGATCGAACAACAATAAACTTCAGGCTGTTATCTTATATCACAATTTTTATCCTGACAGAAGACAACCTCACGTAAATACTTTTCAAAATTTAGGCAATTCTCTGCGGTTAACTGGCACCTTTTCAAGGCGTATAAATAATATTCAAAATGGACGAAGAAACAACCACGGTAATGAAGTTGTTAGTTTAGCTTACTTTAGAGCCAATCCAAGAACTTCTACAAGACAAGTAGCGTTTGTTTTGAATATTCCAAGACACGAAATTATGAATATTTTAAACTTGCACAAACTAAAGCCTTTTAAATTATATTTAGTCCAAACATTGCATGCTAATTATCCCAACAATATAATAATATTTTCTGAATGGCTCCTGAATGTGAGAAGACAATATTTAAATAACATCATTTGGACTGATGAATGTAATTTTCACAGAAATGGTATTTATAATAAAAAGATGTATTACTGGGACGATGTGAACCCTCGCGTAATTGTTGAAACTCGTGCGGAAGTGCGTTTTTCCATTAATGTGTGGGTAGGGATAGTCAACAATGAAATTTTGGGGGCATATTTTTACGAGGGACTTTGACTCAGAACCGATATTTACTGTTTTTACAAAATGAATTTGAATACGTAGACAATCTTCCATTAGCTTTAAGACAAAACTTGTGGTTCCAACATGACCGGGCCCCACCTCATAATGGAGCTCCAGTAACAAATTATCTACAAAATGAATTTGGTCAAAACTGGATCGGCAACACAAGACTAATTTTGGGCCTGCCAGATCGCCGAATTTATCAATTCTTGATTTTTTTGTATGGGACTTTTTGAAACACCAAGTTTATGATACTCCTTCTCAAAATCTTCAGGAACTGAAGAATAAAATTACCGCAGTTTGCTTGCTAATTACACCTGCAATGCTGCGAAATGCCAGGAGTATAATTACGCGAGCCTACAAATGTTTAGAAAGTAATGGTGGACAATTTGAAAAATTATTATAAGTCATACTAGTTACTATGGAGTATTTATATTAGAAAAAGCAAATTTTTTTTATACTTTTACTATTATTTCGTTTCCGTAAACAAATGCTACACATATGCCAACTTGTGACGTATCATGATAAATAGCGATGGGTCGGATTCGTATACAGTATATACGACTCTCATATGTGATTCGCACAGTACGAATCTTTACTATTAATACGGATTCGTATAGTCCTATACGAATCATTTCGATTCAAATCTTGTCGCTAGTACGGAGAGTCATGAATCATCACGAGTCGATACGAATCCTTTTGGTACGAATCATATTAGGTATACAGATCTTTTATTTTAGGAGTCATTTGGATTTGAATCACCAAAAAGATTCGAATCGCCCATCGCTAATGAGGCTAAGTTCTCAGGCTAATGTGTTCCATTAAAAAGATTAAAGCTGATTATCGCTGCTAAAAATCAGTAAGCCATGAAAGATTACTAATGATGCAATATGATAGACCATTTCGAGATAAAAAAAATTTTCGTCTAACATTTTTTTGAATTTTTGATAATAAAGCTGATATAGGCTGGACAATGAAAAACCAACCATCCTGTATATAACATTTTATATCAGTGTTTTCAAAAACATTTAAGTGTGAATATTATTTTTTTGTTAAAGATAAATACATATTAAATGAGGGTAAATAAAATTACTACATTATTACTTACACTATCTATCTTTTGTGATATAAAATTTCCTGGCTTGCATTGTAAAAATTGTATCGCTAGAGAAACATCATTCTTATATCGTTCCTATAATAAAATAGACTACTGTATAAACAATACATTTTACAGTACAATATAAATTACATTATCTTCAGTGAGCTTCTTTATACTGTAGTTAGCTTCAGCTAATTTATGTGATAATACAGCAACATCTTTCGTTAAAGTACTTTTATCAGTTTCACATGTATCTACCAATTTAAGTAATTTATCCTCTAAACCTTGATTTACTCTTTGGACCCTTCTGTGTGCTTCATATAATCTACGAAAAATATGCGTACATAATAAAAAATAAAATAATACTCTTTGAGATATATTGTTGCTTTATATATAAATTTACCGTCTATATTTATCCTGCCATGTTAATAATTCTTCACGTAGAGCATTTGCTTCTCCGCTAGGATATTTGTTAGCTTCATTTAAAAAATTTGTTTCCATACTAACTATATGATTATCACGTTCAACAAGTTTTTGTTTTAAATTTTCTATTTCTACATGTAAATGAACATCATGATCAGTAGATACACATTTTGAGCAGCGACATCCGCATTCCTAAAACATATTGAAGATGTTTACTATGAAAAGAATTGCAAATAAATTGTTTGTTACCTTGCATTTACTATTAGCCATTTCCTTAGTGCTTGAGAAACCGTGAATCGCATTAATTACTTCGTATCGCAATTTTTATGATTACTTAAAATTAAAATATTTATAACAGTGAAACTAGAAAGATAAAACAGAGAATATAACAATTGGTTATGGGGGGATACGTCAAAAACATACGTGTTCGTCTAATGTCAATCATATGTAGGAATACCATAGAGGAATACAAATAGTTTACGAGAGTGTATGAGATGCTTTCATACAATTTAATCATAGATTAGACAAAAACAGACGAAATTCAAGTTTTATTTTGCACTAAGACGGAAAATTAACTAACCAATACTCAAAGCGGCAAATTCAAATCCAGCTTATTTCTGAAAAATCCTATAGCATTTATTATATCATTTATATATACTTATCACTTCATAGCTTCCCTTAGAGAAAATCTGAAAAAAGTACAATTATTCAAGTTTTCAATAATAATAGTGACCTTTTTCACCATGTTTAATTTTTTTGGAAATAGCAGAGTGATGTGCTGTCAGTGGCGGAAAATTTGGAATAGACAATTTTATGAACAATAACATAACAATAACTAATAAGCAAAAAAATCGCTAATATAATAATAATATTTAATACTGTCAACAAAAAATAAGTGTTTCGAGTAACGTCGTATTTAATAAGAAAATGTTCTTTTATAATTCAGCGTTTCTTGCAATAATATTCTAAGTTAAAAATGATATTTTCTTTGTTCATATGCTTTTTCTTATTTAGTTTTAGTGAACGGATCGAAATAACCGCGACAATATCTTCAAAAATAAAAAATCTGACTGCCCCATTCATAAAGGAAACCGTAATGTTTTGCGAATTTAAGTTGCAGTACATTTGCAACTAAGTATTATTTACTCTAATAGACGCCGCGGCGTTTAATTGTTAGGGATACTTTCCTCTGCGGCGTTTAAAAGAGGTGCGGCGTTTATTAGAGTGCGGCGTTTATTTCAATCTGAATGCAGTTGACGAGGATTCCCTTATTTATCTAGCGTTGACCGTGTGCACATTGAAGAAAGATGCGGCGTTTATTAGACTGCGGCGTTTATTTCATTCGGCATTATTTTCTTGCGGCGTTTATTAGAGTGCGGCGCTTATTGGAATAACGGCGTCAATTAGAATATATACGGTACACCGGTACATGCTTTGAGATTTTATTAAGGAAGAGTGGCATATATTCATACCTTTCCTTCAAGTGAACGGCTGTGAACAGCATATCTGATTAGAATGGAAGGATAGATGTTTCCTATGTCTAAAAAGGCTCAACTCCAAAGCATCCATAGAAAGTCGCCATTCTTCAGGTTTATATTTGTAAGCTAATGCTATATCAAAAAAATGTCAACATTTTTGCAAAATGAAAAATCTTCCTTGATTAATAAAACTGCGACGTTTTCTATCAATTTCGATATACAGAAATACGCGTCCCTTGAGCTAACAATTTCCACCCTTGCAGTCTTCATCCTAATATTTCCGCCTGAGTTTTTAGTAACTTGAAATGGCGAATTAGATCAATACATTCCAATTGATTTATTTGGCTGGAACGTGTTCTCTAGAGATAAAAAGTAGTTTTTATCGATATACCAAAAATTGTAAATGTTCTTCTGTGTCTATCTTAATATACTTCCCAGCAAACAGAAAAACGTGAAAAGCACGTAATATTTTGGTAATATTGCAACCAAAAGACGCGTTTTTGGCACGTGTATATAACGAGATTTGTACGTTGAAATGTCACACTTTTAGGACGCGTTTTGAGGACGTGAATAAAACGTATCTTAAGACGGTCTTATTACGTTCTACCAGGACGGCATAAATACGTAATTCAAGACGTAATTAAAGCGAATATTAAAGCCTCATTTATACATGCTAGTCAACTCGGCCGAGTGATAGACTAGCAAGCCATTAGCACTCATATAATACGGGTAAACATTCACTGGTGCTAGCTTAAACTAGCACCAGGAAGCGTACGAATAGAGACATCATATTTTGGATTTACGTTTTTTTAGCATTCCAGCTTGGCATTACTGCTACTCCGTCTTTTTATTCCTGGGACACTCTGTATACAAGTTGTCAGAGTAAAGTTTTAAAAAAGTATATTTACTAACACATCAGATGTATGTTAAGATATTTTAATTAATGTGATAATTTTATTAAAGCATAGATAGTGTCTAGATAAAAAAGGTTCTTCAGAAATCGCAACACGAGTCAAATAAGTAAGAATACCTCGTAAAGGAAGCATTAAATCAAAATTAAGTAATACGCAAAAAACTTTGATAAATCGTCAGCTTACTATAAAAGATTAAGTACCAAATCCATAGATGTTCGTCAGAAAAAAAATAGGAGTCAAAGGGTACCACACTTCCTATTTTCTCTATTGGTTCTTCGAGTTTTTCTATTAGAAATGAGATAAATTAGGTAAAAGTAAAATCTGCACCAATTTTGAAAAAGATAGTTCAAAAGGCACTGGAGACATTAATAAATATACTTTTTTTAAAGTCAACTTTTTTCAGAATTACAATAAAAATGTATACATCAAACATACTTACCAGAGAATCAGAAAAATGTATCAGGCTGACCTGTGTATTCATTTTGAGGTACTTAAATAGCTGTCTATGTATTTACATACTAATGCAGTGGAACTTGCCAAATATTAGAAATCGTTAACCACAAACCAATTTCATTGAAATTGATTACTTAACTGGTTTTGAGCCAAAACTGGTTTTAAAAATATATTTCAAACCGATTTTAAACTCGATATTTGAAATCGGCTTTAACTTAACATCAATTTTTAAAATAGATTGGAGGAAAAAGGTTTTCGATTACGATTTTTTTATCGAGATAAATCGTCACATACAAAACTAGTTTGACATAAAATTGATTTCTATTCGTAACCCCTATATATAACATCGGTAACTGTTGCAAATTTGATAGTAATTGCTTACTGTGTTAAGTGCATCAATTGCTGTAAAACTTTTAAGTAATTAACTGATAATGGATATTTATACAATATTCCTTGGAATGTATATACATACATAAATTTAATGCTATTTATAATAAATACTCATTGTTTGCAAACATTTTGCAAATGATAATGAAGCTAAAAATTGATGCTTCATAAATTTATCTTAAAGCGATGCAAACTGGATTTTAAAAAATTGTTATTAAAATCCATTTTAAAATCGGTTCTAAAACAAATTTTTTGATTTGACGATTTCCATTTTTATAGCTACGTTAAGAAGCCGCAGCAATATATTGGGTTGCCTGTATCTGTCAAAGTGAAATATTAAAATTAACGAAGTTTCCTTTTTTTATCGATTTCATAAAATGATAATAAATTCTAATTAAAGAGAAGTGCAATGGATTGATGAAAGAACAAAGTAGGCGGTAAGCGAAATAAAATACGAAATGTACCCATTTAGACTGTAAAAATGAATGTTGAAGTGAAAAGATACTTTGCAATATTGCATATTTGAAATTATGAGATATACAGGGAGAGCGAGATTGTTTGAACGCATTTGGCATAATGTTGTAATCACGAAAGATGATCCCTGCCTCACTTACATAAAAGTCAATCAATGACACTCAACGATTATTTTCATATCCAAATATCTATTTGTATGACAAGGACAACCTGGATGATAGTTTGTATTTCGAAACTTTGCCTAGCACAGACGTACGGCTCGTGCAATTCACTTAAATAATAAAATAATAATAATAAAAATAAGACGAGATTAGTTCGTTATCTGCGCTTAAGCTATATATTTCCGCTTCTTCACTAAAAAATTTGACATACATTTGACAATGCATCTCCGTAGACATTTGATGGAACTGTCATTGATTTCGTCCTTGCAAATACGTATTTGTTTAACAATTTTTTTAAGTTATTTTTTTTAACTATAATGGCAATACATAGTAGAACATTACGGTAGGTACAATTGCAACAACTTGTTTTAAATTTTTACGGTCTGTCAATAAATCCCCACGCACTTAACCCAAAAATGAAAAATGTCATAGCTGCCATATTCATTTTGATATAGGATATGCAATTTAACAACCGACTTTCTTCATTACAATTGATGACGTATTATCCCAACATGGTCGCCATGTATAACCCTTGTATTAACACATATTATATTGACTTGACAGTTAGTAGCACAAATTAGGTTATGTTTAGGTATATGCAAGTATTAAATCTCAACGTCAAATGACAAATGTCAAATAAAATGCTCGCACAACTGGCAACGTTCTAATTATAGAAATCCTACACGGACGAAATGTCACTAGATTTAACACACAATTGTAATATACAAATGTAACTCAATGTGAGATTGTGTTGGTATGAACTTTATGAAATTGATGACGAAAGTCGGTTGTTAAATTGCATATCCTATATTTACAGTATTTAACATGACGCCGAAGTACTGATTTGATTCATACAAATCTAATTGATGACGCAGGGATCATCTTTCGTGATTACAACTGTACCTGACTTAGATAAGATAACTTCATAGTTGTTGCGAATGGCATATGTTTAGGTTGGATATTTGGTGGCAGGTTAGGGATATTCATGAACCAGAGCTGCCAAATGCGTTTAAACAATCTCGCTCCCCCGATACAAAGCCGACATATACGACTGTACTATTAATTGCAACAAAGAAATCGCAACTTTAGTGTTGAAATTTTGTAAAATCAATATTAGATTGAATACATAAGAAGAGTCCATACGAATCTATGAAAATTGAGCATATATTTCAATCTAACTACAGATTTTGTTGTTTTAGTTTGCTGTTGAAGTTACATAGATTTGTTCGGCTTTTTCTTATTTAGTCAATCTAATATTGATATTACAAAATTGAAACGCTAAAATTGTGATTTCTTTGTTGGGACATTACTTCTGACGAGCAGTGTACGTACGTTACTCTATAAAAAAAAGTTCTTGTCTGAGGTAAATTTTACTATTTTTGATTTTTATTCCAGGATTTTTTTTTCTTTATTAGAGCTACGTGTATAATAATTTTTTCTTTATGTAACCTACTACATAAGATTATTTAATATACAAATGTATTTGTACATTTTAATTTTAATTTTTTAGTATAATTCAATTTGTAATTTCTTCTAGCAAGTTTTCTTTAAGATACAATTTTACATGTTTTTTTATCTCCTAGTTAAAGTATATTATTCTTATACCAATATAAAATATATGCATCCCTTTGAAAATAAATAATATCATACAATAAGTGTGGATCGGCTAATTTGGTTGCATAAGCTAGATATAATAATTAATCAAACTGTTCGGTAGGTTTCGTGTGTGAACGTCGTGTAACTTTCAAATTCATGATGTGATGCCGGTGGAACTCACCGAACGCACAACCCTCCAATATACCGGTTAAAGATATTTTGTAAGCTTCACTTCAGTATGTGGCGTGTATTAGTTCGTACGTGGTGCAGAATAGACGCTGATTTCATTTATATAAAAAATCTATTTTGAACAATTTCACGGCAACAAATATGTGATATTCCCAAATAGAACTGAGTGATTATATTCACCTTATAATTATTACATGCGCTGATGCTGTATCAATTACTTCTCGATAAAATGTGTGCTATTCAAAGAATTGTTTGGATTATTTTAGTCGGTATGTTAAAGATTAATTAAATATTTTTTAAATATTTCTGGCGGCGATTAAGTAGTCAACAATCTTATTTTAAAATTAAATGTTTGTGTATAAAAATTAATTTTATGTATATTACTTACGCTATTTGTAAATTCGTTGCCTCCACAAATATTTTTATTTACTCAAAGTAACAGCTAAGATTTTTAAATTACTATTTTGAGATACAAATTAATGAACGAATACAAACTGAATGGAATTAAATAATTGACTAAATAAATTATGAACTAAAGTACAAACAACAGTTTTCCATAAATCATGACAAAGGTCAACGTTAAAATGTGAATTATTTAGAAGGATTTTATTGATTAAACAATATACACAACAGTTGAAAACACGAAGATAACAAACACATGAATTTTTAAATTAAGCCCCCGAAAAAATTTTGTTTTGATTTAGACTGTATGAATATTGTAACACGAGCCAATGAACACGTAAATCGAAACAAAACAGCATTCTGGTTAACATTTATAGGAGACTTCATTATAAAATGATAAAAAAGCCGAATTCTTTAAGCCCAGATGTAATTTTGATGTGTCATCACAGTTTCATTTAATTGAATTTATTTATTGTTTTATTACTCACGCGAATTCATAAACCCAAGAAATTTTTATTAAACTTCAGACTTAACTGAATATGAAGGGGTTAGAATTACCTACATATTTTAATTTTAAGCCTCTATTCACACTTGCTGTCGGAAACTTTTGCCAGTGATAATTTTTTGTCAAGAATGTGATAGGTACTTAAATTTAATTATAGACTAGTGGATGAATAATAAGTCTTAAATAACGTGTGTAATAAAAAAAATATTTATTTTATATTTGAAAGTAAAGTATCGGCTATTAATTGATTCTCCCACTAAAGGTAAACAACAATAAGCACAATATAAAAAAAAAAAAAACCAGTGTATAATGAAACAACTTCCTCTTATTCCTTACAGAAAATTTTAATAATTATCTAGAACATGTTTCGGCCAAAGGCCATCTTCTGCTAGAATCTACGACAATTTTTCTTATAAGATAAAATATAAAACTAAATTATAAACGTACTTACAGTTTTGAAAGTGCTTTCTTAATTTGACTGTAAGTACGTTTATAATTTAGTTTTATATTTTATCTTATAAGAAAAATTGTCGTAGATTCTAGCAATGAAGATCTATTCTTACCGAAACATGTTCTAGATAATTATTAAAATTTTCTGTAAGGAATAAGAGGAAGTTGTTTCATTATACACTGGTTTATTCTACACCTTACAACATGGATATTTTACATCATATGAAAAAAATTGATTGTATGTTTAATAAGTTATTAAGAATGCTTTAAGGCTAAGATAGAATTTTCTCATTAAATACGTTACTTTAGTCAGTTATTCTTTGTCCACAGTATATAATTGAATTTTAAAATTACGCTAATGAATTGCTGTTTGTTAAATAGTCTTAATAAATGTTTTCGTAAAAAAATTACTTGTTCCGAATTTCTTACCAACAACGGATGCTTGGGCCTTAAAGTATTATTTGTATTTGAATAGATACTGAAATTCATTTGGTAAAAAAAGTCAGGTTAAAGGTTTTTGCTTTAGTTTAATAGATTTGTTGTTTTTTTATTTTGGAATCTTATTATTCTATGCATTGGAAATACATTAAATACTTATGCAATGTTTCAAAAAATCTATTCTTACAGTATTATAAATGTCTCTGTGTACAATGATCACTATTGGACAAAAACACTCATCGGCAAGTCTCATGCATGCGCTTCAGATATTTACGTTCGGAATGATCGAGAGATATTAACAGCAGACTTGCTGGCGAGTGTGCATTTACCATGCGGTTATGGGATCAAAATTGCATTTAAGAATGTTGATAATATTGGCGATTGCAGACATTATCTAATTAGTAGGCGATAAATATATCACACGTCTAAAAAATAGATAAAAGTTGGCCTTATTGTTTCTCCACAAACATGACTTCTTTACATACTACTTTAGTAATATAAAAATTATTCTCAGGTGATTTTTAGTATTTTAGAGTGAGAACATTTAGTTTAAAAAAGTTAGTTATAACCTCCATTATTGCAGTTGCGACTGCAACAGCAAATGTTTATGCTGAAAGAAGCTTTTGCTTGAAGAACTATTGCAATAGTGCAAGCTTAAGAAGGAGATCAAGAAGTAGCACAGAATATTGAATGAGTAGTTATACATTGCGATTAAGGCATTAGAAAGTGGGATAAAGGCATAGGCAGGATAGTATAGATGATCCGAAAAGGAAAAGTATAGAAAATAGAAATAGATGCGTTTGTCAACTACAAACTATTACAAAGATTATAGCTAAATAATTGTATGCAAGGATTTATGTAATAATTTACCAAGCTGTTGATTACTCTATAAGTTAAGTGATTTTGTATGCTTATTAAAAATATCAGATTCGTTTCTCGTCAGACAAAACATCCAGACAATTCAATCTACGAGTATATTGTTACGACATTATGTTTCCTGCTGTCGAAAGCGTGAATTATTAAATTAGTTATAACTAGCACTCATCACAGATAAAAACAGTTATTCTATGGCAAACAAGTGTCTCTCTCGTCAGTTTCCATTATTTAGTTGTCTACTTTTGACATATGTATGGAGTTTTTGTTTCATTACACTTACGTGTCACATGCTTATGCTTCGGTAGATGTGCATACAAACTTGATAAAATAATTCAATTGTCATTTATTTATTCCAGGAAATATAAAAAAATGTACTATAGAATACAATAATCTAAGATACCACTTTTAATACATATTACTCTAGGTAAACATTTTACGAGTGTAAACAAAAGGAAACAATAACTTGAATAATAATTCAAATGAATAGGATTTTCACAAGTTGAGTCATGCAAAATGTTTGGTGTGATAGCTTGAAAGAAACTATTGGTAAATTAAAAACTATTGGTAAATTAAATTACTTTGCTCAATAACGTGTAATAATAAAAAAGTATGTAATTGTTTCCAAAGACTTACATAATTATTCTTTTATCTTGGACTACAATTGTGCTTGTATTTGAATAAAAAGAAAACAAATTTAAAATCTGAGAAATATATTACATCACCCCACATATGTATGTATGTATTACATCAAAATAAGAGAACCTTCCTTACAAAAGAGCATTTATTCAGACTTACCCCTAATAGAAATCGATTCTGAAATATATAGGCACACTTATGTATGTAGATGCATCTGAATAAGGGCGATGACTCAGATGCTGAACTAATACTTGGGGTTGAACGAATAGATTACATATTAAATTATGTGTATGAAAACAACTTTTAGCGATATTTTTATTGTCTACATATGTGTGTTTGTATATATGTACATATGTATGTATTTCAAATACTATAATGGAAAATAGTTTATAATTAAAGTACTTTTAATTTGACAGTCGTTTTATACCTATAACCAATACCAACCAACCAATACCAACAACGTTTTCATAATTTAAAATAGTGGTTAAAGGAGATCGTGGAACAATGTATTTAATTAGAACCACAATTTTAAAATGTTGGGATAAATATATATATATATATATTATATATTGTATATCAGCACCGTGAGCCTAGAAGGCTGATTGGTAATTTTCCTCCATCGGTTTCTATCTTTCGCTACTTCTTTCCATCTGGTTATCCTTAACGTGTTTATATCCTTTTCCATTTCTGCCCTCCACTTTCCACTTGGCCGTCCTCTCCTTCGCTTTCCCCCAACTGTCCTTGCCATTATCATTTTCGGCATTCTCGACTCCACCATTCTTTCTATATGACCAAGTTTATTTAATTTTGAATTTTCAAAAAAAAATCCTCATTTTTTGTTACAAAATGGTTATTATATTACCTTTTTAGAAACTTCAGACATCATCATCAGTGTCTTAGTCATTTTACGTGGAACGCTTGGCTTTTCATCTAACATAGTACACTGTAACATATCGTTTTTGAACTGTTTTTCCATGGCTGTATCTGGTTTTAATTATATTCGAAATATTAATTTTATCTCCGTAATTAGCTAAGCGCCAATGTCACTTCTTGATGTTTTATTCGCGTTAATAAGAAAAATTATAATAATCAATAGGTGGCTAGTTGATGGCAGTAATCATTTTAATCTATCAAAATCACAGTTTTGTGTTGCAAAAATCGTATTTTATGTGCTTTGGGAATTAGAGATAATAAAAATATTGATGAAGTTGAAAATTTAGAAGTCCTCTATTAATTAAAATTATACTACGATTTCGTTAAAGAGATCTACACTAGTGGTGCTAGTAACTGAACGCTACAATAATGTCACGTCTAGTGTTGAATTAGTAATCTAAAATTGATATGTATAAATCTGTCACATTCTAATGTATCGTCGACTGATTATCCACTATACGTCTTACAACTGAAAGAATTATTACAAAGATGATTTCACTAATATTTCTTGAATGAATAACATGTTTTTTTTTGTCAAAAGATGTGTGTATATTTAAATAACTTGATATTAATTTGCTAAATGTAAGCTTATATTCTTCTTCTCCCTTAAAAGCACCACTTTCCTTGTTTCACAAAATGTCAACCCTCACTTACACTAACCCCTTCAATTTTAATATATAATAATAATAATGGTTTATTAACCCAAATGATGTAAAATGTACAAATATAAAAAAGAGCAGAAAATATGTGGAGTTAAAAGATTGAACTCCGACAAAATATAGTCTGTTTTTCAATTCAACCAATTAACAAAAGATAAACAAAAACAAAGTGCGTGACTGAAACTGTTGTAGAGTATAAGAACAACATTATTATACATATATTACCACTTATACACACATAATTAAAGCTAGAGTGCAGACCTGAGAATCATCTTGCGCCAGACATGACTTCAAACAATAAGCTTACCAAATAAGCGAAATTTTGGGTGATAAGCACCTGGCTTTGTGCTACAATCAAATTAGAGAAAAAACTAAGCGAAACATTTGAGTTGTGTTAACTTTGAATTACTTTTAGGATTGTAATTTTGCTGATTACTTGATGATTTGTTGTTATGTATGTAAGTTGTATAATTCACCATATGACATACATTTCACATACCAATGTATCCTAAAACACACTTCAACAAATAAAATATGAGTGTCTTAGTATTTTTTTTGTCTATTGTGGTGGAATTCTAGTGTATAGGTACTCACTAAACTGCCAACATCTCATTACTTAACAAATAATTAGTTTTATCCCAATATTTTTTGTAGAGGACCACTTGATAAATTTAGTATATAATTTTGGGTTTGTTATGGTATTTTGTTGCTGGTTAACAATTTTATGCTGACAGCTGACGTACAGACACACTTCAACAAGCTAATGATCAATAGCCGAAATTTGTAATTTTGGCTTGGAGGTTGATTCGAAAATAGAAGAACACAACAAAATGTTGCTGAAGTTTTTATATACGCTAACGCATATTATCTAGACTTTTAAATCTCTTTTAAAAACTGAAGGTATTCTGCTAAACTAAGGCTACTCAACACAAAAAACTATGTATCTATATCAATCTATCTATATATGTTACAATTACCGTTTCTAAGTAAGTGTACTGCTTTCACAAAGCTATTATTAACATGATGATACTGGAAGAATCGGGATACAATTCTCCGAGAAAAATATTACCACTTTTCGGAGAATTGAACCCTGAACCCAGCAATCTCCCACATTACTGAGTAGCCGTTTAATCACTACGACTATCAACCCATTCAATCCGTTCCAATTCATTAACTATTTTAAACAGCGCAGCTTGTCATTTAACATTGTTCTTTGAGGTTGTTGATGGATGTTTGATGGGGATGGTTCGGAAAAGTTAGTCTTTCTAATAGTTTTTTTTGAAAAATTGACAATAGAAAGAGTATAAAAGCATATTTCAAGAATTATAAATTGTTGTCAAAGAGCAATGAAGTATCATATCCCAAGAATTTTGGACATTATCCAGTCAATGCCATCAAAATACCAGGTGTTCGCAGCTGTTCATGCAAATCATATGTGTTATTTATCGTCATTTTCTCTAAGAAAATTTTTTCTACGTTAAAGAACGCTATGTTTAATCGATTATTCAATTACAATCGTGACGTATGAATTTTTTTTTGTGTAAATGAATATTTTACCAAAGCTAGTCAAAATGGTATTAATAAATAGAACTATCAGTTGACTTTATGATAAGATTTCAAAAATTTTAGTTAGTTATTATGTTTGTGTATTGTACCTGATGTTTATTTGGAGTTACTTCGTATTCATTTTTTTGAATGTTTTAGTTTTCATCAAACATTTTCTCTACTTGATAGCTAGCAACGTTTTCATAATATATCATTTTGGCTGATAACGTATTTGTCAATTCCACTTTTCTTTCATTTCTTATTATTTAATTCACTTTACTCGTAATTTTTTTATGATTTTTTGACATTTAAGCAAACTGTCTCATACTTCTTATTATAAAAATGTTTGTACATTATTTCCAGCAAAGGATCAAACTAGTTTTGTGGTTTTTTTTTATAGAGTGGCTTTTAAGTAATTAGTAACTTTACTCGTAAAAGTTAAAGTTAAATACTTTTTAGTGATATTCATTCTGCTAATAACATCTTTTTTAGTTGCAGTTGTCAAAGCTCAAGACGAAATCTACTTCACAAAGGATCCGCAAGATGTTGAAGTCATATCTGGAAAATCTGTTACTTTACCTTGCGAAGTAGTACCTAACGAGGGTATTACTTACTACTGGGAATTGAACGGTAAGAAGTTAGTTGAAAAGAATTGCAATTAGCATGTTATGTAACAAAAAATGATTGATAATACTTCACGATGAATGTTGTTAGAAGTAAATTACAAAAGTTATTATTTTTGATTTTATAGATCAATGATACCGAAGTTACCTTGAAAAAGATTGTTATAGATATTTTTAAAATCAGAGACCATATTACTACAATTATTATTCTAAATTCTATATAAGGTCGTCAATAATCTTGATTTGTGCAGAAGGTCTGTTAAGTTATTCCTAGGATAGGGAGATAATAGACAACAGAAAAGCACATAAATTAGATTAAATATATCGTACCACCTTGAAGTAGATGTAAAGACTTTGGCGGAGTGGAGATCAAACTTTCTGTCTCACTCTCTCTCTGTTTGTACATTAATTGGTAATTTATAAAGTGATCAACAAGTTTTTTAACTTGGTGACTGACAGTCGATTTTAAATATTTTGCATTATATTATTTACCTTTTTTGGGCCTCACCTTCTTCTCCAATCCGAATGAGTAAATTTGAATTAATTGATAAAAACATTTAGCTGTTGTTCAATTTTCGAAACGGTTCTTATCTAAGCAGGCAAAAAAGTGCATATGTAATGAATGGTGTATAATCACCAATGGATAAGTGATGCAATGAGTGACCACTTCAGTCGCTGGGTTGAAATCTTATTGAGTGTATTTCAAATCTCATATTTCGAAAAAATGTCGGTTGTTTAATCTACTTATATTGTTCATTCTATACTAGATCGTTATTGGGCAGGTATGATTAATAGAAGTAGTCCTACCCAATATCAATTAACAGCAAAAACATTTATATTGTAAAACAACGCAGGTTTGGCAAAGTGAAAATACATTTCCTATTTAGCTGGTAGCATAAAGTATCCTTATTGTACACATTTAATTTTGTTGCATTTTAAAATAAACGCCTTAACACATTAATATATTTGTTGTTTTTAGGGAAATGATTATTTCTATTACAGCTTTAGAATGACATGCTGTATACTGTCAAATCACTATCCTGTTTGTGTGTTCCATACGAGTACTACCTAAGTAAATCTGATTTTTTTTGATACATGTACACTTGCTATATTATTATTTGCATTATATCTACGCAGTTCTTTGATACAGATATTAGACATATCATTAAAACGAATGCGTCTAAATAATACATCGGAAAATATAAAGAAGGAACATCGTTGGCAAAGGAATTACATTTACATTTCAACAAAGTAACGCGAAACAAACAACCAACGCGACGTATCTGTAGAACATGCTTTGTAGAAGCAGCTCTGAAGTTCTCGTTGGTTCGGTAGACATCAAAGCTACATCGTGTGACGAATAAAGTAAATTAATGAAGTACGTCGACGGAATATTATTCTAGATACGTGAGAAATAAATCCCATTACGAAGACAATTTGTCTACTATTTGCGTAAAAGTTTTTATAAAGGTTTTTTTATATAAAGCCAAATATTTTACTATCATGTCGTTGTTGCTCTAGTAATTAAAAAGCTTACAACCATGTTTTCTTTTGTTACTTTTTAGCTACAATTTTTCACACTGTTATTTACACTTGGTTTGGGTAATTTGCATTATTCCATAGAAATAATGTCGAACTTGCCAGAGGATGTTCCATAACTATAGATGCCAACGTATAAAATACGTTTATATGAATGTAGATCAGTAATTGCTTATATCCAGCAGGATATGGTAGCACGAATGTCATGGTAAAACAAAATTTCATTTTTCAAAGACTTATTTTTATACCTATCATCATCATCATGATTAAGGTTCAAAAATTTATTGTGAAGTAGCAAAAGTATTTGAATTGCTGTGTTGAACAGATATTAATTAGTTTTTATGGCAACATTGTCGATAGCCGCAGTTAGGCGGTTGCCTATTGTTGTGACGGAACTATAAGAGCCGGCGTTCAATTCTTCTGAAGGACGGTGACATTTTTTTCGAAGAATTGGATTCCGATCGATCTACCTCTCAGCGAAAGTTGCACGAATATGATAGTCGTACAAGCGATACAGCTTAAGAAGGTATTGCAACTAGCATCCACCACACATAAAAAAGTTATAGTGGTGGTAATGTGGCCCTATATTTATTTGTTTGTAATATGAACATTGGTATATTTTCACTTGTTTCGGCCAATGAAAAACTGAAAACTGTTATACTTGTAACATAAAAAATTAAAATGAAATTGTCTCATAAAAATTATTTACTATTTTTACTTTTACTTATAAAAAATAAAGAAAAAAATCCCCTTTGCTAGAAATGAGGCACACAGGATATAAAAATCCTTTGAGTTTGTCTTGTTTTATTGATCCTACATATTCTTCTTGTCCGTCAAAATTACATATGTATATTACATAATCTTATACCTGCTACACGATACTTTTTCCTACTTGTATGTGCTTTTTAGGATTACTGTTGAGAGCTACTCTGCGAATAGCCTTACCTTTTTCTATTATATTATTAGAAGTAGGTACTAAATATCTCTGTAAATGTTACTTTCAAAACATCATTCTTATCACTGTTTTTCACTAAATTCAGTTCGTTACTTGATTCACTCTTTGAGGTCACTTCCCAATCAAAACTACTAGTATCAGATTCAAAATAATGTTTGTGGGATCTTTACTGTACTCCTGAGGTCGAGGTATTGTGTCCTTATCGAAAGGATAAATCTCTATAGCTGATCAGAATCATGATAATAACCACCATAATAATATTCGCCGGAGTCACGGTTTTGTCCTACATTTTCGCAAAATACCATCAAATCTTTCGTTTGTTGTTTGCCGAATACCTTAAAACCTCGTCATGTCAATAATACTATTTATTGATCCGAACTACGGTAAGAATTGCTGTACCTAACGTATTATCACAGGATATGGTTGTGATTAATTTGTATAATATGGAATCTTCCGACTCCTTTCCATGCTAGAATCTTATGTTCGTGATGTGACCACAAACGACATCCTGTCGATATTATAAACTCATTCACCTTTATCTATTCTGTCTTATCTTTTCAAACGTTTTAAATGGTCGTACTTACAATGAATAAATTCAATTTCTGTGTTCTGGTAAGGTTTAAATTTTGAGCTTTTCTGACAGAAAGTATTTGGTTTCCTATTCTATTGTGTATCAATAAACACATGATCAAACATTTTCTGACCTTAATAAAAATACAAAATAAAAATTGATTGTTTGAATGTTAAACATTGATTTTGATAAGACATCCTCTATTTTGGCTTTACGGCTAAATGTGCTAAACGCACCTGTTGCTTTCACACTTTCATTTTATGTTGCTTAGCTTCTTGTTCTGCAAAACTTAATTAATAATATTTTATAATACGTACAATTAATTGATCAAATAAATAATTTTTGTTGTAAGTGCAGCTCCATCTGTTTCATAAGTTGTATTATTTGCCATGATTATGACTACATCTCCTGTTGCATAAGTTTGTGTGTATTAACTGTTTCATTACTTGGTGACGTACACAACTTCGCCTGAGTACTATAGCGATGTTAATTATCTCTCAACAGTGAATGCCAAATGTGTATCAGAATGCCCAAAGAAAAATATCAGAAGTTCCTGCCCCGAAAAGACTAGAACTTCCGCTTGATAAACTCTAACTTCGATCGACCTATCACTAAACCACCGAGACAGTATAATTGTCATTTCTTGATGCATATCATCGAAATTCAGGCATTTTTGACCATGGGTTTATTAAAGTTTTTTAATATCATTTTTAGCGAAGAGGCAACTTTTTTTGTGCTGCAGTCATCAATACATTTTTTAAAGTGGACAGGTGTTTATAGATACGAGATTATTATGAAAAAGTTAGTCCATTTTGAAATCATTGCGTCATTGTAATTTTTCAACAGGCTTGCGATCGATACATACCCGTCCAAATGAAATGAATCTTGATGAAATGAATTCTTTGTTTTTTAGATATTTTTGTTCATAGACATGGCCATTTATATTATTAGTATTTTGAGACATATTAAATGTCAATTTTTTCCACTGAATGGAATAAATTGGTATCTAATTAATTGTTGTTTTATTGACCTATAAGTGGAAATATTTCAGGAATTGAAAGATAAGTACATAAAGGTCACAAAATAGATATACACTGAAACCCCGTTTATATCTGCGGTCGGGAAACGTAAATATTCACTTATATCCGCTCAAGAGGGGTCTCCACCCTTATCTCGTTAGTGAAGAGGAAAGGCCGTGCTACGCGCTGATTGGCTCATATAAATACGTGCACTATCGGGTGGTGAATGCCGAGCGGATATAAATGAGTGCTAGTGTGAGGATATAAGTGATGGTGAGTATAAGTGAGCGCGGATATAAACGAGGTTCCAGTGTATTAATATTAACTAGTACTTCAACTAGATAGTTTAAGAGTTACTTTCATAGTGCAAGAAGCTTTAAAATTGGCGGAAGTACTAGAACTTTAGCGTAACACAATATTAAATTTCCTTCAACATAGAGTTATAGTCGATCGAACAAGTTGTTAATTTGTGAGGTAGATATAGTGAGTCGCAACAATTTAAAAAGACACATAATACTGAGTTTGCAAAAAAGATGGATCAATTAAGTTCGGTCTACACTATAGTATAATATGTAAGTGAGGACGATAATTTGCTCACTCAATCACTCTTACAATTCATATATTCACGTTTGGAGTAAGCGAGAGATAGTGACAACAGACCTGCCAGTAAGTGCACATATGTACAGCCAGGCGTTTCTAAACTGTCCTCTATCAGTACACGAATCGCATATGATGGACGACATTTTCAGAGCTTCTAGAGGTGGATTAAGCTCTTGTCACAACAAAAAATTGCACCTAACCGAAATAACTTTATTTACACGAGACTAAACACAAAACTCCGTCAAGCTTCGTGCATTCGCATTGCGCTTCACTTTCACTTTGCGTTAATTTCGATTTTTTTCGTTACCACTTTCTGTATAGGTCAAATCTAAATTTACAGATTAATAAATAATAACCAATTATTATTTGATCATTTTATTACTAAAAGACTCATTGACAAGAATTGGTTCGATTCCAGCGGCAGTACATTGGGAGCGTTATAGGCCTATCGTAGGAGTATGTATGTAGTGAAATATGTAGTTTGTAAGCAGTCATCGTACGGTATTGTTGCATGATGCCCCTGTTACCGAACCACACTTGCGGTCTTTACTCATCATGCAATTTTGACGAAGAATGTAGGGCAAATTTAAGAGAAAAATTTGAAAGTACACGAAATAGATAAACGTTTGAAAAATGCTACATTATAAACAACTAAGTAAAATGTTTTTTTATGTAATACTAGTTTTAAGGGTCTATTTTCACTCCTAGCGAGCACATCTTATACTAACATCGGCTGTCATTACAAATAAATTGGATAACAGAGGGAGCTAATAGTACCAGTTGTCGATCATACTGCGAGATGAAAGACAGCAATATACAAAATGATATAGCAAGATCGTGACATAAAGACATGTGTTTATCTATGTAATTTTACTGCTATTTTTTACAGTGTAGTTTTAAGGGTCTATTTTCACTCCTGAAAGGAGCAATATACAAAATGATTAGCAAGATCGTGACATAAAGACATGTCGTGAAAGGCGGTATAGCACGTAGAAAGGAATATAAAGTAAATTCGAATTGCAGTAATTGCGGCGATGATGTGCATAAGACCCCTCTTTTAGAAAGGTGCCAAACTTTTAGAAAGTCTACAGTTATCTGTTTTACTACCGAATACGATTTTCTTGCAATACTCTTTTTTATTTAGCATTATATTTCTTTTTATAATGTAAAACAAGGGCCACGTTTACCTAATACACCATGCTTATTCCCGTTCATATTTAGTGGACGAATAAGTTTATAACTCTTGAAGTACTTTACTAACACTAAAAAAATAACCGAAAAATAAAATCATTATATTTTTTTTATTAAACACGTAATTTCTGTCACTTACTATTCGTCCACCAATTTATAATTAAATGTTAATATTCCAGTAATAATTTCTTGTTTATAATCATTCTTCACAAAAATTATTGCAAGTAAAAATAACGCAATTTCAAATTTCCCACCAACAACTGATAATAGCCCCTTAAGTTTTATGTCTTACACTGTCTGAGTCTACGTATGTATCGCATATGAAGATGAAAGTTTAGAAACATGGAACTATTGAACAAATTAAATTTACAAACAAAAGACTTTCACTCTTTTTTTACATTTTCTTATTCTTTTTATAGGATCGAAGATAGCAAACACCACGCGCCGCTACCAACAAGGCTCAAATTTGCATATAACCAGGGTAGACAGAGAAAGGGACTCAGGACAATTCAGGTGCATAGCGCAGGATTCAAAAGGATTATCAATTACGAGTTCGCTCGCTTCCCTAAACATACAATGTGAGTGATTTCTTTCTTTTTATTTTCGTTTTTGTAAACGGAATTTTTTAAATTTCAAGTTGGGTGTAATGCAGATTTTTCTCGTTTCGTACGCTCTCTCTAAATTAACGAAAAATAATCGGCACCATTACTGACGGTGCTCGGCTGTTTTAGTGAGTAAAAAAGTGCAAACAAAGGCTGAATTACGTGCTGCCATTTTAATTAAATCGAACTTTAAATATACCAATGTAATTGTTGTTTTTTAGAGAAGCGATTGGATAATTGAGATTTTTTTAAATGTGCGTCAGCATGTGCAGACTATGAAAGTACACAGTTTTGCATTTCTGCATTTTATATTAGCAATTAATTCTATGATTAAAAAAAATTCTACCACGCAAGAAATTTCTATATGTTGGAATTAATTGTTGAACAAGTGGACAAATTGCTTGTTACGTTTTCCAATATAATAGGCGTTCTACTTTTATATGTAAAATTCGGAGCTAGGAGTTTGCATTCGGTACCTAACTAAGGTTTTATTTAAGTTGAATTTAATTTCTGGGAACGATTACTAAATTGATGATCGTTACAGAAACTTGCTTTAAAGGAAAGGCATCTTTTTCTAGATAAAAAACTACTCGTCAAAATTCGTTTTGATTGATATTCGGAATTTCCGATTTCGATGAAACTTTGCAGACCGAAAGAGTACTTACCTTAAAATAAGAAGTAGGTATGTATTTTTTAGCGACCCAATCGTCCGATTTTGGAAGACAGCCCTCGCCAAAGTTTGGGAAATTTGCGTTGTTTATGGTGTAAGCAAAATCTGTGTTTTAAGCACTTTTATACAGATTACCACTATTGTAATAATTACATTGCTTAATTGCTGTGTGTATATTAATCGTGTTCGCTATTGTAATACATACATACGTATGAATAATCGCATTACAATATGTCATGCATTTAAACATTTATAAGCATCATAATTTTTCCGTAATTCTGGTTTTTTGATTCCGAAATGTTATTATTGTTACAAACATATTAGTTATGTTTATGCTCCATTGAATGCCGACCTACACATCTACATTACACAAAAAAAACATGGTATATATAATGAAATATATATTGTTTTAGTCTTTTGCATATCATCGCTTATATCTGTATAATAAATAAGTGACGTAGGTATAAGTCAAATATATGAAAATTCATTATTTATTGTTTATGACTACTTCTCAAATTTATTATATCGTCATGTTCTACACAAAAGCGAGCTATTATGAAAAAGAAAAAACATAGTTGTGAAAAATGTAGGGGGTATGAATTACGCCGTCCCCCATCATTAGCATTTTACAAATACAGGTGACACAATCTTTAAGAGCATCTAATATACTGCAAATTTTGTTAAAAGAATGTTTTAATATCTGTTATAAATTCGGAGATATTAGTAAAAATAGAAAAATTTCCCAAACTTTGGAAGGGGCTGGCGCTCAAAATCGGGGGATTGGGTCGCTAAAAAAATACGTACTTCTTATTTTAAGGTACTCTTTCGGTCTGCAAAGTTTCATTTAAATTGGAAATTCTCACCTGCCGGTGTTCCCTTGTGAGCATACCTGTGTAATTAATGTTATTCAATCAAAAACAACAGCTTTTGCATTTTGTGAGCGTCGTAAAAAGCCCAAGGACTTTACCTGCTGTTTGAGGCTGAACTGAGATGGTCAGTCGAAGTAAAGTTTTACCACATCCTATACCAATTACTGTTGTTCGTTTTTGGAATCCCATACTTGGCGACAAATCTTTGCATCATTCGTCTAATGTAGCACCTAACTGTAATCTATTAGGAAATATCCAGATAAGCGACTTATTGTTGCTAGGAGTGAGATTGGTCATGCGGAATAACTGAAAATCTGTCGAGAACATTTGCAACCTAGAAAGATATATTAATGAGTCAAAAATGTTTCTCAGTGCTATATTCACACTTTATGTAATATTCACTAAATCCTCGCGGTCATCAATAGCCAGTGTATACATACGTATAATATGTTTTTGCAAAACTGAAATAATAGTTGGTTACTTTAACATTAATAATTTGTGAATGGATTTCTTTTAGGAATAATCTAATGAAATCCGCTTCTTTTAGTTGGAATTTATCTGTATACATACCAAAGCGAATTATACTTTATGTGTATTATGCTATTTGACATTTTAATTTTAAAACTGTCCAAAATGCAAAGTGTCATTAAAGTTAGGTGCGGAAAACCAATTTTGAAATTAAAATATCGTACCTTGAAAGGTGTACAAATACTATCAACCATTGTCTACATTATCATCATTATATACTGCATGGATCTCTTTGTGGTTGGCTTTGGTATCTGGAATAGTTTGAGTGTCTACGTGAACATGGTCTCGAAAAACGGTATAATGTTCCCGTGCTTAGTTTGGATGCAATGTTTTATGTGCATAGGAATCAATTCTTTCGTAGTTCATTATCTTAGAAAAGCCTTCAACGGAAAGAAAAATAAATACGTCAGCTCGATGTTATTTACGTTCTTCATTATTTGTTTAGTAGTGGTATTTTTATTGTGTCTTATTGGTGTTTTAATACTGATACATACTTATTCCTCACCTCAAGAAATTTTTGATGGAATAATCGATGCAATGAAGAACTATTCTAAGGACTCTAACATCAAAGCTGACATCGACTTAATGCAAATAGAGAATGATTGTTGTGGAAGTAATAACTATACAGATTGGTATGATATTAAATGGTACGATGCTAATCTAATAAATACAGAAGCATTTCCGCAATTAAAAGGAGAAACTCCATTTAGTTGTTGCTCCATTCAATCCGTATATCCTTGTATCCACCATGGAGTTGAAGTTGCTTCGGATGCTTACATTTACCGTAAGAATTCAAACATTAGCGTCTCAATTACAGGTTGCCATTCCGTCATTATAAAAGCAAAGCGTACTACTGGTTGGAGTTTGGTATTACGCACCTTGTTATTGTTAATCTTGCAACTAGCAATACTGTGTGGCTTGAGACTTATACAAACTGGTCATAGTGAAAGAAAAGGTTTTGATAGGGAAGATAAGGTGTACACTTGTTGGATAATTGGATTCTATGCTGGAAGGAGTAGATTGAAACCGCCACCGCCTCCTATAAAACCACCGGAAACAGATGAGGAAAAGGTAGAAGTAAATGACAAATAAGAAACCATCAGATGAAGATCTGCTGATTATTTTTATGAATTAATCTATGTTTTACTTATTTAATAAATAAATAGTTTTGAATTTTCAGATTATGATTTAGTCATTAAATCTGAAAATTTATAATCTATTACCTACTTCATAAAACTAAGTTAATTTACTTCAATAATAATCTGCACGAAAAGCAATCTATACACATACAGTACTTATGTATGTATAATTGACGGTACTAATCTTCTAATTCTAACTTATTGTGTAGAATTTCAACGGAGAATAAACTTACGAGCTTCGCTTTTATTGAACCTCTTGCAGGGTTAATTTCTTCTTTTTCGAACCACCACGATGAGAGCAAATTAAGTTAGGTTAACATCTGCGAGAAGCATTTTCAGAGAAACTGGTAATGTGATTCTTTTAAACGGGATACTGTGCAGTTGCAACAGCAATAAAACGCTAGCCTTCACATTTCTAGTTTTATAGCTTATTTATTAATTGTACATACATATTTGAGTTTATATACGACTTTGCAATACGTATTGTATCTGTATTATATCTATAGTATCTACAAACCATGTAGTTCAGTAATGTTAAAAAATCATGAATATTACATCGAGAAAGCACTATAACTTCTATGTCTACGTTTATAATTATACAATGCGGTTCTAAAGTATGTTCCCCCGCTGCTAACTTATGATTGGTTTAATAGAGAGGTTCCAGTTTTGGATGATTAATATGAAATATATACTAAATTGCTGAAGTAAAATTTCTATTTAGTTTCAAAGATTGACAACAGAGGGCGATATAGTATCAACATTTTAAATAAAATGAAGGATCGAGTGACACCTCATTTTAAAGAGCTCACTAACAATAAGTGTGGCGGGCTCAAATTCCATACAAATTTATTCACTCATATGAAATTTTACTTCAGGAATGTAGTATATAATATTTCATATTGTTGACCCAAAACTAGAACCTCTATATTAAACCGATCATAGCAGCAGAGGAGAGGGGGGGGGGGGGGGGGGTACTTTAGAACCACATTGTATATAGTTTTTGTACTTTTGTAAATATATGTATTCCCCTTTTACGTCCGATAGTTATTATGGTATCGTATCGGTATGGTGTCAGTCAAATTTTAAGACATTTTATAGATTTTCTTATACACAGTTTCTCAAAATATTTCTGGATAACTATCATGATACATTTTACATTGAAAATTGAGATTAAAATAATTATCCGGGTGTTCCACAAAAATTTCCAAAGGCTGTAATGTCTTTATTTATCATCTGATTTTAAGAGTCTATATATGAAACTGTAGAGTTTCGTGAAGACTACAAACAGCAATGCAAATTATCTGTTTGCCAGATATAATTCGCGAGAAACGTAATTCAACTTTTTTTTTTCAAATTGCACTATATACATATTTTTTTTTGATTTTTATAAAAGAACATTTTCTAACGATTCGAATAATGTCATGAAAACATACACTTAAATAAAGAATAATGCAAGAAAAAGACGAGTTTTCGCAAATTTTTATATGGCAAAACAGTAGGTCATGAATTGTACGCAATTAAACAATCACAGCGTCTTTTTTAATCAACTACTGTCACTGTCAGTTTGAGTGATCAACGCATTGTCAAAAACACCGTTCATTATAATAAAGAAGTTTGTATAAGTTTAATTTCGATTTATTTTAATATTAATAGAAAATATGAATTTTGAATATTTAACGGATATGCTATTAGAATTTATCGGGAACGTTTCCCTGATAGGAAATCGCCACATCACAAGAAATTTGCACGACTGGAAGCCCATTTGAGGATGTACGGATCTTCTAAAAAGCCAAAAAAAGAAGTACGAACTACAGATGAAAATTTAGATTTAAACGTTGTTATTGATGGTTGCGGAAAATCCTAAGAGGTCGGTTAGAGAGATTGCTAACAACATTGGATCTTCCAGTACAACAGTACATTCTATTTTGCAAAAAACATAAATTAAAACCGTACAAACCTCAACGGTTCCATCATTTGCTGGAAGACGATTATCCACGAAGAATGCAATTTTGTAATTTTTATTTAAATAAATTACGAGAGGATCCACTATTTTATTCTAAAATTCTCTGGTCGGATGAGTGTACCTTCACGAATAATGCCATATTTAATAGAAACAATCATAGGTATTGGAGCAATGACAATCCTACATTTCTTATTGAAAATAATATCCAGAGAAGGTTCTCTTTAAATGTTTCGTGAGGAATTTTAGATTCTAGATTAATTGGACCATATTTTATTGACGGTAACCTAAATCAAGAAAGATATCATACATTACTCGAAGAAATAGTGGACAATCTAGAAGAATTGCCCATTGCTCAATACGCACAAATTTACTTCCAACAAGATAGAGCTGCTCCACATAATGCTCAAATAAATACACAATCTTTAAATAGACAGTTTGATCGAAGGTGGATAGGAACTTACGGACCAATTAGATGGCCCGCCCGATCACCAGACCTTTCTCCTTTAGACTTCTTTTTATGGAATGGAATAAGAGAAATTGTTTATGTAACACAACCCGAAAACGTAGATGACTTACGAAATAGAATAGTTAATGCGTTTCGACATATACTGCCCAACATATTAAATGCAGCTGTTTCTGTAGGAAGGAGGTGCAGATTATGCATTGGTCAAAATGGAGCCCAATTCGAGCAGTATTTATAGGATAGTGTTTTGGATTTTTTCGTTTGATTATTTTGTCTGATCTAAACAACAAAAGTGTTTATTTTATTGTCTGTATTTTTCATAATTATGAATAAAAAAGACGCTGTGATTGTTTAATTGCGTAGTCCAATTCATGACTACTGTCAGTTTTGCCATATAAAAATTTGCAAAAACTTGTCTTTTTCTTGCACTATTCTTTATTTAAGTGGATGTTTTCATTACATTATTCGAATCGTTAGAAAATGTTCTTTTATAAAAATCAAAAAAAAATATACTGCAATTTGAAAAAAAAAGTTGATTATGTTTCTCGCGAATTATATCTGATAAACAGATAATTTGCATTGCTGTTTGTAGTCTTTACGAAACCCTACAGTTTCATATATAGATCATTAAAATTAGATGATAAATAAAGACATTACAGCCTTTGGAAATTTTTGTGGAACACCCGGTATAATCGTGTTGTTTCTTTGATGGTGCATTTTTTTGATTAGATATGTATTACATATATAGGCACATTAGCGTATCATTCTTTACCAACATAAATAGTCGTAAGAAGCTGATAACTCTTGAAATGAGGATTTTCTTTATTCTGGTCCTAGCAGTCGAAAAACCCAATGCACTTAAGCTTTACTTATTGCCAAATGATCATCTGAAATGAACGCGCCATATACTACTTAACATACTGTATTAAATACTATATCTTTTCTATTCACACCTTCACAAACGCGACTTATGTGTCACAGAACGCTTCCCAACGACATATACATGTCGTCATGACATTCTTGGTATGTGAGATAGGAGAAAATCTCATAATTGTACTAGTATCTTTTTTCGCTGGAGCAATGCCTTTGCTATCTGCGTAAAATTATTTCTACAAGTTTATTAGAGATTTTAGATCCTGTTGCGAGATGGTTGCACCTAGAAACCTTTGACACATCTGTATGGTGATTCTCTACTAATAGTCACAATGTTTTGTCTTCACATTGTACTTATTTTCTCTTTGACAACCTTTAGAATTAATTCAGATTGTGTTTTGGAAAGAACATCAACTTAACATTGTGTACGCAGTACACTATAAACTTAAAATGGCAAGCCAACACTTTAGTATGGAGGTTAACATTAGCGAAGGCAACTAATAATTATTGCACAGAAAACATTACAAAATGTGTTGGTGTAGTTAACACCACTTTTATCCATTACTATACAAAAAAACAACGGTACAACACCATATATTCAATCCCCAATGTCTTCACATAATATTTGAAATTTATACCTTCGTTAATAGCAAGCATAGGCAGAATTTCCCAAAAATTTCTATTAAAATTAGCTCTACATAACCTGAAGACAATTAACACTTTCTTTTCCACCATAAATCGTCACCACATTAATCCAATGTAATCTACAACATTTCGTGAATCTCTTGTGATTGTATATCTACATTGGACTTTCCAATACATTTATAAGAAGCTGAGATAGCCCTAGTTGCACTGTGCGTTGGTTTAATATCACCTAGACAGTGATCATAATTTTGTCTTTGAAAATGCATCTATCCTATAAATTGACATAAACTACAAAAAATGTAAACTTTTGGAAATGTATTACAATTACAAGAACCAGAAATCAATTAATTGCCCGTCTGACCTTAACAAGTAATATTAGTAATATTTATACTTTTAGATTCAAATCCAAAACAAAACCGACATGTTACTACTTCACAGAATAATTCTAACAACAATACAATACCACAATACAATGTAGATACTCACATATCGTGAATTGATCGTGATATTCGTGTCACCGTCATTTGGCATTTATTCCAAATTAAAAGAAGTCACGATAAAATTCGTATAACCGTGATGTTTTTTAAAAAGTAAATTTTTACGGTAGTTACAGTGTGGCTGAGGACTCCAGAGGGACAGGAACAAATTACGAAGCAGAGGCACGTAGCACTAGATAACTATCATTTCCACTACAAGTACTACTGCGAATTAGAGCTCTAGCTGTCAGAAATCATGGTTATCTAAAGTTTTTGTCATTGGCAGATAACTAATATTTTTTAGTTCTATTGTATAGTACGTTGAAAACTAGTGGTAGTACCTATGTACATATATACTTCCCAATAGCTAACTATCATAGTTTTGAGTTATTTTACAAAATGTGTATTAAATTTGATTTTATAGAGTCGATTAGGCCATGGAAAGTATAGTTTGGTATAGTTTTGTTAAGTTCTACATTTGACACAATAGTTTCCTAATAATTACCTAAAATTTAAAATTTGTACATGCATTTATTTTTTAGTAATACGGTCGCTTGTAATAACTCGTAGCTGTCATTTTTTTTACAAAAATTGAAATAATTCAAAAACGGCTAGTTTTAAAGGCAAGGTTTATTAGACAAAGTAGTCTTAAATTTGTCTCGCCAATACAAATTAATTAAACGATTAGGTAATTCCATATAAAATAAGGAAATTGATGCGCTTTGAATGCGTATGTACAGTTTGTGGATTAAGTAATGTCTTCCCCTTTGAAGCACTTAACAAACTTTCTTCCACTCACGCCAATTCGGTCGTTTTCGTTCAGTCGAGCTATTCTGAATACTTAACTATACATTTCAAGGGCAGTTACGAAAACGACCGAACGGGCATGAGTGGAAGAAAGTTTGATAAGTGCTTCAAAGGGGAAGACATTACTTAATCCACAAACTGTACATATCTAAATCAATGAGCACCATTTTGGGATCTTCAATTAACGAATTTCAGACTTAAATAATGTTTAATGTCTTATATGTATATATTGTTTTATTTGTATTTATGTTAATTAACATGGTATCATGATATTTTTACCCACTTTCACGTTTTCTATGTAATAATGATTATTTAGCTTCGCTAATGTTAAACTCCATATTGCGGTATTGGCTTGACTACAATGGTGTCATTGTAAAGTTTGCGAAAGCGTCCAGTGCTTTTTTTTCATTACTTTCCGCTTTTGATGCTACCTTGTTACAGCATATCTTGCACTCTATTTAAACAGTAATGATTTCGTTTGATGAAATGTAAAAGTATTTTTCCATTATTTCATCTCAGAAGTAGAAACACAGGTATTGGTATACAAATAAAATAGGGAGTTAAATTTAACTCCGTTTAACTCCATTTCAGTATTTCCCTGCGATTATTCTTTGAAAAACTCTTCGTTTCGAGTTAAATATTTTGCCTTTAAATAAATAAATTAGGCTGGATCTATTGAAGAGATAATACTCGTATATTCATATATTCCGTGCCTCTTTTATGGAGAAAATTCAACTTTGTTACGGAGGTAATTGTTTTCGTTAACGATGATATCTCCGTAACGGATGACACTCTTTCTAGCATAGATAGCATTGTGTTGAGCAAAATTAGTGATATTAGATGCTTTTACTGGTGAAGTAAGTTTGGAAATTACGCGTTACACTGCGTGGAGATACACGTAAGTAGATGAATTTCCAAACTCACTATATTTGCAAATGGTAAGCGACTATTGTTGCGTATATCGCTTTCCAAAATTTATGACACGAGTATCACATCTAATAAAGTATAATAATTTTAACTAATTGGTCATAAACCTCTAAATGAACACATGAATAGAGTGTTAGATTTCACCCATGCCAATCAGATAATTACTAATTATTAAAATGCTTACATACTGGGTCGGTCTACAATTAGCTCAGTTTATTTATGTCTAAACGAAATCCTAAGCAGCCTAAATAATAGAAAAAAAGTTGCCACAATTTTTCTCGAAAGGTTTTGGTTGCATAAGTCATGATATCATAATAACGAAGCTAAAGATGATGGATATTCGTGATCCAGTACTAAACATTATAAAATCGTATCTGTCTCGCAGAAAACACAAAGTAGCAACTGTCAATAACTATGTTGGCAACAGGATTGTATCCGAGTGGACTGAATTTAATCGGGGTGTGCCACCGGGCTCCATTCTGGGACCAATTCTCTACGCTCTGTACGCAAACGACCTTCCGTGAAGATATTGATAATGTACGTCGACAATTCGTCGATTAGAATCGCTGCGGAATCGTATGAATCACTCAAGAATGAGATTTCTACCACTTTGATGAATGTAGAAGAATGGTATATTAGCAACAATCTACAATTGAATTTTGACAAGACCAATAGTATGTGCGTCTACCTCAAAAAGGAACCTCTTGGTTATAGAGACCTATATAGTATTCACATTCACAGACAATGCAAAGTTCTTGGGATTGATGCTTAATTCCCAAATGACTTGGAAGAATCAGGTGGACCATTTGGCTAGCAAGATATCTAGATATATCTACGCGCTAAGCAAAATTTCAACGGTAGTTAGTGAAGATGCTGCAGTGGGCAGCTACTGTGCATATGTTAATGCAAGAATCAGGTCATCATATTTTGGGGCAATTGTTCACATAGTTTAAAAGTGTTTTGAGAGCAAAAATCGTATATACGAAGTATTTTCAATATCAAGAGAAGACATTATTGTGTTATGATGTTTAAAACTAAAGACATTTTAACTATGTCGTGTATTTATGTTTTCAAGTGAGCATGTTTCGTTTGGAAGAACTGCAAAGACTTATTTTCACATTTTATTCAATCTCATGACTATGGAAGTCGTGCCAGCGAAACTTGGGTGCTAAAAATTCCGCAAAATGCTTTCGCTAATATTCACATATAACAATAAAATAAAAACGCATTACTAATGTAGTAGTAGTGCTATTTCTAATGTAAAAATTTCAGTTGAAAGCATAAAAAAATTAGTTTGTCAACGCGTAGTACATAAATTAACGTTACATCTGAAAATATATACACCATAAAACTCGACATGATTTTCATGGTATCAGTTTTTAATTCTTAAACTAAACAGTTTTCTCTCCATATAATTGTCTAAAGTAATAACATTGAGTAACATTTCCAAGCGTATGAACAACAACAAACAACAACATTGCAAGCACATGTTTTGCTGCGGTTTGTTGCATCTACAAGCATGTTAACTACTCTTTGGATATTTAACTCAATTAAATTTTTTATGGGTAAATTAATAATAATAGATTCGGAATAATCCTTTGTAAAGTTACAATTAGATATTATTTTAAATTTATTTGATTCTTAAATTGCTACCTAACTACATACATAGTTGGTTGTTTTACAAAGTTGTACTCTGTTAAAAAAATTATTTTTCAATAAAATTCATCTTGCTAGTTTTAAACCGGTTCGAATTAGGAACCGTGTTCATAAATGTGTGTATCTTTCCTTTGTATATTTAATTGTTTACAAATTCATAGCCACTTAATACTTGTTAATTTTATAGATACCATATGTCAACTACATATAATTTTATAAATTCGGAAGTAGTACCTTAAGAGGTTTGTGTTTCCATCGCAAAATAATAAGAAAAGCAGACGACATGGAGGTCAAAGACCTCATACAAGTTCGCAGTAAAACTCTGTATAAGACGGTGTAGGTATGGCGTGTTGCTGAAGATTTCAATAAAAGCAAAATTATGATCGTGCGGTTAATTAGCTTCAGTAATCTTTTTACGGGGAGATAAAAAAATGACCGAAGCTTTTAAAATGTACATCGGATAGTTTTTTTAGTTTCATATTTCAAAGTACGATTGGGTTAATTTTTTTTTCAATTAAACAATAGCCGTTGTTGGAGTGGTAATTATTGACAACACATAAAAGTGATCTTCAATTTTTAATTACATTGAATTACACTGAACATACATTTTATTTCAGAACTCTAGTATTACAGATTGTAATATTTAGTTATAGAGAACTGCGTTAATATTTATAATTGCCCATTGTGGTAGATATGATGCATGTGCCTAATTAGATTTCCAATGGTTAATTTCTTTGAAAAAAAGTTATAAATATTTTGCCGCTTTTTTACAGGACGGTCCTTTCTCTCCAATCCCATTGTCTAGTGGAATATCCTTCTGATAATCAATCGTTAAAACTTTATGAAAGTCATATATACAAATTCGTGACTGGTTTTTATGTTATTGATGATAATGTTACTTCACGCGCTGTCTAATGACAAATAGTTGATTTGCTGGAATTCTTTAGATTCGGTTTGTACAAATGTCTATGTTATAAAATAACTAATAAATATTTATATTAAATTAATGTAATCGCCAAAAAGTAATGTATTGGAGGTGAGCAAACACTAGCAACACAATTCAAACCAACATACATATACTTATATGTCATTGAATTAAAAATTTTAATTTCCGAATCAAAATATGTGTGTATACTGAAAGAAAAAAAGAAGTGGAGCAATTACAATACCGATATGTATTGAAATTGTCCCATTTCTTTTTTCTTTGAGTATACGTTCTTGGAAATAAATACTTATCTCAATATCAAGTTTCGCCACCCAAGAACTACTGTCCCCCATTATTTCATTGGCAGATAACTAATTCTTTTCCTTAGAACAATCGTGCTACCTTTTTAGAGAAAGAAATTATTGTTCGAAATGTCGTTACAGGGGCTGTTATTAATATTTCCTATACCTAAGTCTAGTCGTCCTTGAGATTTTTCAATTTTTGCGAAAATTTTTGAATTTACGTCACGATGCTTTTGAAACGAAAATTCTGAAATTTAAGCTATAGATAGGATAAATCTTGACGTTTTTGCTACAGTTCTTAGAATTGGTGCATTACGTACAGGCTGTCCAAAATTAATACAAGTTCAGACCATAAAAACTCCATTTTTCAAATATTTACAATGACGCATTTTTCCCAAAATTTTGTAGAAGAATTAAATTCTGCATCGAACAGTATTAGCATTCCTTATAAATGTCTGAAATAGTTTTTGAGTTTATGTTTTTGATAGAGTTTGCATTATACAGGATGCGGCAACACATTCGCCTCAGTCGATATACAGAAAACGGTAACATATACATATTTGAAATCTTTTTGTTGGAGCATGTGTAAATCCACACCTGACAATATGAAAACATTTCAACCAAGAATTTAAAATTTATAACATTAAAAATGATGGACATCAATTTGAGTGATATTTAAATCATTACTTTTTTGTTTCCTTTTGTATTTAGTTTATGGTGTAAATTTATATGTAATAAGAGATGTGTTGTTTAATATTTGTCTGATTTCATATAAATATGAAATAACGTCGAATGCACCACTGCTTACTTTTTAAGAATAAATTAGATAAAATTAATATCTGCAATTATTGTCATCGTGTCAAAGCTACCTTGATTTAACCAAATTTTTAGTACATAATTGCCAATTAAAACACTAAATTGATTTTTAGGGTCTTATAGGGAACCTTAACAATATTTAAAAGAGAAATAAAATTAAAATCGAATTGTAATGTTAGATACAGGATGTTCCATTAAAAATAACCAAGTTATTGAGCAGTAATGTGTACCCACAGTTGTTAGAGGTAATATTTTAACCATCCTGTATAATTTTTAGAAAACATCTTTATCTTAGTATTAGATGTAATGGTTTTGCTAATGAAACAATACAACTTAAAACACATAACTTAAATACGTACAGTAGGTACTTATTCTAAATATTGATCTACATTTTCAAAAATTGTTAAATATCTCAAAAACTGTTGAACCTAGGTATAGGGAATATAACAGTAACTTGCCTTTATTTAGTCTGCGTCATCGAAATATGAAATAATATACATGGTATTCCATTTAAAATTTCATTACTTTGATGTGTAACTTTCTTTTCGAACACTCTGTATATTTAAAAATAATTTTAGAACGTGCTCCCAATGGACTTACACAAGCTGCAATAAAAAGATTTTAAATATGTGTTACCGTTTTTTGTATATCAACCGATGCGAATGTGGTAAATCTTGGTTGGAGAACCCGTTAATACAACACCAAACAGAGTTGGAACCAGAGAGGCTTCCTCCGCGGGTCATGACAAGACGCGTCTTGCAAATGGCGCTGTAACCCCGGCTATATATAAGCCACACACATAGTAGCGAATACCATCTTCAAATATTTCACGTGGCATTGTACCACGTATCCAGAAGAAAAAGAGGCTAAAGGAGCAGTAGCTCCAACGCTAGCACAACAGACACCCTGAGAAAACAACAGACGCCCTAAGAACAGTTGAATTCCTACAAGATTGTATGTATAAATAAAATAAATACATATACGTTTGATTCAAAACTACTTTCAAAGAAGCGTTGTTTTAAACATACACCAATAATCTTCACTTAAATAAATGTTTTTAACATCAGAAAAATATGTTTTGAACCCGGAGAGATAGTATCCAAAATATAACTTCTTATTTGAAGAAATTATATTTTATCGTGTGAAGTAGCTGTAAAAATTAGGAAGGTTTAGAATAACCGCCTTGGGCATGACTTATGGGAGGTGTGCTTTCTTAAGAAGATGTTGAAGCATGTCCAGGGTTAGCGTCTTTATATCGGCTGGTGTTATTTTAGTTACAAAACTGCGATGATAAAACAAACATATCGCAAAATACTTTAAGATGAAAGAGGCAACGACCAATAAGATGTGTAAAAAGTGTATTAAACAACAAGCAAGCTAAACTACAAAAATTTAACCGGTATTGCTGTTTTCGGTTATCTGTCAAAAATCTCTGACAACTTGAACGTGATTTTTGTTGTAGACAAATGATAATTGACATAATTTAAACATTGCAATGTTATAATATGTGAATAAATCTATTGTGTATAAGCTTCATACAAGAAAAATTAATTCAAAAACAGAATTTTTAAATTAAATAGGTATATGCGTCTCATGTATTTTAAGTATTCTGCATCTAGTGTTATAAATCGATATGTCATAGAAAAATTTACGTGAACGGAATCGGACGTGCTTCTGATTTTAGTTGAAATTTGATCTGAGATTTCAAAGTATCGTGAGTGTAGTTTCTCGTTTTGCTACTAATTTATCTTTAATGGCGGTATATTTGTCTTGAAGTATCATACAAGTTACGATCTCTGGCAATTGTAGCAAAAAATCATGAAATTAAATCTCAATCTGATGTGAGGATTACATGGGAAGACGTTAATAAGATATAAGACTAATGACAAAAGTCAATCGAAGTACATATCACCTATTCCATCCCAATTTTAAGTTGGCCCATTTACTGCATACAGAACAGATAGCAAACTGCTTTTTGATAATTGGTAAGATCGAAAATATTTGAATTAAAACCTTCTAACATTTAGTTGTCAGTGTAAAATACAATTATCACAACTTTAATTTTAATTATTGTTTCCCTGTTTTTGAATAATTATTTTTAATTATATTGTATTTACCATACAATAACTTTGAAACCATACACAATAGAGAATATATTACAGTGAAGTATTATTGCGAAACAAAATAATCGTTGTGGTATCCATGATACTGCCAAAAATGAAAAGATTTGGTGCTTCATTGTGATGTAACTAAATCATCTGAATTTATCTTAAACTATTTTAGATTTTAAACAAAATGCCATTTTATTAAATTTATGATCAAATATTTGAATTCAAAGTACAAATGGTTTTTGAAGTCAGAAAGCAATATCCATAACAATAGAAGTCCAGATGTAAGAACTGATCCAGTATATATGTACTTTAAAAATAATAGTAATCCGGCATTGCCAAAGCTTAATAATTCCGACAATATGCTCCCTTTACACTGATTATAACAATTAAAATGCTGTTTTTCCAGAATTCTCTTAAAGAAATATTTTACAAATGTTGTCGCTTACAGCTTTTTTATAATTCTTTGTATACCTGTTAAAAATAATGACATTAAAATGTCAGTGGAATATAAGATCATTTTTTGATTTACTATACCTGTTAAATTTACGCGCAGTAGTTGAAACATGGTTAAATTGAGTAATCAGGAAAATTGCTCCATTCAGAGAACTCGATGGAAGAAAATGAATGCCAATTTGTCTCAGAACAGATATTTAACGTTTCAATTGGAAATTTCTATATCACCCCTTGCAAGAATAGAAGCAGAAATTTGGAACGCTTATTTGAGGACTAAATAAACCATGCGTGATTGGAGGGGGAACACCCGGGATGGGGCTGTAAATCTAACCAGACTGTCATGAATCTAGATCTTAAATGCTTAATAGTAGCGATTTTAGATTGGGAAGATAATCTGCACATAACGTACTAGTATCTAATGCTCTCCCGAATTTTTGACACCACTTGGACGATGTTAGAGGACACTTTTGGAACGACCATATTATTTTGTTAACTGGAGAAAATTGATTGGGTGAAATTTAAAACTGAGATTGGTTATTGAAGCAATACAAAATATAATAACTCCATTAAGAACCAGAAGAAAAATTTGTTAAGCCTTCGCCCCTGATTGTTTAATGAACAGAGTTAGAAATCCTTGAGCAACAATTCCAAGCCAGAAGAAGAATGCAATATCTAAGTTTTAAAACAAAAGAAGAAAAAATCCAGGATTACTGCAAAACTTTATATATGGAAAAAGATTTTGATCCCTAAACAATTTTTAACACCTTTCGTATTTAATGATTTGGAATCGCAAATGTATTCAAATTTATTTACCCTGGAAGAACTTTCTGTTACTTAAAAACTCCTATCCGGGTTCAGATTACATACAATATGATCAGAAATGTTCAATGCTAAAGCCGTTCTTTTGCACAGTTTTAATTTTCCTTAATGGTGGTCCGATACCCACATCTTGGAAGGAAAACATTATAATTCTTAAAACCTGGCAAAAGGAATGATCTTGCATCTCTTAGAAATGCCTGCTGAAAACCCTAGAATCAATGATTAAGAAAAGTGGTTTAGAGAACAACAGCCTCCTTGACTCACAATTTGTCAGAAAAGGACGTAGTAATATCGATCTTTTTAAATCTATCAACATTTATGAAGAAGGAATACTTAAGCCTTCTTAGATATTAAAGGGGCGTTTGACCATGTGAACTGGAATATTTTGGTTCAGGCTTAAAAGAGTTTGGGTGTCCCAACAAATTGATAAGATTTCATGAATGTTATCACAGAGCGGTCTTTGACTGTCAAATTTCACAACTACAGAAGGTCCTAGATATAATTCTATGGGGTTGCCACAAGGTTCAGTATGAATGCGGTTTATTCTTTAGTGAATACAATTTGTCCGATTTTGCAATTTGCCGATGATATAGTCATTTTTTTGTCAGACACTGATATTAATGAGGCCATTTCGGGCTTAAACGAAGGCTTGGAGAAGGTAAAAAGTTGGGTAGAAGCACACGATCTACAAATTTCAAGTTTAGTGTCGTTGATATACTCAAGAAGAAGAACTACGATGTATAGGAGACTCAATTATTCCATTAGATCCGAAGCAAAATTTCTTGGGAATTACAATAGATAATAAACTTGGGTTTGATTCAGAAATCGATTACTTAATCTCTAAGTGTTCAAAGGGGTTAAACATTGAGGTCTGTGTAAGACGTGGTGGGGAGCAGATCCCAAACACTTCTCTGTGTATAGAGCCATAGTATTATCTCACCTGGATTATTCATCTAATGTTATTTAACTGATCTCAAAAGAAAGCCGTGAGGTTACAGAGAATTACATATGTTTAGGGGCGATGAAATCCACACCAACTCTAGCTCTTTTGAATGAGGTCAGTCCAATAACGATTTAGAATACTTTAACTAGCAGGAAATTTTAATGGAAACTGCGTATAGCAAAGATTCAATATCTGGAGGAAAAAGGAGCCCATGTCAAATGACTAAATAATAACGATGGGTTAACGTGTCACAAAACTGATTTCTTTAAAACCTCTCCCTACACATCTAAAATTTGCACATGTCTACAATATTTCCTGCTTTCAATTCTATAGTACAAGCCAAGTGGCCAGGTTTCTCATTACAGATGCCTCCAAAAGTTCCAATCCTGAATCGGTAGGAATCGGCGTGTTAGTAAAATCGACATTCAAATTGGATCCAAGAATTAACATTACAAGTGCTGAGATGATAGCCGTCTTGGAAGCTCTGAAAATAGTAGAAGAGAGGAACATCAGAAAATCTTTGATTTTTTCAGATTCACAAAATCTTTGTTGGGAATCAACAAAACAGGCATCAACGCCTCACTGGGTCAAATAGTAGCAACAATTAAGGTAAAGTACCATAATTTATTATAAAATTCATTTGGATACCTAGCCACAGAAACATTGAAGGCAATGAATCAGCAGATAATCTTGCAAAAAATTTTCACTGTATAAAGCCACTGTAAGATATTCTTAGGATAAATAAGGAAATAACTTTGGCAAGAAGAATGGGACAGATTCACAAGATCGAAAGCGAAATTATGCTTTTAGCAAGGTTAACATAACACCTTGGTTTGAGAAATGTAACCTATTTAGATCTCATATTGTTACATTTACCAGAATGCGATTTAATCAGTCACACCCCTTTCCACCTAAACAAAATTAAGATCAAGGATTCTCCTAACTTAGTTTGGAAAAGTTGGTGATGCAACATTTATTATTTGAATTCAGACCAAACTAATTTATCGAACGATCTCTACAGGAAACTAATCAACCGTTAAACGTGTTCTCCGTGTTAGAAAATACCAACAAAGAAACGATTATGAATGTTATGGAATTCTTAAAGAAGACCAACCGTAAACTTTAAAATTGCTTGCATAGTAGTTAGACAACTTGCTTTGCTTAATTTTGCATGCCACTGTAGCTGAAGTAGAAATAGCTTATCATATTAAACTTAACCCTATCATATTCGTACGTCCTTACAGATATTCCGTATTTAAACGTGTGTGCGTCAACAAAAGACATTCTATGACTTTATGTTACAAAAGTGACTGGCTGAAATGGACCAATCCGGAGGCCAATTAAATTGAGAAGAAGAAGAAGAAATCGATATGTCATAGATAACTACGAAATGCATACATTTTTCGTCTTCTTGTTTCTCGTTTTGATTTATCTTTAATGGCGGTATATTTCTGTCTTGAGGTACATACACGTTATTGTAGCAAATCACCTCTGATGTATACATGGGTCGTGTAAGTAAGTTCAAGGACAGAAGTTATTTTAAGCGAGCATACTACATACCGTGAGTATGCTTTTTTAATCTATTGTTACTTCTAATAGTGTCAGTTACTTATCACAACTAATTTTAATTTTCGTTTGCTGTTTTTTAATTATTATATGTATATATTATTATATTGTATTTACCATACAATACTTTGAAACCATCACGAGAATATTAAAGGAAGATTAAAAAGGTTAATCGTGGTACCTACGCTGTTTGGTGTCATTGTATGTAACTCAATCATCTTTTATCTTAAACTATTTTAGATTTTAAACAAAATGCCATTATTAAATTTATGATCAAATATTTTGAATTCAAAGTACAAATGGTTTTAATGATGTCTTATAGCAATATCGATAACTAGCGTAGATTAAAGTGTTATATCTTTTCCAGATCTAATGTCGATTAAAATCCTTAACTTTTTGTTTAATATTTTTTATAATTCTTTGTATCTAAAAATATTGGTCAATAGTATTCATTTTTTTTTGTTCGTCTCAATTTACGCCCAGTAGTTTTGGTTTTGAGTCGTTCGAATTTCTTTGGATTCTGGCAAAAAAACTAGAACAAAGATTGTTGCTAAAGATTTAACTAAAAGTATTAGTAATTTGAAGTTTCTTGGCTAGATATCTGCAAGACAGCGTAAGCCTCCAGACTATTCTCCTTAAATGATGTTTGTCGTTGTCTAGATATGTTCTTGTGTTGAGAGAATGATCGTTTGGTACTTACTGATGTAGGTAATAATTGCATAGTTGAAATGTTCTTTCAACTGAGGTCACATATTTGTATGTGTTTGAAACAATCTTTTTGATTCGATATATGTATCGATGACTAAACACATTACTTTAGCACCATCGTATTTTAGATCCGGGAATTGTCTGATAAATTTATTTACACTGTCCGAGCACACCAATCTGTTATGATTTCATATTGCATTCAAGTCAAATGTTCTTAAAACAATGTTCAGAAAGGTTTAGGCACATTCACGACTTCTACTCCAGATTTCTGAAACTACTGATGCTTAATAGAAATATTAATAACTACTACAACATAGGAGTGTAACTTTTCATAAACAAAACAAAATTTTTAGAATAGATTTTTAAGATATACCTATTCCATTTCGTGCTATACAGAAATTTATTTTTAATCTATCTGTACTAACAACTCGTTATACATCTCCTCGTAGCGAATTAAATAAAATGTAAATTGTATTCTGTAGCTTAGCAATGTCATTGACTCGTTCAGCGTAAATTTTACTTTTTAGAACATCTTCCAAAAAAAAATCTAGTAATGAAAGATCCGCTGATCTTTCAGGCCAACGTATTATTCTACTATTCCGTATCTACAGATTTGGAAACTCTTTATTTAATTGATCATACCTTTACATTCGGCGGTGGTGCACCATCATGTCAGAACCATAATTGCAGAAGTTTCACTAAATTTACATTATACAAATTTGTATAAATAGAAAAGTTGAAAATGAATTGTATTCGATATGTCAAAACGGTTTTTTTTTTTTCATTTTTTGTATTGTAATTTTTAAATTTTTTGCATTTATAGGTATTTTACTTTATTAATTGGTGATTTATGATACATGGAAAAAATAAAAAAAAATCTGTTTAATGATATTTAGATCCAAAATGAAATATGACAAAAATTAAACTTCGTGTTGGTCGAAATGAAACTTTTTAAACAACATCTAATGATATCCGTTGTAAAGAACTCAAAAAAGTGTCTCTAGAATGTATTATATTGTTGTCATCTCTATAATAATTTCAAGGAAAGCTTAAAAAAGAAAATTGTACTTTTAAGAAAAAAATCGTAAAAGAATTTTTAAAACAGATTATTGTTCAGCTCCAAAATATGCAATTTCGTTACAATTTTACTGACTTTGATTCTTGCCTACTTTGCCTGTATATGCATATATCGAGAACAACGGTGTACGTATAATATTCACTAAAAAGAAATTAAATGGGCGATATAACACAGTCTGGTAGAAAATACTAGTTATTTTATGTACGAATTTCTCAAGTACATTGGTATATGTATATGCATGTTCGTAGGATTGGTGGGTTCGTGAATGGAAATAATTCAACTGAGCATGTCTCACATTCCGGCTGGCTGACTTTAGGTCGGGTAGAATCCTCTTGAAGTCTTATCATGACCGATTCAGGTAGAAAATAAACACTCTAGATACGGAATGGAACTAATAGATCCACGTTGTCTGCGTCGATGAAGATTCATAATACTTTTCAACGGCATATCAAATATGTTAATAAATAGAGCGGTAAAAGGTTTCTATTGATTAACCGCAGCTACTTAATGGATATCATTATTTATGTCTACGATTTAAAGGTACAATAAACAGTATATCATACCTTTAAATTTTTGTTTTTGCTTACGAAAACGATTGCATTGAACTGTCAATATTGCATCGTAACAGGCCAAAAATACTAGAATGAAAAATAGTTCTGCAGAGTTTAATGTTACTTTGTTACACTTTATTATTACAGTAAGTACAAGAAAGCGGAAGACCGCGCCATTCCCGAACATGTGACAAAAAATATATACTGAAGACTTGCTAACCAATAATAGATGCACAATGTAAAATTATAACCAATTATACAGTGTTTATTTTTGACGTTACATATTACAACCTGGTTATTTTAAATAGATTTTGTATATTTTACCATATGAGCAAAAATTATTTAGATAAAAGGTTGCTTTGGAATTTTGAACGTATCGTGCACAGGTATCGTGTGTCTTTAATTCATCGCCAGTAGTTGAAATTATATAGGTTATGTAAGCTAATCAGCTTGTCAAATAAATAGTAACAATACTTATGTCGTCGAGTTAAGAGTTATTTTAAATGTAACGTTTTGTACTGTTAGGTTTATTTTCAATTTATTACATGAGATGTTGAAAATGGCCACCATTTTCATGCAAGCACAAATTTACACGCTTTTTTATATTTTCAAATGTATTCCGGAGCATTTCGGGCGTTATATTGGCATATTTTTCAATTATTCGGTTTTACAACTCGGGAAGTGTGTGAACTGGTATTTAAAAACTGATGTTCTTCAAATGTGGAAAAACGAAGTACCTAATCTAGGATAGTCAAATCTGGCGATCTGGAGGGTGGGGAGGGGGAGGGAGAATTCAGGTTTACAACGTAAACTAATCAGACTAATCAGAAAATTGTTGTAAATAAGCGATAGATTGCGGAGTCGTGTGAGAAGTGGCACCATCTTGTTGGAAATATCCCTGTTGCAGCTCGTCTTCGTGGAGCTCGTTTATGAAGGGTTTTAAGATGTTGTCTCGATACTTTTGGACATTGATGGTTCCTTCAAAGATTATGGGTATCAATCGTCTGCGAGAAACACCAATCCACACTCCAACTTTCTGGGGTTGCAACGGAGACTCACAAAATATGCGAGGGTTTTCAGCACTCCACATTCTCATGGTTTGTAAATTGATATACGCTGACAAATGAAACCACGCCTTATCTGTAAAAAATCTCAAATCCAAGAGGTCATTGTTGTTCAATAAATATTGGGTGAACCACTAGCAATATCATGCTCCTGTTATGCATGCATGTACCATATGATACGGGAACTTACTCTATGACGCTTCGCAAAGATGTTGTCGGTGGTGCGTTAATAATTTCTCGAACATTTTCAATAGTTTGCTCTGTACAGACTGTTGGCCTACCACCACCACTCTTATGTGTTACACTTCTTGTTCCTCTGAACTGTCGCACACAATTCTGGCCCACATTGGAAAAGTCAGCTTCGAATAAAAAATCAGGAAACTGTTGTCGAAATTCAACCAGGCAAGCTACAGTACTATATCTCCATTCCTCATTTTCAAGATTTCCATTTCGAAAATAAGATTCAATGATGAATCTCTTATGTAATTGTGAAAATACCATGTTGAGCAGAGTTTTAAATCGAAACTGATATTTAATTCAAAATTCGGTATTATTTTAACATTTCCGATATATTTCAAATTATTTGACGTTTTGCTTAATGTAGTCTTTTCTGTAACAAGGAATATATCTTGTAGTATACTATGCAATGAGCATTTAATGATACCACATGAGTATTGTAACGAATGCGAGTGTCTTTATAGCCATTAAATACGAGTTGTATACGCTATTTTTAATACGACCCCATAATATCATACGCATTTCTTTAATTTTTACTATAGATATTTAAATCGATACAGAGAACTGTCAAGTTTAATTAATCTTTATATCTGTCAGATATGTAGTAACGGCCATATTGAATATCGGAATAGCGCAATCCTATTGGATATAAACTTGTATCGTAATGGACATTATTAAAGTACAGGTTCGGCATATCTAATAATACAATTAACCTTTAACCGACGTTGTGAAAAATCTTAACGTAAACCACGTCGTGGAGTCCAACGGACTCCAGGACATTATGTGAAAGTGTAAATAATTTTTTGACAAAAAACATATTAATAAAGATTGTTAGTAAGGAAACATTAAGTTTAACACATTTTTATTTAAAAACAAATATATATCTTTTTACAATATGCGTATTAATATATGTATTTTTTGACCTTTATGTACTTATCTTTTTATTTCCTGATTTATTTTTTAGATAATTTTGTTGATAGGCATGGCAATTTATATTTATATTATTAGTAATTTGACACATATTAAATGTAAATTTCTTCCACTGAAGAAGTTATTTAACGAAAACATATTATTATATGTTATGGAATAAATTGGTATTTAATTATTTATTGTTTTATTGACCTGTAAGTGGAAATAAATCAGGAAATAAAAAGATAAATATGCGTATATTAATATCATGACCGAGCGTAACAAGAAACATTTATTTGTAATATAATAATATACTTTGCACTAGTTGTAAAGAATAAGAGCAATTTCTGAAATCTTCTAACATAACTAAAGCTAAAACACTCCAGAAAGACAATATATATATTGCCAGAAAAATTTTTGCAAGGGTGGATTAGTGTATTCAGTTTTGCGACTTATGTACACTAATAATAGTCTCTTGATCATCGTTTACATGTGACGTAGAGTTGTCATCTTGGTCCGAAAAGTCACTTTCCGCCTCATCATACCATTGCATAACTATTTCCTCAAAGCCAGGATCGCAGGGCTTAGTACAATAATGCGGAGACATTTTTGTGTAAGGTACACAAACTACGTCGTGGAGTCTCTTAGACTCTAACGCTCTCACTTCTAGCAGTTGCAAACGACTAAAATCGATCATGAGCTCACACAACATACATTTCGCTACCATAGGAAGGTATGTACTACATGGCAGAAGGCTATTGGGTGAATATGTAAGAAACAATAGCACGTTTTCTGTTGTATGGAGTCCCGGGGACTCCACGACTTCGGTTAAGGGTTAAAGTATGGGAGTAGAAAAATAATTTTTAGGTTGGGATATATTGTCAGGCTGAGTTGATTCACGTTACTTTGTTTTGATACAATATAAGCTTCCTGTGATTTCGAAAAATGTGTAAAACTAATGTACAACATAATCAAAATCTGAACATCTTCAACAAAAGAGATTTTCCTTAGTATTATTATAAAAACTGAATTTCAGTTTCTTACGTCAATTTAATTCTTTTTAATAATAATAATAAAATTATTGATAAAATTCATAAAGCGAAATATTTTTCATGCGGATTTCAACTCTCTGAAAAAATGTCACCGTCCCTCTAGATAATTGAAATCCGGCTCCTATCGTTCCGCCAGAACGATAGTTAGCCACCTAACCACTGCGGCTATAGACCCGTTAATTTAATTAAACTTAGTTGGCAAAATTGCCATTGAATATAATAATGATGATGCGAACGAATTTCTTCCATCTCGTGGTTTTTATTGAATTTTTTCGTTTATGTTTTTTTCGTGGAGATTTACTTTAAATAAATAAAGTGGGAATTGATTAGAGTTTAAAAATTTGAATCGGCCGTTTAAATAATCCTGTATCCCTTTGAGATCATTTTTCAATTTCTAAGTCTTTGTTAATACTCACTTCCTTCGTTATGCAACTTAAATACATTGTAATGTTTCTTAAATCATGAAGAGCTTTGTATAAGAGAACAATGCAATTATTGTTACTGAATTTTCCAAAAACATATCAATTGTATTTATTAAAATTACTCTTGTAAGTAGATAAATACAAGAAACTTATCAATAGATAAGTAAGTCATATTACATATTATTAAAAGGTATATAACTGCAGTTCTATAATGTTGCATGTAATGTAATGGTTTTAAGTAATTAAAAAAAATAGTGTCGTGTGGCAAATAGAATATATATTTCACAGGATTTAACGTGTTTCTCCTGATCCGTCTGAATTTTAAAGATAATTTTTTATCGATCTGGCCGGACATGCCCAATGAAAAAGGTTACGGCAGCCTTACCAAAACCGATCACGTAGGTTTCACTCAAATTTAGCATTTTTTCTCCGTATTCTGTCAATACTTTTTGTCCATCCTACTGAAAACAAAGAACGTCTACGTCTATCAAAAGCGGTTCACATAAATCGTTCAGCTACCTACTACCTATTTGGTAACTTTTTGTTTTATATTTAAATTGAATTTGAACTAGTATTGGATGGGAACTTGGAAGCAATAAAAATAAAAGTTTAACGACTATCAAATTTCAAGTTTCTGAACGAAACATGAATTATTTATTAAGAAAAATATAATGTATATAAACCTTCTTTATCTTTGATTTCTCTGTAATTAGATGTTTTATTAATGTTATATAATTTAATTGCAAGTTAGATTTCATGTAAAACGGAGGATTTATGCAATCGTTTATAAGAATAAGTTTCAATACAACAATTTTTATTTACAAAAACAAAGTAAGTAGTATTATAAATGCCAACCAAATGTCTTTTATCCGATCTAATTTTTAAGTGTAGTTAAAGGTAGAAACACCGTATACATAAATAAATATATAAATGTAACATACTACACCTCACGGAAACAAAATATTTTGTATTCATAAATTATAATTTAAAATATTTAATCACATCACATGCATAACTTTCCTTATGCATGAATATTTAACAAGGTTCTAATTGAAATTCGAGCATTGATTCATAGGAATAAATTCGAACAGATTTATGATAACGTTGTAAAAACACAGTTCTTTTAAGTTGATGATTCAATCTTTCTCACAAGTAATTGTCGTTTTCTGATTCCATTTTAGGTCTCTTATGCAGCTTTGTTTCTATAGTTGTGTTCCTGGATTTGGAGTCAGTAGACTGACTGCTTAGTGTTTGGACGGTTAAAAAACTTTTGACTACTCTAGTATTACAGTAGTTTTGAATGTTGTTAGTGGTTTTCTACTAGCCTTGCAAATAATATATTCTTTGTAGATGTTTCTATCTGTTTTATTTCTATTCACTTGGGGTGAGATTGTAAATGTTAGTATAGAAATGTTTTAGATAAAACAATAATTGTTTACTTACAAGCATTAAATAGATACTATACGATTAGATACTGTTTTTTCTTTGTCCACTTATGCACAAATAGTCTTTAACAAAACTTGCATTTCAGATAGGTTTGTCATGCTTTCTATGTAGAGAGCATTCAATTGAAGCTGCTTACTTATATGGAGGTGTCTCAGCAAAACCGTTCATTAGAAGTTTATGGGGTTCAATATAAATTTGAAAATTCAGAACACTAAACACTTAAACCCACAAAATACCAAAAAAGTTTTTACTAAAAACCGACGCGCTTCGACAGCAAACCTGTTATTAGTAGTTAGTTGAAGTGTTTAGTGTTCTACTTCTGCACCAAGAGATCCAGTGAAGAACTTGAAAATTCAGAATTAGTGTGTTCTCTTCAATTAAAATATTGTTAGATTTCTAGCGCTTCCAGTTATATATTCCGGTTATACCGGAGGCTGCGATCTAGTTTGTTATTTTTAATTGAATACCCTCTATATTTTGACATACATATTTGGATTTTCCTATTTTTAAGCTTTATAAACCTCCTTACTTTTTGCAATTTGATTCTGGCGTTTTGTACTTAGGTATTCGATTTTTTCTAAAAAAAATTTGCTATAGCAGACATTTGTTCAAAAAATCAGAGAACACTCGATTTCTAGAATATCAATTTGGGATTCATAATATGCTTAAACAAGATGTTCTGGTATGTTTTGGCGCCGAGAACGGCTGCCTACATTGTGTGATTACTTTACTATGGCAACTTTTCGAAACTTTGAAGGACCATAACTTAACCCCTCATATGTTATTAGTTTTAGTCATTTGGCGTCTAATTTTACATCTTTTATACCCCACATGTCCTATACCTAAAATGGATACTTTAGTACATAATTAGGTTTTTTGAAAAATACACACAACACATCGATACTTATCCAGTGTACCATGGAAAATAAGCGTTCTCAGCGATTTGATATGAAAGGCAAACACAAGGCAAACGTCAAAGTCACATTTCGTCCTTTGATGCTTGTGAGTTAATCCATTAAGTGTGAAAAGTGCGACAAAAGTGCTAGAACTTGCGCAGATGACAGAAGGTAAATTTAGAAGAATAGAAGCAAATGTTGTACTTTTTGAACGAATTGATTATGCGTTAAATCGACAAAAAGGTACAGTTGATAATGAAGAGAGAGATTTGAATACCTTCGCCACTTTCAAGGCTAATTCCAACGCTTCATTTCAGAAATCAGTAGGTCTTCAGTAGGTGTACATAGGATTTTTAAGAAGCATCACTTTCACGTTAGTACAATCGTCAAAACCCCGATGACAGAGTTAACTTGTTTGAGATGCTATTTCTTCGAAGTTAAGAGGAGGAAAACTTTTTGAAAAAACTGAACTGATGAATCTAAGTTTTCGCGTGAAAGATTTTTTAACAGTCTCAATAACCATATCTGGGCTTTAGTCAATCCGTATGCTATCTAAGAAAGAAGAAATCATTAGACCAGGTTTAGTTTCAATGTATTTTGCTTGATGATGAATTACAGGTTCTCGAACGTCATTTAGGACGGCTTGTTAACGGCAATGCGTTGCCTGAATTTGTTACGGATTGTGGTTGAAGATTTTCTTGGCAACCTGCTTTTGAACTTGAGAACAAGCTGTTGGTATCAACTGGATAGAGCTGCGACACATGGCATCCACGAGGTATCCCAAGAACTCAGTTTAATGTTCAAAGACAGGTGGATAAGGCGGTTAAGACCGTGGAACTGGCCTATAAGATCTCTAAATTTGACACACTGTGCTTGAACGCGAACGGCAACCATTTCGAACAGTTATTATAATTTCTTTCTAAGTTTTACATCCATTTTAAACAAATAAATTAAGAATTTCTTGATTTGTGTAATAGTTATTTGTATACTAAGGCCGCGAAAACACACTTTAACGTAACAAGAGAGAAATTGTCGCCAAGGCTGCTTGCGGCCGAGGCAGGACAATCTCGAGTACGTTAAAGGTTTTCGCGAACAAGGTATACACAACATTTTTTGGGAAATCGTGTAAAACGTTCAATTTATTTCAATTAAATTGAGACACAATTTAATCATTTTAATTTACTAAATTCAAGCGTCTTATTGCTTTACGTGCGTTGCCATAGAAATGAGAGGAATACGATTTAAGTCCGGCAAATATTTGTCATAATACGTGTGATGTGTTAATTTGTTTATTTACTTTTATGGCTTTTTGCTATTAGCAGCGGCCGAGAAATTGCATTTCGCGAACTGGATTGTGTTCGCGAATTGGCAACTTCACGGCCGGTTGACCAAAAACATTACTTAACTCGTTATAGCAATAATGTAAGGTACTTAACGGATAATTATTAACTCACAAGCAGTGAACGACTAAGTGTGACTTTGGCGTTAGACTTTGACAATAAATCTTTGAAAACGCTTATTTTCGATGGCAACGCTTATTTTCCATGGCACACTGGATAAGTATTATGAGTTGTGTATGCATTTCCAAAAACACCTAATTACATATCTCCTAAACTATCTATTTCAGGTATATTACATGTGTGGTATAAAAGAAGTAAAATTAAATGCTGAAGACGACTAACAAGGGAACACCGGCGGGTGTCCCCCTCCGATTTCGATGAAACTTTACAGATCGAAAGTTACCTTAAAATAAGAGACACGTATTTTTTTTTCATCGGCGTATCCGCACGATTTTGGGGTACATTTCCTAAATTATAACAGATATTAAATTTTCTTCTTAAGATAATTTGCAGCATATTGCATGGCCCTAAGGGTGGCGTCGTCCGTATTCGCAAAAAGTTTTTTTTCATTTTTTCTTTTTCTTATTCATCAAAAGAAGGCCGATTTTACATAAAATATGATGATGTATAACAAGTATAGAAAATTAATAATTCTAAAAATATAAAAATAATAAAGCTTCAAAATTAATAAACTTGTCTATTGATATAAATCAAATGAACTATAACAGAAATATTTTTTTTTCCTTAACATAATTTCCACCATAATACATGGTCTCAAGGTAGATATCTTCACAAAAAGCTAATAACGGGGGCCGGGGTACCCTTGTAAGTAATAAAATATAGAGGATGTCATTTGAAACATTTAATTATGGTTCTTCAAAATTTCGAAAAGTTAACGAGCTATAGTAAAGTAATCACACAATGTAGGCGGTCGTTCTCGTGACCAAAACATACTGAAACATGTTGTTTAAACATATTATGAATACTAAATTGTAGTAATGCTGTTTATACAGCTTAAAAATAGGCAAATATGGTAAAATATACAGGGTGTTCAATTAAAAATAACAAAGTATATCGCAACTTTCGGTATAACCGGAATATTTAACGGGAAGCGTTCGAAATCTAACAATATTTTAATTCAAGAAAACACACTAGATTATATATAATTCTGAATTTTCAAATTTATATTTTAGCTATAACTCCATAAATTTCTAATGAGCGGTCTCGCTTAGACATCCTGTATATATACATACATATATTTTCGACAATTGAAATTAATTTTACTATTTGAATATTGTTTCTTGTGAATAGTCAAAATAGTGGCTAAAGCTGTTAAGATTTCATTCTGTTTCGTAAAAAAACTATTGCATGACCAAATATAATTTCTAGTTTTCTTACGACAGCGGAGACGTGGCTATTAGTTTTAGCAAGATAGATCAATTTGACTTAGTTTTAACAAAATGATGCATATTCTCCGTATCAGATTGTTATTTATGTTCATACAATATGTGAATATGTGCAACGATTCGGAATCCTAGTATTATAGAAACCATTTTAATTTTTTGAAAATCACGTAAAATACATTTTGGTTTTTCTCATTAAAATATTAGCGTCTAGGTTCTTTTATTTATGAGACGAATGGATTACAATATTGATCAAAAATCTCCAAACAATATCACATTAGCTGAATCTAATTGTTTATTTTTTTTGTGTATAACATGAAAATAACAGGAATGGCGGTTAATTATTTTTTTGTCTATTGTGTAATCTTATAATTGGTTTTATTATATGAAACTTAATACTGATAATACATTTCCTATCCCATTTGGTATACACAAAGAAAAACTGAATTCTATATTGGTTATATAACATTTGCATGAACGAAACAAGCATCACGTTTCCCATTTCGTTCTATTAAGGTCAAATTTGCACGCCCATCAACATTCGTCTCCACTATTCGAGCTTGAACTCAATAGGGTTCCTAAAGAGACGCGAGCCGTACAAAAATAAATGTAAAAAAAACGAGTGTACTCTAAACAGTACTATACTACAATATGTATGTATGAGTTCGTTGAGCGTAACATGGTCCTCACGGTTACTTGATTAGGCCCTACCTTAACCAATGCTCCCTATTGCTCGAAGGATGGCGCGATACACCCCTTGCAGCTGTTATTCAATAGCATGTTTGCAGGGGAGATTGGCATCCTATGCAAGATTCGTAATACTTCCATTAACTGAATTACAGATACCTACGTTTTTGAAATGATAGTTCTACTATTGTAAAGATTCGACTAATAAGCAGTGATAAATCGAGTACGCTTATATACAAAAATTGTATTTGAAGAACATAATAATATTAATTCATCAATTACCGATGAAGAGAAATATATAGAAAAGTTGTTTACCAATAATATATCTACACTGTAAAATTATACTTATTATACTATATGGAGTGTATGTATCTTCTTGGCATTATAACTTCGTTGCTTTAAATGGAATCTCTTGTACAGTCGGAGAAAAAACAGTCCGTCCAGTGCGAGTGCAAGAGAAGATACCGTGGTTAGCCCCCCCTTTCGAAATGTATCGGTCGATAGGTAGGGCATAAGCGGCGAATATATATTCTCTTTTAGTTATTACATACTGCTTGCCGTTGTCGCATAATGTTCATCTCACGCAGCAGTAGTAGCGTAGAGAGAATATATATAGAGAATCCATGCAATGTTATTTTTTGCCATTGTGGATCTGGAGGAAAGGACGGCTACATCCAAAACTAACAGCAGCACCGTCTTGGGCTTTAGCTCATGTATAGATGTCGTGGTGTATTTTCAAATATTCTTTTAGTATTAACCATAATAAAATAGTACCTAATACCTACTATTAACGCTCATATTTAATAATAAATTTTATTATTTAGATTTAGAAAGAAAATGAATACAAGCTGTCATATAAATTCCACCAAAATATGTATTTAGCAAAGGTATGAACCTTGTTAAAAGACGTATATATAAAAACTTATGAATGAATGTGTAAAATCAAGACCGACTCTTTCTGACAAGGAAAAAATACATAAAGAACTTACACATCCAATTTGTGTTTGCACAGATGGTCATAAAATAATATATTTTATAGAAATGCCAGACTTTATATTCAAGTTTATATCTTAAAATATGTATTTGCAATATAGATCCGAAAATGTAAAACAATTTTTTTTTTTTTATTCCTTTAATTAATTGTCGGATCATCAAAACAAATTGTATGCACTGAGTGGTGCTTCGAAAGATTTGATGAATACACCGATTGTGTGCATGATATAAAAACACACCGAAAACTTTAAATATAAAGAAATTGAAAATGAATAAATGCTTAAAAAATACCGTGTCAGCTTAATCTGGAAATGCCTTTTATTTTTAAATTGGATCATACTTTTTCTGCATACACGTTAAAAATAATTTCAAACTAATACCTATTTACATATTGCACGTTTACAAAATAGAAGAATATTAGAAAATAGAATTGTTTTATTTAATGGGGTCATCCTAAATATTAACAATTACGTTTCATAAAACCTGTTATGACAGTAAAATATTTGATTGACGGATATTAAAACCTCTAATTTTTATAAAACAGGAGCAACTTACTGTCCGAATTTAATTCTAAAATTCTCTAACAGTTGAATTGAAAAATTAATATTAACACGAGAGCAATGGATAATAAAAAAGCAACTAGATTGACGTCAAAAGCATCAATGTTTGATATGTCAATTCTAAATATTATTCCATAAACCGTGAATCTAAACACTCCCTGTGCGATTGGATAATTTCGTCTGGCTGCCACATCCGGAACTCCAGTTATAACTGTTATAAGTAATAAAGATATAAATATATGAAATTCTATAAAGTAACGAATATACATACAACTTTAAACACCATGAATTGCTTCCGTAAATTATTTAATAACTGAAAGTAATATTGCAAAAGAGTAAAGAATCAAACTTGCCCCTAAAAAACTAAAAATACAAACGCTATTGTATCGTGGGCTTCCGTGAAGTTCTGTTTAGAGTACTAAAATCGTATGCATATACAGGGTTAGTCAAAAGTATGGAGTAGGCGGTTTATTTCCGTAAATATGAACTTTATAACAAAATGTCTTTAACAAAAGTTTTTTACTAACTATTCTCCATGTCTTAGACTATATGTCAACGTATTTCCATGGAAGTGCTGATTTTTGTTTCTCTTTTTTTTTTTCTTGAAATGACTTGATATTTTTCATATGCTTTAATACTATATAATTTTTGGATCATCTTAATTTACGTTTAGATATGCTTTAATAATAAAATTTTAGAGAAAATACTCATAATACTTTATTTACTCAAATAATATTTAACTCAAATTGAATGTTCAATCTGAAGACCCTGTCCAGCTTGACAATAACCTAATCAATCACAAAAATAGCGCAATGAATTTTGCAGCCAGTTAGGTGGTATTTCTTCAATTTCATGAATGATTGTGGGTAAAGGTCTTGTAAATTTTGTGGTTTCTCTTTGTAAATTTTATTTTTTAAATGACCTCCGAGGAAAAAAAGGGACTCAAATGGGGCGACCTAGCAGGCCATTCAATAGATCCTCGACGTCCAATCCAACGACCTGGAAAGACGTTATTCAGAAACATGCGAACATCAACTCCAATGTGGTGGATGCCGAAACCAAACATTGTCGTTTGGCATTGCTTGTCGATCTTCATTCGGAAATAAATGTGCGATGTCAAAACAATGTAGGTTTAGGTTATTTCCATCATTATTGCACAAAACTGCATTCTTCTGTTAGGGTCATCTTCGTTTAGCTCATGGAGAAAGTGTATCTTGTAAGGTTTGTATTTGTTCTTTTGTAATATTCGAACTAACGACGATTGACTATCATTATTCAAAGCAAGTTGGGTGGTTGACGTAATTGGATTATCGATAACACTAAGTAATACATCAAAAGCTTGATGCTGATTTGTGGCGGATTTTGGACGTCCAGACCTTGGAATATATCTTTCACATTTCCAGTTACTCTAAATTTTCTAACCAATTTAGACACTGTGGAACAATAGAATTTCTCTTCGGATGAACGTTATTAAATAAATGACAAACGTCTTGATGTGAACGTTGTCGATCTCCATAACCAACCATAAGATTTCAATTCTTTCAGTTTCTCTGAGTTTGACCATGTTTACAAATTAAAATGAAACTATTTTGATTAAATTAACTTGTTAACTTATTGAAAGGTACTTCACAATGATATGGAAAACGACATTATAATTTTTTGTAGAATTATCCTCACATGAATAAAAAGAAGTATTAAAAACTGGAGAATCTGATTTGAAATCACATTTTGCCGTTTATTGAAAACTATGATTTTATACAGAAATTTTGTTATTAAAGCATATGTACAAAAAAAAGTATCAAGTCATTTCAAGAAAAAATAAGAGGAATAAAGGTAGCAAAAACTTGGTTGCCATTAAAAAAAAAATAATACCTTTCCATGGAAATACGTTATGAAAAACCAACGAGTAGTCTAAGATATTGACAATAATTAGTAAAAAAAATAAAGACATTTTGTTGTAAAGTTCATATTTACGGAAATAAACCACCTACTCCATACTTTTGACTAACCCCGTATAAATAATCAGCATAGATGTGTGGAAAGTAAAGTAATTATGTCGCAAAATATTACTACAGTTTTAAGGCGTAATATATAGGTATACCTAAGTAAAAACCAAATCATTTATAAGATAGAAATACTCGTGTCTGAATTATGTTTAAAGTTTTTTAAAACAGCAATACATTTTTTTATTGACAGTAGGTAATAAATCACTTTGATACCGTATGTAGTTATGAATGGAGTTATTTCATTCACAGTTTTTAGTTTTCCAATTACAGTTGGAAATAAATTCGGTTTGGTTTAGTTTCACTCATAGTGTATAGGTGGTCATTACAGTCTTTTCTGCTTTCTACCACCAGATACCAGCACATTACTGGGTAATACACAAAGATTTACCCGAAATTTTATGTTGCCTGATTTGCCTATTCAATGGGCTCTCTATATATATTCTCTCTACGGTAGTAGATACGGACAGATATGTTCATGACCTGACCTTGAAAGTAATCGTATAGTTTTCAAATTTTCGTTCGCATACCAATTAACCGTCTCAGGTATATTTACCCTTTCACGACTATTTAATGATACAATGGTTTTAATTTTAATGTGCATATGTCAGATGAAAGAATCCTTTTAATTCATAAGAAGTATTTACTATATAAAATGGTAATAAAAAATAAAGTAATAACTAATTAACTTACAGTTAATCTTCAAGGATAGCAAAAATGTAGAAAATAGTAATTAAAGTTATTTCTAGGTAAAATAAATTATTTTAAGTAACGGATATACATACGTATACATACATAGAAAAAAACAGTAACATCAAATATGCAGAAACATCTCGGTATCACTTCCAAATTTGACAGAAATGAAGCGTCGTCATGGGTTAAAATATAAAGTCAAAGTGTATTGAAAACAAAAGCATTTATTTTCAGTAAAATATATTCGAATAATAATAATGTGTAGCAAAACCAATAAACTTTAAACAAAAGATCACTTCCAAATTTAAGAAAAAAATGTATCATTTTTATTAGAAACAATATCGATATGTACTGGTTAACGTAAAAAGATACAAGGAAAATATTACTTCTAGAAATTACATAATTAAATAATATATAAATAACAATATGTTTATACAATAAAGAGCTATTTGATATGAAATTAAAGTTGAGGTTTGAAATGTATTATGAGTAAAAATTTTTACTTTCTAGTAAAACTATACACGAAAAATAATAAACAATTTATTAACAATAAATTAATTAAAAATATCACAAGCAAATATCGGGAAAAACAATATAGGCTAAAATATAATCAAACTGCATTATGAACAAAAGTTTTTACTTCTACTAATAATATATACAAAAAAAATAGCTTCTACACCTATCATAAAAAAATGAACAAATAAAAAGAAAAAATGGCTTCTAGAAATTGCAGAATTAATATAACGGGTTTAATAGGTTTGTTTGAAAAAGTAGTTAGACATGAGTTTTACGCTTCGGTTTATTTTTAAACTTTATCAGGAACTAAACGTAAAATTTTGTTAAACATTCATTTGTTATAACACATTTATAGTATGACGGAGATCACTATTCATTTTCAAACTAAAACAATGATTGTTGTGTTAATTAATATTAAAAAATGTTTGCCGTTTCGTTTCAATGTGTTATAACTGTTAAAATTTCATCAAAATGGTGTATTTAGTTCTTAATAAAATTTTGAAATAAAACAAAACGTAGAGAGCCTAAGTACTTTTCCAAATAGGCTTATCAAACCTCTTATTGTATTATTACCATTTACCAATCATGGCTAAAGTGTCAATTAATAACATATGTATAAGAAAATAAAAAATGATAAAATAAAAAAATATTCTGAACAAAAACATTTTTAGGCACTAAAGAATTGTTTAACAGGATGTTAAATTTCTAGTCCATTGACTTGTAGATACATAAAAATTCCAGCAAATATACATAGAAAATAAGTAAAAATTAAACAAAATATCACAAAAAATCTCAAAAAATCACAAAAATAAAGTCTATTTTAATAGCATGTCCAAGAACCGTTAGAATTAAGGACGTGGCGAAGTCTACGAGGCATTGATTCGACTAAATTGCTACAAACCTCTGTTCCTCGTAGAGCTTCCCATATCCTCATAACGTGACCATGTAGCATCTCTCGATTGCGCGGAACTGGCACTCCCTGCTTCTCCCACATGTCAGCCATAATACTCCACAGATTCTCTATGGGATTGAGATCTGGTGATTTTGGCGGCCACCGTAGCAGATGAATATCCGGATGATTTGTTAACCATTCGGTGACCCGTCTGGCAGTATGGACGGATGAATTATCTTGCACAAGGACAATTGGAAAAGGTGCTAGAAAGACTGCGCGGACGCTGGGAATCAATACATCTTCTAAAACGCTGACGTATTGTTCTGCGTTCATCCGGGTGTCTATCCGGACAAGTTCTCCTGGTCCTGCAGACGACATCCATCCCCAATACGCCAGACTAAGTCTACTGCTGTGTCGAACAGGCACAACATGCTGTGGATCAAACCTTGTGCCATCGGGCCGCCATCCCAATTTTCTGGACTGTTGTGAGGTAGAAAAGACCTTCTCGTCGGTAAAAATCACAGCCATCCAATCCCGATCCAAGTTTGCTGTAGCAAAGTTAACACGATCTTGACAATGTCTGGGTAGAAGCTCGACTTTTTTCGCTGGACGTCGACAATGTACTCCATTTTTATGCAAAAAGTTCCTAACTGTTCTAGGAACACAGTATAACTCCAGCTGCTCGACTATATTTACTGATGATACTATTGGAGTATTATTTACTATATTTAAAATGTTGTCCCTTTCTTGTGCATTCAGTTTGATAGGGCGGCCGGTTCTTTGCTTTGTTCGTAGCGCGGTTTCTTCATTTTCGGTTCTCCATCGTCGGACCCAAAACTATACTTGTGTTTTCTAAAAAAGGAACATATTTTTGATTTTATCTTTAGAACAAAATTAATATGGTTTTTTGTAATTAGCAATTCTTTTTATTTTATTTATTACGACGATTGATGGCATTGTAATTATGATCATGATGTGTCCCCGGATGGTGTTGCTAAGAGGAAAAAAACGTTATTTTTGATTTTACGACAAGATACGTTAACGCAATTTGAAAATAGCAAATTTGACAAGCAGAATATTATTGTAAAAAAATTTCTTCTTGGCAATTCTATCCGGATATATTGTGTACGCAAAATTCAATTTCTTAAATTTGACGTAGTTTTACAACAATTTGTAATGAAGAACGCAAATGTGAGATTTCAAATGGCCACATTAAATTCAAAATGAAATTCTTACCGATAAATGTACTTGCTCGGCAATTCTTCTCGAAGAAAATCCTTGCTCCCACAGCGTGACGATTTTAGATCGCAATTCGATAGTTGATTGAGGTGCCATCTTGTCACTTGAAATGCTTTTGTAGTACTGCCATTTTTGATTTTGAAGCGTTATTTATATCAAACGCAATACTCCCTTAATTAGGAAGGTGTAATTGATATAGGGTGGATAATGCAATATTGCATATTATTTCAAAGTTCTTTTCATATATTTATTTACTTCTTTTTTCTTACTTCAGGATTTATACTAATCTTTCATACAAATGTAACTATGTCGGGTTGATAATTATAATATTAGTATTCATTGATGTTGCATTATGAATTTCTTATCTTAATTCTCTATACAATCTACAAGTACTTAAGCCAAACATAATTTCAATAGTACAAATTGCAAATTTTGTTTGTCACAATCATAATTATCGATATTCCTTTACAATATTAAATTAAATAGAAATATTGACAATCAGTACTTTACTATTATTAAGGTAAATTAAATCATGTAACCCCGAATTCACTTAAATCCTTATTACTGATCATTACGGTGTATTATTAGAACTAAGGTCTAAAGTGAAACAAGAATGCAAGCGGAACTCACTCTTGTTTTTACAATGATTTTTCTTTCATACAAAGATAACTATCTCACGTTGATAATTATATTGGTATTCGTTAAGCACTCGTTGCTCATTAATGTTGCATTACGAATTTCTTTTTCTAATTCTCTGTGCATTCTACATGCAGTTAAGCCAAATATAATTTCAGTAGTGTAAATTGCAAATTTAGTTTGTCAAAATAATAATTATTAATATTACTTTACGATATCAAATTACATACAAATATAGATAATCAGAAGTTCACTATTATTAATATAATTTTAAATCATGTAACCTCTAATCCACCTAAATCGTTATTACTGTTATTAGAATAAAGGTCTGAAGTGAAACAAGAATGCAAGCAGAACCCATTCTTATTTTTCCAATAATTGGCTTCTTGAAAAACATTTGCAAGTTTTTTCTTCAATCATTGCTGAATTTTCTATTAACTGGACTATTATAATACACAGAGCGCATCGGCAGATGTGCTTTTTACGAAAAAATGCAAATATTATTAGGTAAAAGTCGCAAAGCACATAATATGTACTTATTTTTGCTACTGGTTCTGTTTATATATTTTCATGTGACAGAATTATGATTTCTACAAACATGCTATGTTAGTTTCTTTAAAACTCACACTTTCCTAGTATAACTTATCACATTTTATTATGATTACATGTAAAACTAATAAATGATGTAAGTAATGCCGCTCGCAAACCCATCATATGATATAGTTTTTTAATCTAAACGGATACTTTATTTTCGCGTTTTTAGAAGCGATATTTTACTTAATCTTTGTTAATTTTTTTGTATATTTTTTGAAATTCTTTTACACTGAAGATACGTTTAACACGATGTTAAACCTGAAATTGAAAATCTAGTCAAATTTATTTTAAAAATATATGTTTTACCTGTTATACAAAAGAGTTAAATTTGTAAATTAAAATAAGGAGCAAATTTGCGAATGCTTAGAAACAATTTTAAATATTCCCACGTAACGAGTACTTTTGAAAACAGATCTTTGTGGTAGGTGCAGCAGCTATTATTTGTATATATTTTTACCGGAAGTAAACACTTTTGTTTATAATGCAGTTTGATTATTATTTTAGCCTATATTTTAGCCCCTTCTATGAGTATGTATATGTATGTGTACCTGTTACTTCAAATAATTTATTTTACTTAAAAATAACTTTAATTACTATTTTCTACATGTTTGTTATCCTCTGAAGATTAACTGTTATTTGACTAGTTATTACTTAATTTTTTATTATCATTTTATATAATAAATACCCTTATGAATTAAATGAATTAAAAGGACTGTTTCGCCTGACATATGTACTGAGTAAAACTAAAATTATTGCATCATTAAATAGTCGTGAAAGGGTAAATATACCTGAGGCGGTTAATTGGTATGCGAACGAAAATTTGAAAACTATACGATTGCTTTCAAGGTCAGATCATGAACATATCAGTCCGTATCTACTACTGCTGCGTGATATGCACCTTATGTGACAACGGCAAGCAGTATGTAATAACTAAAAGAGAATATATATTCGCCGCTTATGCCCTACCTATCGACCGATACATTTCGAAAGGGGGGGCTAACCACGGTATCTTCTCTTGCACTCGCACTGGACGGACTGTTTTTTCTCCGACTGTACGTTATGTCATCTTATTTACTCTCTTTTATATTCCCTACACCTACTTGAATGAACTTTTTAACAAAATATTTGGTTTGCTTAATATCTTCGGCAAATTATCCATCGAAGTTAATGCTACAAAGAAACACAAAAATCAAGAGAAAATACCAAAATTTCCACTCATGATCTCCCACGCTCTTGCGTAAATTTCAGTCTTGTTTGTTGTCTCTGTGTGGCATCTTTTAAATTCAAATGACATTTCATTTGCTGCCCAATTACATTACCAAAAGAGGCTAACCAAAATAGCGATGAGCGCTGTCTTTGAGTTAATTTTGATTACTTTCCTTAGCGCGATTTTTACCATAGGAATTACCCAACTTTATCAAATTGATTTGAAAACTTACAACAATTTACCTCTGGGCATTTTTATTAACTGATATATATTCTTTGATAATACATATATTATATACAGGATGCGGCTATAGTATTGCATCAAGTTGGATAACGGGCAAACGCTTAGAAATTTAGATTTGATATTTGGTAGTGTTAAATTGTATATTATAGCCAATATTTCGGCATAAATTTCACTTGTTTTGTGCAATTGATGTGGGCAGGACGACGCCATCTTGTTTTTTTAAGGAACAAGGGTTTAGTAACTTTAGAGCATTTGAGAGCTACTTACTCCCAAAATACAAAGACATACATTATAAAGTTGTTTATTGAGAAATAATTTTAAAAAATCGTGAAAAATTAATAGTGAAATAGAAATAGAGATAAACAAACAAACTCATATTAAATGTTCAAAATGGGCAGCATTTTCAACATTCACTTCTTGACACAAATAAAGTCGTCTTACAAAAGCGTCTAATGAATGCTGCAGGTGTTCTGCATTTTGAACATTTATTATGAGTTTGTTTATTTAATTTTTCATGAGTTTTTACAATTATTTCTCAATAAACAACTGTATAATGTATGTCTTTGTATTTTGGGAGTAAGTAGCTCTCAAATGCTCTAAAGTTAAACCCTTGTTCGTATTTTAAAAAAGCAAGATGGCGTCGTCCTGCCCACATCAATTGCACAAAACAAGTGAAATTTATGTCAAAATCTTGGCTATAATATACATTTTAATGCTACCAAATATCAAATCTAAATTTCTAAGCGTTTGTCTGTTATTCCACTTGGTGCATTACTTTAGCGCACCCTGTATATACCGGGTGACAACGGAATAAGGTAACAGATTATAACTTTTTTATCATGTAACAGATTTACTTGACATTTAACATTAAGTAATCTCATGTAATCGCGCATCTTTCTAAACTTCGCCACCTCCTCTTTCATTTCCTGTTTAACCGGAAGTGACATCAACTTTTTATTTTTAAATACAACTATGTTTGTTTTTTGTTATAATTTGATCCGCTGATAAATTTAGAATACGTTGATATGTCACACGATAGGATTTTATCTCAAAATGATCGGGAATAATTAGTTTTTGGTAACAACAATAAAGTGCTCTTGAACACATATTCATGATTATTTCTTAAGGGTTAATTGCATAAACAAAATAATCATGAATTTGACATAGTCCATCTACTATTTTTGTCAAAAATATGATTTTGGAATAAAGATATTCGAAAAATATGAAAAAAAAAATTTTTCAACTTTTAAATAGCCTTAACTTAATTTTTTTAAATACACCCGTCCTATTTTTATAAAATTATTTCCTTCGTGTTTTTATTTGCTTTGATTTCATACTAACAGAATATCAAATTTTTTATAAATAATTAAGAATAAGTGCAATTATTACTGTAATATACAAATTAATGAGGCTGACAATACGTGCGTGCATCTTTAACAGGTAGTGTCCCTTGATACTAAAATTCACGAACTGTCATTAATTGTCAAAATTACTAGCTAATCGGTAGATTGGATGACAAAGCATGTTTGGCAGTAAATGAGTTGGTGGTGGTAAGGTGCGTTCGATTAACGTGGTGTAGAGATTGATGAGGCTGGTAGTATCTGAATTTTTGATACGTAGTGTGCACTAATACGGCCATAGCATCTACCACATAAGAATAAATAAAAAATTTTCTGGTAATTAAAACAAACCTTTTCATTTGAAACAAGAAAACCAATAATTCCAGTATATTAATATAGAAATAGACTAGCAAAGTTACAAAAAAAGAAACAAGAACATAATATAAACTATAATAAATGCTCAAACTGCTGACCATGGCAATTACGACAAACAGTTGCTCTTCTAACAATTTCTTGCAACATGTTGTTTAATTGCTGCCTAGTTATTTCATTAATTGCTTGTCTTAATCTAGCTTCCAAATCTTCTCTGGTTGTTGGAGATGTAGCATAAACTATATTTTTTAAATGACCCCAAAGGAAAAAGTCTAGTGGTGTCAGATCGGGCGATCGCGCTGGCCATCTAATGGGCCCATTTGTTCCCAGCCATTGATTCCCAAACCTCTGATTAAGGTAATCTACCACTATTCTCGCATTATGAGGAGGAGCTCCATCTTGTTGGAAATAGACACGACGTCGCAAAATATGTGGCAACGCATTAATGTACCCATCAACTTCGGTTGTAAGAAATTCGAGATATCGTTCGCCAGTTAAAGGGCCATCAAAAATTATTGGCGGTAGTAACTGGTTACCTACTACTCCTACCCACACGTTAAACCCAAAACGTTCTTGATATGCACCCTCTCTAAATAAATGTTGGTTGTTTCGAGCCCAATATCGTGTGTTTTGTCTATTAAACGCACCTAAATTTGTAAATCTTGATTCATCGGAAAAGATAACTCTGCGTATAAAGTTTTCGTCTTCGCGTTGATGATTTAGTAACCAATTACAAAAATTCAATCTACGCTCATGATCTGCTACATATAGATGTTGATTAATCTGGTACTTGAAACTTTTGTACTTGTGTTTCTTTAAAATTAGTCTCACAGATTCGCGGCTTATATCCAGATCTTGAGCAATTTGGCGGATAGATGCGTTCTTCTCCACTTCCACATATGCTAACACATTTATTTCTACTTCTTCACTCACAATGAATAGTCCTTCATCACGATGTTCATTTTCAGATCGAAACTTTTTCTCTAATCTTATGAAATACACATTATTTGGTTGTCGTCGGTTTGGATATCGCTGGAAATACAACGTTTGCGCTCGTCTAGAATTTCGTTGACACTCGCCGAAAACTAATAGCATATCTACTTGCTCGTTTTTGGTAAAATTCATTGTATGTGTTTCTTTTTTAACACTTATTTTCCTGCCAAAAACGCCTTAAGTCATCCAATCTACCGATTAGTTAGTAATTTTGACAATTAATGACAGTTCGTGAAATTTAGTATCAAGGCACACTACCTGTTAAAGATGCACGCACGTATTGTCAGCCTCATTAATCTGTATATTACAGTAATAATTGCACTTATCCTTAATTATTTATGAACAATTTGATATTCTGTTAGTACGAAATCAAAGCAAATAAAAACACGAAGGAAATAATTGTATAAAAATAGGACGGGTATATTTAAAAAAATTAAGTTAATGCTATTTAAAAGTGAAAAAAATTTTTTTTTTCATATTTTTCGAATATCTTTATTCCAAAATCATATTTTTGACAAAAATAGTAGATGGACTATGTCAAATTCATGATTATTTTGTTTACGCAACTAACCCTTAAGAAATAATCATGAATATGTGTTCAAGAGCACTTTATTGTTGTTACCAAAAACTAACTATTCTCGATCATTTTGAGATAAAATCCTATCGTGTGACATATCAACGTATTCTAGATTTATCAGCGGATCAAAATATAACAAAAAACAAACATAATTGTATTTAAAAATAAAATGTTGATGTCACTTCCGGTTAAACAGGAAATGAAAGAGGAGGTGGCAAAGTTTAGAAAGATGCGCGATTACATGAAATACCTTAATGTTAAATGTCAAGTAAATCTATTACACGATAAAAAAGTTATAATCTGTTACCTTATTCCGTTGTCACCCGGTATATTTAACAATAAATAAACTTTTGAAGATGCTTAGAGGCTTTTTTTACGCTGGAAGCTTATGCCTGATTCCGTAGGATGTCTGTCTAACTCTATGAAATTATACAAATTTCGTTCGTATTTATACGTTTGTACCGCAGGTACTTCTACATATTAACTTTTAAACAATTTTTAAATTCAGTTAAAGTACACATACTACGGTTAAGTGTAGAAAACAATTACAAAATTCTACATAACTTTTGAGCATAATTGTGGCTTGATTTCGCCAACAACACATTTAGTCTCCGCCCTCGGCTCGAGAATTTTTCGTGAATTGTTGGCATAAAAATGTCAACAAACTCCCAAAGAAAGAATTTGCATGGGATCCAATCGCATAAATGATACGTCCAGGAATTTTTCCTCGTAACAAATTCATCGCTTCCGCGTTGTGTGACGGGTTGTACCGTCTTATTGAAGTCACATTCCTTGGATATACATTCCGTCCAACAATAACCACTACAGGCCCGTTAGCATGTTGCGATAACGTACACCATTCGCTGTTCTGCGGCATTTTTGAAAAAGTACGGCCTATTGGCAGCCAAAAGTCGGCATCAAGCAGTTGTTCGTTCTGTATACAATGGTTTTCCATGAGGATTTGCTCGAGAATTTTGCTCACCCCAAATTCGACAATTTTGAGGGCTTACGTAGCTATTCATTTAGAAATGCGTCTTATCGCAAAAAATAATTAACGAAAAATTGTCCACTTGTTGGTTTTCTAACGCCCAGCAGACTATGGACAGCAGCGAGAATTTGTTATATTCTCGACGCTGTCCATAGTCTGCTGACTTAAGTTCTTGTAGTAGCTGCATCTTGTTAGAATTTAACTTCAGATTTTTAGTATTCAGTATAGAGTTTTACTCGAAATGCCCTACTGTTGAGAGCGACGGCGAATCGATGTTTTTGGAGGTTCAGTAACGCTTTCACGCACTGCGGCAATGTTCTCAGGCGAGTAGTCGGTATAATGACGTACGGCTACTTTTATGTTAATAATTGAACCGGTTTCCTCGAATTTGTTAATTATTCTTTGAACTGTTGACAGATTTTGCGCATTTCGTCGATCGAAAATTCCACGATGTCTGAAAATTGGTTTCATATAATATTTCCCATATGTGTAATGCGTTTTCACAACAATAACGCGCTGTTCCGTCATGTAATGTTTCGTGGCTACTAATTGCAACAATGACAGATTATTGATCTTATAGTTTCAATGTCATCAACCTAACTGAACGAACGTATAGCGCATTTTAAATTTTGCACTCTTAACGGGACAGCCATTATACATTGACACTTGTCTTTACACCTACAAACACCAGGATATAGCGATTTTAAAAACGTTTAGAATTTGTACATGACGAAATCGCTTCATACTGTCTTAATAAAATATTTTTAAGAAAGCGCATAACGTAATGTACTTCGATATGTCTACATTTTTATATTCAGTAATATAATATCGGATTTGTATTACATTATAGTTTACATTAAGATTTTGACCAAACCGTCTAACCTAAAGTACACTGAGATATATTATATATCCGTGTTTTAAGAGGAAAAGATATCATCTCAGCATAGTCTAGAGAAACGGATTTTTTAGTATTATTACTTTCTTGTTTTAAATATACTTTATTTTCTATAGCCCTAATTACAAAATGTTGCAGAATTTGTCATATGCTTTACTACTACTTTTTGATACCTGTCTGTTTCCAATTACCTGCAACTGAAAGTGGCATGTAAGATATCTTTGTTACCATGTCACACACTTTTATATTACTTATTTATGAGTATTGGAAGTGAATACATATATGTAATTAGATTAATTAATAGATAGATGTACTTCAATTACAAATGTTTTTTGCTTATAAAAATAATACTTTCTAATGATACTTTTATCACTTATTATTAATTATAATTTATTGATGCAAAATAAAAAATAGTGTCGAGTAGTGGGCTTTCTGAAATTTGTTAATAATAGAATGAAATTAATTTTAACGCTGTTCCACTGGAATACTGAACTTGTTTATCTACCAGCATCGGTTTTGTTTTTACGATAGGTATCACGTACAGTGTTTGCATCTTTAAATGTGTTTTTTAACGAACCACATTTCTAAATATAATAGAATGTTTCTGAGCTTCCTCGGAATTACCTGAAATGAATACTGTTTATATATCTTGTTAGCACGTCTGCTTGGTTTAACACATTTTTGTACTGAAAAATAACTCTTTAAAAACTAGTTTCAGAGTGAAGTTTCTGAATGCATGTAGATATCTGTGCATATAACACATTTACCGAACTCGAGCGACATTTTATTATACTTGCGTACGTTGAAAGCGATTTTAGAATTAACGTGCCTATAATACAATTATTGTCTTAAATTCAGTATCGTGTAAAAATAAATACAGAGAATATTCTACCTAAATAAAACATCTCTTTGAAATTAAAATTGTTTATGATCCCCTTACCTTTCATTTCCACTCACCATGTCAAAAGTTTAAATGAAATTCGGCGGAAGGAAACATTTGAAATTCCTCTCGACTCGGGTTTTCCAGTTATATTACTTTGTAGTATTATATTAGCGTTTCCCAAAATTTAAAATAACTGGCTGGTTCAAACAGCCTCATAGACTTACTTTTATCATACATTGTGAATAATGACATTCTAATTTTTATCATTAATATTTACAAATCACCCTCAATTGTACGTAAACAGGTGGTTAGAATGGTTAGAACATTCCCACAGTTTCAATTAAATCGTTAAATAAGTTTGATAGATTTTTTCAGAGAAATATTAAAGAAATCACTTTATTGATGACAGAGAATATTGTACTATGAATACTTTAATGCGTTCTCACTCTAACGGTACTTGCGCTGCTGCTGCGGCCCTATTTGTATTTCTTAGTTATTACAGCTCTTCAAAAAAAACCCGCCTTGTACAAAAATCTTTGATGAATAATTCCTCGTCTCTTCAAACGTTACCTTCGAAACACAGAGAGTTTATTTCTTAATAATTTGGAATATTTAATGACAACATAGTACGTAAAGGAGTAATTCTTCATCCTCAGGATGTGCGATCGAATGCAATCTACAGATTGCAAGATTATTTTAACTGGCGTCCGCTATTATTTCAGGCATCTGCCGTAATTAGGAAACGAAATTTTAATCTAAAAACATTTTAAAGGTGTAGGAATATGTTTGCAAATTTCTTGAAACTCTTAAAATTAGGAAAGATTGAATAGTTTTTTAAGAGAGAGAAGTGATATATCAAGGCACTGAACACTTAATTCAAAAAGCTACGCAACAAACCAGTGGTGGAATTTCCATCAGCAGATATTAGATAAATACATAAATTTGAAGATAAAAACCTAAATAATACAATTTACTCTAACACACTTTCAGGTCTGAAAATAACTAAAATTGGCAACTAAGACCATACAGTAAGACAACTTGCAGCGGCTTAATATTTAAACATATTATTGACAATTTATTCGATAAACCGAAATTACGTATGCAGTTTACAAATTACATATTTTAATGTATGTATTTTCAGATTTTCGGATGACCGATGTAAATATCTCAGTAGCGACATGTTCTGATTTCTTTTTCTAATACAAATGAAAGATGCTCGATTTCGTTGTAATTGAACCTACGCTTGTATTGCCGATTGTTTAAACCGGGCACCAGATAATGTGACCATCAAATATTGGAGAACATATGTTGACTGTCATTAGTCGTAAATTATGTTTTCTGAAGGCACATAGTCTCCACGTAACTTGCACTTGGTGACCAACCAACGTTGATCTTAAAAAAAGAGCGAATATAACAGCCAATACAGTCGCTAGTGTTGGTAAATGGTTCCTAAAGGAAACAATATTTCGTATTACTTTTAATTAAATTGTACAATGCATATTTACAATAAACCTGTAATAATATAGCGCACAATTAAGAGTTGTGAATATATTTGGTATTATATCTAAATTGTCACACAGTACATCATCTGTATGAACTAGTAAATATATGCGTTAACGTAGGAACATCGTTATAGTGTGTGCATGATGCATGAAAGATTTGCCGCCTCTTATAGGAAAACATTAACCAACACCATTATTGATGGGAAGAGTCGGTCTTGCGGTTTGTATATGTTTCGGTCAACTGCTAAAATGTAAACATTGGTGTACCTACGCTTGCCACGTCGCTTGGAACTGACTTAAAATAGAAAAATAAAATACGTGTAAAGAAAAAAAAACGAGATATTACAAAGGCAACAACAAAGATGAAAAAACATTCAATTTTCTAATGCCGAGGATATGTCTTGTGTTTATCGCTTCGTTCCTTTATTTGCATCGTGACCTATGAACTGAGTGCTTGTCGCAGAGCATTGTTCTTCTATGAATGAACGCTGAATATACAATTATGATGAACGTTGTATTCGTAATAAAAGTACTTGTTTTGAAATTATTATAGAAATGAACTACCTAGCATAGCAATTTCGGGAAACTGTGCAGATTTAGCATCTAGGGTGTTTTTATTTAGTTAACTGCAAACACAAATTTCGAAACCAACCAAAGTAGATTAGTATGTGTATGATTAGCATTACTTTAGTAAGAAGATATCTATGATTAATCAATCCGCATATGCATTCTGGGTGGTTCACCAGGAACTGCAACGATCGATTGTGGGAAAACCATAGCTAGGAATGATCTGAAATTTTGGTACTATACTAAAGTCTATGAGGGCCACTCGCCTAAAAAATTTTCAAGATGGCGGCGCTTCAGGATATACCGGAAGTAAGCACCAACTTCGTTATTTTAAATAGAATAGCCTGTATATTGACATGTTTTTAGATTCTACGTGAAATTCTAAATATATTTCGTGTATAAGGTCATATATTCAAGTCTAACTCTTTTTGACTGCATCGTTGCAGTTCCCGGTGAACCAGCCTGTATAGAAAACTTTCCCATATAAATTGAGATCTTTTTGTCTTGTGGTGCTAATTACATTTACCATAATTAAGTTTACCATTCTTTCTTCTATATATACAATTCAATTCATTGTTTTAATATCGCATTCAGTATTTACGACTTCTTTGTTTAGAGTTATCATATCATTGTAAAGCGCGTTTGTAGTTTTTCAATTGCATTATTAAGAATCTATGCATAAGATGATACTATAAGCAACATAATTAGTAGTCAGTTGTTTGGTCCCTGTAATGCATTACTTCGATACGATTCTATTTATATACAGAATGCAAATAAGAATAACATCGATTTTCTCTGTATAAAATATTCAGTATATTGTTTAAAAACAACTTAACTTAATAAATATTGGAAATTCAGTCCTTTTGCATTATACTGTGCGCTGTGGCGCAATCATAAGAAATGTTTAACTATCAATCAAACTTTCAGTTTTAAAGCAGCTCAACTGCTATAGGTTTATTAGTTATTTATTGTTTAGCTTCAGTTGTTTTCTCTACAATATTTACTTAAATTAACGTATCAATTAGTGTTTTGCGTTAATAAGTTCGAACATTGTATAATATACAAATAAATATAACATATAAACATTAAGATACATAGAAATAAAAATTGTTTTCTTGGTCGTTCAAATTAATAAACATATTATACATCTAATAAGATTTAAAGAAAGTATTTTGAAAAATGTATCTATTACACAAACTATGTTATACAAATTATACAAAATAGAAATCTATAAGAACATTAAAAAATAGAATATGCTAGCAAATATAACTAAAAACAGAACAACAATAAAAGCGAACGATACATTGTAGAAAGAAGAGTTTTGTACAGTATTGTCTTTTGACATACACATTGGACGATTCAGATACTGGGCATTGTAAATAGCATTACATATGGTGGTACATGGTGAAATACATGTATCCATTAGAATGACGGAGATAACATAATCTAAATGTTATACGCGGTCAATCCGATACGCATCATTAATTTCATTTAGAACATTTAGAAATTTACAATTGTTTATTTCTCCAATTAATTTAACCTTCGTATGATCGATGTTGTGATCTGTTTCAAAAATGTGTTGGGCAACGCTTGATTTCTCAATAGTATTAAATCTAAGATTAATTAGCTTTATTATCGCTCTGAAAATTACTACTTGGCTGTCGAAACGCGTTGGTGTTTAGTGAGTTGAAGTGTTCAGTGTTCTACTTCTGCAGCAAGAGATCCAGTGAAGAATTGCCCATACATACATAAAGATTGTATCACTTGTCATATTTCTAAATTTTTGATTTCTATCTTTGCGAAACCTCTGTGAAATCAAAATAGCACCGTAAAAGAGACGAACAATTTTAAGGGATAAGGAAATTAGAAAGCCAAACGTTTGTAATGGTATTTAACAATGCAATTGAAAATACCAAGTAACGAAATATAAAAACAAACTAAAAAAACATTAACGAAAAAGTATACATCAATGATCATATGACAAAGAAGGGGAGGGAAACTCAAAGTTTGTCATGGTAACGGAAAAGGGACACAAACTAAGGAAGAATAGGAAAGTAGTGAAGATTTTAGAAATTAATTATGGCTAAAGAAGACTGGAAATAAAATAAAGAGAAAGAAAATTTTAAAATAATAGAAGAAAAACAAGAACTAGAAAATTAATTTGAAAATTGGGGGGGGGTTGCGAGAGGCGAACAAAGAGTAGGGGTAGGAGTATGAGAAGGAGATATACTGTTGGAAAGCATGATAAAAGAGAATATCGTCAGTACAAATAATGCAGAAGAACGAAAGAAAAACAATAATAATAATTTGTGGACTAAATGAAGATGATGAAACAGAAAATACAGATGAATTGTATTTATACTAGGAGATTTCAGCAGAGTAGGGAAAACAGATGAAACATCTAGCAATATGTTGGGAACGCACGGAAAGAATGTTATAAATAACAATGAAGAAAGAATGCAGGACTTTCGCATTTCAGCCAATATGATAATAATAAACACATACATATTTTGAACATAAAGATATTCACGAATATACCAAGTAAAGAAAAAATACAGGCAAAAAATCACTTATAGATTCTATTAGTTGATAGAAATCGTACATAAACTTTTTTGAAAACGAAAGTACGAGGAGGACAAGAGATAGGGAATGAGCAAAAATACAAGAAATAATGGGAAGAATAGAAAACATAGAAGCAATAAAACGGATTAACGCAACAGAAGAGGTATGGAACAACTTTAATAATGTAGTAATACTGTCGACAAAGTAGTAGTAGTACAAAGTAAATAGGTCATGCAAAAGTAAACTTACACAGTCAAAGACAATTCGAAAACGCATTAAAATGAAGAAAAATCAGAACAAACAACAGAGGAATATGATAAATATAAAAACGAATGGAAAAACCAAAACAGTTAGTAATAGAATGAAAAAATTAAACATGTGGAGAATTTGTGGAAAAGCTAGAGCATAATAGTAAAGAAAACTAAAAATGTTTTATGGATTTTTGAAATCTATCAAAATGAGACATCTTAACTGACAGTAAAGAAATAATAGACAGGTGGAAATTATATTTTCATGAATTACTAAACGATGAAATCGAAAAAGAAGATCGGCGGGATATCTTGAGTTTAATGTAGTAGTTATGACAAAAAGCGATATCTACAAGTAAATCTAGAAATATGCAATTCAATATTAAAAGAGAGAAAATAATGACAATCGATATAGAAAATGTAAGATCGCCCAGCTCTAGTGGTAAGTTTTTTTTTCCAATATAACAGTTGTCAGTCGGTTTTTATGTTAAAGTAGTTTAGTTTAAAACTTGCGAATAATTGCAATTCGATCCTAACTGTAATTAAAACAGAAAGTGTTGATAACTATCTTCGGTGTGCATCGTAGGTAAGTATTTATACGTTATATCAAGGATTTGGAACCCTAACGAGCTTTTCACAATAGCTAGAGAGCTGAAAGGTTTGGAAACACAAAGAGACGTCCTTAAACAAAACAACCCTCCTGATATAAGTCTATATATTAATCAGATTGGGAAGGTGTAGGTTGCACACCAGCAAATATTCAGCAACTCGTGGAATATTCTTTATAAATCTTGAACGTAACTTATTTATTTGCATTTATAAACGTGTAATAATTTATATATGTACACAATTGTATATTTTCTTTATAAATAACGTGATTATTTTGAATATATACAATATTTTAGCAGATACTGTATCTAAGTAGCAAATGGATATCTATCAAAAGTTGTTAGGAAAAATGGTTAAGGTTGTAAAGAAGTCCTAATTTTACGGCGATAATATGTGTAAACACATTATAAATAAAACTTCAATTTTAATAGTTTTGTCTCAAAATGCTACAATCGTGAATAAGCAGCTAGCACCTACCACAAATAAAAAAAAGATTTCTTATATTTTTGGTTTCACAATATTTCCGCTAATTTACGAATGCCTCAAAATGAAAAATTGTACGTAATTTTTTTTTCACAACCGAGCTTACTAACGGACATCGTATCTATACTGGATTAAGCTTGCCAACATAAAAAATAGTAATTTTCAATATACATCTAAAGGCTATTCTTATGAGTAGGTGAAGCTGAAATTATCTACAGAAGATATGGGGAAAAATAGACTCTTCATAAAGTGAAAATTGTGGTATTTCTAATTTAAAGGCACATTTTTCAGTATCGTCAAGCTAAACAAAGCCTAAATAGGAAAACTTGTTACTCGTAACCATATTACCGCCCTTGAAGGCTAGTAAACGATAATACATTTATCATTTTCAAAATGCAAGCAATTAATAAAAGTAATCGATAATTTTGCATTAAGAAATGCAATTTGTGATCATACACGAAATAAAAATGATTGTTGTAGTAAATTTATCACAGTAATAAATTTTTGTTTGACATCTAAAATTTATGTACCTATTTCAGAAATAGCGAAAATCTTCAATCGACATGATGAAAACTGCAATTTGTGGTGCCGTTACCACACAATTTCTTTTGCTTGTTACATTAAGTTATACAACAATGATCATATAACATAGGATGAGAGGGAAACTCAAAGTATAGTAACGAAAAAGGCACACAAACTAAGGAAGAATGGGAAAGTAGTGAAGATTTCGGACATTCTTTTTATAAATTAATTGTGGCTAACCAAGAGTGGAAGAGAAAAAAGATCACATACTTAGAAAATGTCCCATTTAGGTACGCTTCGGAAAGGGCGGTTGTCGAAGAAAATAGAAAATATAATAGCGAGTATGCTGCATGGGGAATGCGAAGGCGATACACTTAAATGTGTAAGCTGCGACAACTATTTGACGTGTACTAGAAAGTGGAATTGTGAATGCCACCTAAAAAGTATAAAACACTGTTCTGAAATCCGTGGCAAACAATACAGCAAACAATTATCTTTTGATGTAGGTGTTTGTTTTATTCTATGTAATTACCGTTCAGTTTACTAGACCAAGAAGCATTTGTTTTCTTCTGGAGCAAGTATTCGGATTATACATTTTTATATATCTGAAGAAAGCGTTTGATAAATTGCAATAGGAAAGTAAAACAAAATTTTGAAAACCAGAGAAGCGATTTTAAATTAATAACGCTAATATAAATCGTACATAATAGTAATATAAACGTTGTTATCGCACACGTTAATTCGTTCGTCATATGTTCTGGTAATTTTCTGATTGCATTCTTTGAACTTACAGTGAAGTTAACTGTCCATTTATTTAAATCAATTTAGAATAAAATTACCTTCAGCAGACAATATAATTATAGCTAATTGTGTAGTTATAAATTTTCCTTTTGCTATTTTTTTTTTTACAAAAATTAACACCAATTGCAACAGTTTTACAAATAGGCAGGGGAAATTAGAAAGATGCACTAAAAGTGCAGGTATAACATAATATTCCAGGATCTATTGTTAGCAGATTAATAATAATTATACTGAGTGAATAATAAAATTAACTTAATTATATTTTCAAACTTATTCAAGTGTACCGCTATACGTAGACCGTATATAAAACTTCAAAAAATGTTGGTTTTGAACAAGCTATCATTAAAATATATTTGTAATGTAGATGTCGCTCATGTTATTGTGGAACTTGTATTGAACTTGTTTTTTCAAATAGAACACCTATAGATTTTTACATTTTTAAAATTCTATAGTATCTTTATGTGTAGAATTATCTCTGAAATATTTACTCTTTTTTGTAATTTTTATCAGATAGATATGCCCGAAAATATATATGTTTTTTGACTCATATTGAAGTATTGATTATTTACAAAATGTGGGCCAAGTTTAAGCAAAAAAGAGAGTTTTCGAAATGTTGTGTAGGGTGTCTAATAGTACATTCAAACTTTTAAAGCCAACGAATTTTTTTAATGCAAGTTCTCCGTTTAATTTGTTTAAAATGAATCTCCCGTCTCTTTCATGGAAACTGAGAGGTTCCTAAGTTAGTTGCAAATAATCATGCTAAAAATGGATTATTTCAACATTGAAAACTTTATAGCCTTACAACGGATAGCTCACAATCATAAGGCTATAGTGATATAACTGATTGAAAGTGAAGATAAGCGAGTACACCATAATAGTGTGTAAAGAAATAATATTTTACATGAGTGTAATATGTTGACAGTTACGACAATGGATAATTTCTGGCAAATTTACGTTAATACACGGTAAATTTTCTAAAAGACACAGTAAAGACTTGACGCTATCTGTTCACTCTTTCGATTGTTGTTCTTACAAGACATTAAACAATTGTAGGTATTACTAGGATTTTATTTATACCTCAAGTTTTAATTGTACTAATAATATAATTGCACAGTAAATAATTGCTAAAACGAATTGTTTGTGACACAATAGTCACTTTAATAAATAATATTAAGTTACTTTATATGTGTATATATGTATTTTTTTTGTATCTCTATAATAAATATTGTGAGTTTTATAATATTTCTAATAAAGTCTGACTATGTGATTTGAAATATGGACGTTACAACGTGTTTAAAAAACGTAATCCAATATTATAAATATATTCATATACCATACATATACGCGTACATGTATACTTCTATACGTATGTATGTATGTAAAATGCGATGAAGTAAAATGGCTTTTTCATCTTTCTTCAAACATTCCGGTCTCGAACGAAGGGAATGACCCGATTCTCAGACAAAAGAGGCGGCAGTCAGGTTACGCCTAATGATTCTGCTTCCTCGGCAAACGTTGATTGCTTTTCTTCGTCTTTTCTTCTCTTTTGTCTTCTTCTTTGCTGTCTGTATATACATACATACGTGCGTAAGCGTCCTTCACTAAATTAAGCATTTTAGTATCAATTCGCACAATTTATATGCGAAATATTTTACAGTGAAGCTCACAATTTACCTGAAACTCACTAATATTAGATACGATGCTATTACATTTAAATATATATCGATTTTTAAGTATTAAGGATACGAACCGTTTGTACCTGATGGATATTGAATTAAAGTAAAACATTTCGTTTTCATTTAGACATTCAATTTGATGATGTATATCTAATAGGATAGGAAATAACTTTTTTATCGAGTTCTTTTGAAATTAAAATAACTAAAATAACGCCATGTAGTAAATAAACATAGATTTGCTTTTGGCAAATTATTAAAATCATATGAGGAATACCTAAGCAAAATTTATTATATTGCCTGGTTTTCATTCTTTTCTATTCCGTTTAGATTAAGTTTCTAGTGAATTGACCGAACGAAAGACTAATGAAGATACTAGACGATACTGCAAGATTATGCTAGAATTTCGGTCGTAGCACTATAAATTACGGGCTGTGATTTTAGTTTCTTATTTTCGTCGCTATTCTAGCCTCGTCGCTAATCTATCGTCTCACTACGAACCCAACCTTAAACAGAATAGAGATCTAAATTTATATATCCTTCTTTATAAGGTTTTCGAAATTGTGCGACTTTTAGCTACTTAGCTTTACTCGTTTTATATCAGATTTTTTAATCTGACATTTAATTACATATTTATTATTACGGCTATTTTTATCGACTCTGTAACGCTAATATATTATTTTTAAGTTAAATTTAGCCGGTACACTAAAACTAATTTTGGTAATATTTATTTTCTGGCAATGTTTGCTCAATCTTACAGTCGTTTTAGGAAATCCAAAACATGCATTTTTTGATAATATGGAAGCAATTTAATGCTATATAAACTTCATTTTTGATATATTGCAGGAATTATCCTAGTAAGCAAGAACAATAAAAATAGTTGAAGCATTATCTATCTATTCGATTTCGTTAGCGCCTCTCTAGAGACTTTTATCTCATCGTCATCGATCGTTTCAGCTTCACTTCCCCTTGGGATGTCCTTCTAGCGGTCCTTGGGTATTGATGGGTGGCTTATTGGAGTTTTCTGTGTGGATCTCCTTCGCTGAAGAATATCTGAAATCAGAAAATCAGAATAAGGTATTAGTGGTTGTTTTATTACCGCGTCACGTTAGCCGGAGTGTCTCCGTCGTCGTGCGGTGTTTGGTGGGTCCCATTGATTTTTGCTACTCATCGCCGGGTTGTTGCTGAGAACACGTTCAGGGCCAGGACATCTGTCGCTGTTAAGTCTCGGAGGATGAACAACAAGGTGTGTTTAGGAAGGCGGAATACAAGTCGCAGAACACGATTTTGAACCTGTATCAGTGGTAGGATGCGGGATGGAGCTGGACTGGCGTAGGTTAGAATCGAGCGGATGCGTGTTTTACATAGCAGAGACAGAATATAGCTACTGCAATGGATCCGCTTATCTCATCACGTCTCAACATTTTTAATGTATATGTAGATATGTACAACGACTGCGACAATAAACTAGTTCTAAACCCACCTCGTTTATCGGACAAAGTCAGAAGTAGTACTGACAGATACTGATTTAGCTTGGACAAGTCGCGGATTGGCAGTTTTGCTAGAGGAGCACTGATGAGGTCAGATAGAGCGAAACTACGTCTTCCGAAGCGAAACTTTGTCTAATACTTAGGCTATTTTTATGGCTTTTATTTAGTACTACTACATTAACATCAAACAATGATGTTTTCAATGTATTTTATTATTCATTTCAATAATAACTCTTATGTTGTCTTTTCATAAGAATAATAGTGGACGCAAACATAATAATCCTACAAGTATATCAATATTAATTTTATAATATTCTGTGCAGCTTTTTAGATGGAAATAGTAGGAATGTAATCCATTTCTTTATAAAAAGTGTAATGTTAGTTCAACAGTTTCATTCAAATAAATAATACAGAATAGGTTATTGAGAAAACCACACATGGACCACAAAAATAAGTAATGTCTTAATGAAGTAATCGTTTTCAATACAAAAAAAAGATTTCATTAGTCATATTGTAATATAGGTTTATGTTTCATTGCAAATATAAAGGTATATTATTACTAATAAAACCTTATCTTTTTATTTTATTACTTGAAGTCGGTTATTTCAAGACACTATGTTTGTCGCAATAAATAAATAACTTGCAACGTCTGTTTCATTTAATCGTCGGTTCTAGTTGATAATGATTAAGTATGCCCATCCATTTAAATAAAGCGACTTAAATGGACGTCTAGAGATTTTAACTGACCTTCAGAAAGAGGTAGAATCATTATTTAAGCCAATAGACATCACATCTATTAATCGATCGTGAGTGACCATTCAGCATGATATTTCCAAACGGTGAGCAATGAAGTTCTGGAGAACCAAATTTGTATAGATGGATTCTGAATGGAACGAACACGATGAAATTAGAGTGTTCAGGAAATCCAGCATCATGTCGACGTAATTTTAAGAAAATTTGAATTGTGTGTCACTGCTAAAGTTATCGAATATTCCCGGAAGGTGCAAACGACATTTTACAACTAGTTTTACTTTATACCTAAGGTACCGAAACGTAATTATAAATACATACCCAATAATCCTTAATACAATTATAACCAAACTATTGAAATATCTACTAAATTCAACAGTTTCTGTTGTTACCATCACGTTTCATTGTAAAATATTTCCTTGTTAGTGGACAGTACTTAAATCTGCTATTGTAGACCTAGTCATTGGTAATTATTGGAATTCCCAAGTTTATTTTTCACTTTCGGATTAGTGTTTCATTATTTGAGTTTACAGATAAACCTTTAAGGTATAATTAAGATAAGGAATTACCAAGACTTTCCACCATCCTAAAAGGGGAAGTAGGATAGTTTATAAAAGGAGTTGATTTTGTCATCATTAAAAAGCTAATTTTTTGCTGATTACAATGATATAAGGTGTGATATGGATTTTTTTTTAAATAAAGAGGATATAGACATTTCTATGATTGTTCACTTTATAAGATAAAAACTTTAAAAAAAATGTTTGGCGTTTTGTAATTCAAAAAACGAAAAATCTGAATTACAATAGTGTTCGTTGGAGCAGTCGCGATAAATATACTAACATTGCTTTCACGTTGAGTCACAGAAGTGAGAGCTGTTAATTTTTACTTTTAAGTCAAGTTAATTGTCAAATATTGACAATTAACTATTAATTAATTTAATTGTAACTTAACTATAAGCGGTGCAAACGGCCGTTAATCATAAGTTTGCATTGGCTATGGAATTTTCTAATGTAGAAAAGCGTGATATGGCTGAATGTTACATTCAGTGCCAGAAAAATTCTACTTAGAGCTACTGAAGTTTATTTTGAAAATTATTTTGATCGACGTCAGCCGTCGCCACCTACTTTTAAGAGATTATGGGATAATTTAGCAGATTATGGTTCGTTCGTTAAACCAACATTAAAAAAAGGGATGGATGAAGATAGAGAAATAAACATATTAGCAAGTGTCGCTTAGAATCCATCTACATCGACCCGACAAATTTCAGCAGAAATTAATGTGCTCCTCTCAACGCACTATTGTCAGAGTGTTGAAGAAGCATAAATTTCGTCCCTACAAATTACCAGTATCACAAACTTTACATAAAGGTGATAACATCAGACGAATAGCTTTTTGTAGATGGTTTAAAGATCAGTGTCAAAACGATCCACACTTTTCAATGAAAATAGTATGGACGGATGAATCTCGTTTCACAAATTCTGGAATGTTTAATAGGCACAATGAGCACATATGGTCTCAAACAAATCCACTTCACGTTGGACATAGAAGACCACAAATTAAATTTGGGTTTAACGTTTGGTGTGGTGTTATAGGATTAACTGTTCTTCCTCCTTTTATTTTTGATGGATCACTAACTGGCAATCGTTATCTTAATTTTTTACAACAAGATTTCGAGGAAATGTTAGATAATTTAAATTTAAGAACCCGAGCAATGCTGCAATGGTTTCAACATGACGGAGCGCCGCCGCACAATCAACTGAATGTTAGAAATTATTTAAATTTGAACTTCCCTAATCAATGGATAGGACGAAATGCACCCATTGAATGGTCGGCTAGATCCCCTGATTTATCAGTTTTGGATTTTTTTCTTGTGGGGTGTACTAAAGGACACAGTGCACAAAAGAACATATGAAACAATCGACGATTGAAAAGAAGCTGTCTTAGTTGCTTTTAATAACATCGATATGCGTAAAGTCCGCAATGCCACAAATTCTGTTGTGAAGAGATGCAACTGGTGTATTAATAATAATGAAGGTATCTTTGATCAGTAATAATGTTGTGTGCCCTTGATTGATTGATTGTGTGCCCTTAATAAAAGTTCCTATAGTTTTCATTTTATTACTACATAAGTTTTCAAAATAAGTTATCGTTTGGTCTGTATTTTATCAGTTCGAAATTCAATTGTTTTCCATGAAACCATAAAAATGTCTGTATCTTCTTTATTTTCTAAAATAACCATATCAAACCTTATATCATTGTAATCAGCAAAGAATAAGCTTTTTAATGATGTCAAAACCAACTATGGGTTCCATTTAAAAAACACAAGTTTCTGTCATAACTCGATAATGGCACAGTACAACAGTATGGACAAAGGTGAGTCATCTATTGTTCTTTTAGTGCCTTCGTTTGGTGACCTTGAGTCCATTGATCGCCATATTGAAAAGGAGCGCCCAATCGCATCACGTCACGCGATTTTAAAATAAACCATGTATACAATTGGAATAACATTCATCATTACTATAAATCAGACAGATATTAACGGTTTTTATAAGTAACTACTGGTTTTATGTAGCCGTATTTTATAACCATATAGTTGTTTTACTTGTTTAAATAATGTCATGAATCTGGATAAACCAAGAATATAATATAATTTAATATAAATTTTGGTTTCAAATTAACATCAGTGATTTTCAGAGATTAATATATACAACAGATTATTTCAGTTGTTATTTTTAATATTGTATCTACAACAGGACGATTATTAAGTAATACAGCTATGGGCATTTATTATAGTTCAAAACAGCGTGAATAGTAGCCTTGTTTTGGTTCGGAATTCAGGATTAGTAACAGAACTGCGCAGATGTAAGCACACAACATTATAATTCCAGAATGGTTCCGAACTTTTAATAACCAAAACACATTTTAGGAGCCTGTTACTGCCATCTTTTAGATACAGACTAAAATACAAACCAACAAAATATCTATAGCGAATGTTCTGCGCTAAATCTTTCAAATCCTGTCTCTGTCTTAGAATACCACTCACTTTCCATAAATTTTATTCCCAGGACAGTAATTAACAAAAAAATCAAATATAAACGGAAAAAAATCTCAAACTTTAAAAGACGTAAATATCAATGTCATTGATGACGAACGTATCGAAATAACTCGAATTTCTGAACACATGCACCGATGACGTAATTTCGAACTAATAATTCAGAATCGATACTCGTGGAAGTGCAAGAACTGTTTGAACGGTTCCAGAATCATTCTGAATCGATTCTGTCAGTAACCAAAACATCGGACTAAAAATTCGGTTCGCGTTCTTAAATAACCAAAACGCTAAACTGTAAATGCGCGTGCGCAACAACTCTAGAACCATTCTGAATTCTGAACCAAAACAAAGCTAGTGTATTTAAAATTAGGGGGTAGGTAATAAGAATTAAACTAGTATTAACTCCAATGCACAACATTCACAAATTTAACTATACCTATATACAGGGTCCGGCAACGAAGAGGGGACAGAAGATTACACGCTTATTTGAAAGTTTGTCAAATATTTAGTCATCGGATATTCTTCCGCACCATCAAGTGCACGTTTTAAAAATATTTCGTTTTATACGGGGTGTTCCAGATGGAAATGTCAGACTAAAGTTGCATTTTTTTTAATGGAGCACTCTGTATATTAATAGAAAAATGATCCGCGCTTGAAAGCTGGTTACAACGATATAATGTTGTATAGGTCTAAAGCTGATAGTTTCTGTGTAAACAATTATTTTACTTGATACATTGAAACATTTCAGTAGGCTATTCTGCATAGGGAAAAACAAAAAATTCGAAGCCAACAGAGTAGAATATTTTTTACTAGTATGGACTGTCGTTACTATGTGAAATAAATTCTGCAACTGCTCGCTTTATACAGGGTGTTTACAATTTTGCAAAATCGAAGAAATCTCGAAATTTTTAAATGGAACACCCTGTATATTTTTAGTTCATTGGAAAGCCCTGTTACTACGCTTTCTATTGATACCTCATTTGATGCACCTAGGATAGATCATTTTCTAATTATTTCTTTTTAAAGTTGAATTACTGAGAAATGCTTGTATTTTAGAAGCTAATTTGCACTTCAAACCTACTGTAAGATCGGATATTCAACAAATAGTCCATAAACGGTCTATAACAAGAGGAAGCTCCATTTAGTATGAGAAACAATTAATTTTCACTCAGCGGTGAAAGGTAACTTTAATTTAATTTAAAGTAAAGGTGTCAGTTTTAAGCTTGTATACTACTAATAATAACTAATAATAATAATTGTAAAAAGTTATTTTTGTGTTATACAGTATTTCGTTCAATCTTTAAACGAAATTGTTATAATGACTAATTTTAGTAGATTCTTAACAAACGCAAGCTCCTACATACCTTCAATAGCTGTTACCTTTGAAGTACTATACCTTCATCTCTCCACGTAGAGAACATTTAGAGCAACTAAGGCCAGCTAGAAAAGAGATAGATCTAGAGCGGGGCGGCTGTAAAACATATACGGAATAGCACGCTCTCCAATGCGTTAATTCCGTACATGTTTTACAACCGCCCCACTCTAGATCTATCTCTTTTCTAGCTAGCCTTACTCGCTCTAAATGTTCTGTATGTGGATTTTCCTGCATTGTTAATAATACGGCCAGTTCGCTTTGTTCATTGATTAGCGGTTTATTTGTTTCTCCCGTCTTCTAGGTTACACCATCAACTTCTATAAATGTCTCTAATAATCTTTCAAATGCTTCCGGTCTTCTTTCAAGGTTTGAAAATCTCTCTGCATATACTCTACTTGCTAGGAGACAATTTCTTGTACACACCTCAAGAATAAATATCATAGTTACCATTTCTTGAGTAGGTACCTACTAAAATTAGTCGATATAACAATTGCTTTTAAAGATTGAACGAAATATTGTATAACACAAAACTAAATTTTTTACAACTTGGTTATTAAGTATACAAGCTTAAAACACTAGATAACTTGATCAGCAGTGAATCTTTGAAAATGCTATATTACTTTATATTAATTTAATGTTTGCTTTCACCGCTGAGTGAAAATCAATTGTTTCTCATACTAAATGGACTTTCTTCTTGTTATAGACCATTTATGGATTATTTGTTGAAAATCCAATCTTACAATCTTTGAAGTCCAAATTAGCTACTAAAAATACAAACATTTCTCAGTAATTTAACTTTAAAAAGAAATAATTAGAAGATGATCTATCCTAGGTGCATCAAATGAGGTATCAATAGAAAGCGTAGTAACAGGGCTTTCCAATGAGCTAAAAATATACAGGATGTTCCATTTAAAAATTTCGAGATTTCTTCGATTTTGCAAAATTGTGAACACCCTGTATAAAGCGAGCAGTTGCAGAATTTATTTCACATAGTAACGACAGTCCATACTAGTAAAAAATATTCTACTCTGTTGGTTCGAATCTTTTGTTTTTCCCTATGCAGAATAGCCTACTGAAATGTATCAATTTATCAAGTAAAATAATTGTTTACACAGAAACTATCAACTTTAGACCTATACAACATTATATCGTTGTAACCAGCTTTCAAGCGCGGATCATTTTCTCTATTAATATACAGGGTGTTCCGTTAAAAAAATGCAACTTTAGTCTGGCATTTCCATCTTCCGATGACTCAAAATGCGACAAGCTTTCAAATAAGCGTGTAATCTTCCGTCCCCGCTTCGTTACCGGACCCTGTATATACAATCAAAGAAAACACAACTATAAAATATATACACAGTCCTAAAAACACCTTATAAAAATAACTAAATAAAAAACACAATAAACTTCTTATAACACTAAAAAAAACGAGAATGCGGTTAATAAAAGGATAGGTTAATTGTATGTCCACAAACGATTTGCAAGTGAAAATGTAAACATGGCCCTTTTCAATGTGACGATGTCGATTCTGCGCAAAAAAACCGGGTTTGGCAGGCATCGACTTTTGTCCATACTGTTATACTGTGATAATGGTGAGCGAAAAAAATTAGCTACATAGTTTTATTTGGCGTAAAATTATCTAGAACTTTTGTCTGAACACTTTTTCTCTAAAATTACTATTAACGATGCTAAGCATGTTTAAAGGTAATCGTAAAATTTAGTTTTCTTTGAATATCTAATAAGCCATGAAAGTTATTGGTGAAACAAAAGCAGTTTTAAATCAAACTCGTAAAACTGCGCATCTTTTCCCATTTAAGCGTTTTTCTATCTCCAGTATAGTTTCTGAGATCCCAATGCTAGACATTCAAAAAAAATCACTCAATCAATGTATAGACAGCTACAAAGCGGAGAGGCGGTCAGTCGAAGTTAGTGACTCGAATCAAATAATTGACATCGTAAGATGTCTCGAAAGTGTATACACAATCCAAATCACTTCTGTTGTTTTTGATGAGGTTATTTTTGTGTCTCAGAAGCGGTCTATTACTCCATTGATAAAACAGGCATATAATCTTTATTTTGATTGTAAAATAGGGAATCAGGACAAATATTGGGCGCCACATATCTCCTGTAATGCATGTCCTTCAAGTCTGAGAAATTGGTTAAATCATAAAAAACGATCTATGCGGTTTACTGTCCCAATGGTCTGGAGAAAGCCTACAAATCATATTAATTATTGTTATTTCTGCATGATACTTCGTGTTAGGCAAGGTATGTATATGCATGTACATACGTATATGGAAGAAGAAAAAAAATCGGTTGCCAGCTATCGAAATATACCATCTGCCATGAGACCTGTACCCCGTAGTGACAGACTTCTTATTCCAGAATCTCCAGAGACATTCACTTACGATTTAAACAATAGTAATGGAGCGCCAGGTCACTAATTTCTTGGGAAATAAACAAACCGACAATTAAATGAAAATATGGTAAATAAGTAATACAAAGAAAGATCAATTTTCGACACTCACACCTGAACCCTTTTTTTGGGAACTGCAGAGCTGTAAGTGATTAGCATGACGAACGCTTCGGTCAGGATATATCAACAATGGAGAAAAGATGTCAGGAAAATACTTCCATGCTTGCCGATTACAATTAAGTTCTTGCTACAGATGCTTCAGAAACCATTCAGAAAAGAATAGCAAAAAGAGGCTCATTTAATAACTCTAAATACTCTATCTATTTATTATTTTTTTGTTAAAAATAAAATAAAAAAAATGTTCTTGAAAACTGCAACTAAGTTTTTAATTTCATTATCATTTTTGTATTCAGCGTCCCAAAATTAACAAAAAAATGCACTTTTCAAACGGGATACAATAAATAAAGTAAAATTATTATTTGGGCATGAGCCAAAGCTAAAATATACCCAGACATGGTCACATCGAAGCTGTACAACGGTGATACAAAATCGTTTAAGCTGACTTACCTGGCGTCTGTGAATTAATATGTTGATTATACATTGTTAGGGATCCTACAATTATATTTTTATAGCAGTTATAGTCTAGCTAATGACTCTCGCAGTACCTATGGGAAAAATTACTAAGCAAAGAAATGCAGCACTAGGTAATTATCATTTCCACTACAAATTCCATAGCATAGAAATAGAATCACAGAATTAAGTAAGATCTATACTTTTCATTGTAAATAAGAAAGACATTTCATAACAGTTTACATTATTGAAATTACTCTGTACACTAAAGTTTATAAAAAGAAAATGAATTTTACGTATATTTGATATATAGGTTTACTAACCTCACCGAGTTTGTGATCATAAACTAACTGACTTGACGGTTTTATTCGGTGCGCTTTTTTAATTCCCCCTGTGACGTCTATAGCGTCCATAATGCGGTCGTGCTTTTAATTAATACTACAGACACGTACCTATCCAGTTTATGTTGTGTTTTTTAGCGAAACGTTCGTTACTGTTGTTGCTGCTAAGTACTGTTGTTGTTCCTTTTATCGTGTTACTTCAGTGCATTTATGATATTTACGTGTAGATTACTGCAGTAGTTTATATTGTGATATTGCGAAACACGGTATACCTATTCGGTGTAAAATAAAACTTCAAAGCAAATTACGAGGGAGATGTATAAACACGTCTCAGTAATGAAACTAATAAATAACAACTTTTTAAAAAGTATGCATTTAAACAAATGTTCTTTCTGTATGTAAAGTAAAAGCAAAAGTAATGTAGAAAATCGCGAATTTCTGAGCACTGCAAATGAAAACAATAAAATGTATAATTTTAGAAACTAATCCATACCAAACGCAAACGGAAGTACAGAGAAAACCTCAACACGGTATTCTATCATTCTATCGTTATTCTTTCCGATTCATTCACTAATAGTTCACATTTTCAATATTTAAGTGTAATCAATTATACGAAGTGATCATTTTGCAGTCTCCTGGATTGGGTATATACTAATTTTAATATGGCAACACTGTAATTGTCGAGCATGTTTATTTATTGTGATGGTTAGGTTTATCATTTATTTTACTTGTGACAAATGACAATTGAATATGGTTAATTTTAAGTTGAATAAGTATATAAATCAATCTTTGTAGAAATATAGTAATTGAACCTTATGTTTTTATCATAAACCACAATAAATAGATTGCATATTCCATTATAAATTGCTGAAAATATGATCCTAAGGAATATTTCCATCATCCATCCTCTTGTAAAGTTCCACTGCCACTATTACTGCCTGTTGTATCGTGGAAGACATTAGATATAGCGGGTGTATTGTTTTGAAAAATAGAGCGGCACTACAACAATACAATACACACAAATAATGACAGATAATAGCTAAGTGTTGATACTATAGTTTTGACATTAAACATGTAACTTCAGTATGAAGAATTCATGGAAGTATGTATCCTAGTTTTTAATAATCCTGGGACTTTTTTGTTGCCACCTAAGTAGAACAGTTCAAAATGATCGCTTCGTATAGTTCATGATTAAGTATGCGATGCTTGAATAGTGTGCCCAAGTGTCGGCAGAACTTTAAAGGTACATTTACAACCAATTCAAAATTCGATAATTGACAGTTAAAATAATACGTTTTAAATTGATGCATTTACAACAACTTCAGAGCACACTTTGGCACGAAATTCGAAGTGATATTCATTGCAAACTCGCACTTCGTTGCTTGGTCTCGCCAAGCATCGAATTGGAAATCACATAATTGGCTGCTGTGATTGGTTGATACTCTAGACAGATATTTACCTTCTGTCAAGATAGATTGTCAAATTAACATTTTTAAACAATAATGCACATCTATTCTGTACATATTTGTCGCTTACAATACAAATACACCTGTAATAAATAAGTTGGCGCAACAGGTTACTAATAGAAATTATAGGTACATACAGCTAATACTTTCATGCATGAATTAAGTTGCAAAGTGTTTGTTTAGCACTTCAAGACGTGGTTGTAAATGCAACTTTGCAATTTCATGCGTACTCATGAGCTTAATTCGTAACTTTGAATTGATTGTAAATGTACCTTAAACATAAACTATAAATTTGAACTTCATTGTAAGCATAATATCTGCAAAATGTTCATGCTCAATATACATACTTGTACATAAAGTCGAGTGAATCTGCAGCACCTATATTTAAAACCTGTTCTGCCAAATTGATCAACAATGTACATATGTATATGATGACAATATTTAGTAAACCACCCATATAACGTAGCAAAACCTTATCTTGGAAAAATCTCTGATACGAGCTGAATCCAAAGTTGAGACCAAATATAGGGCGATCATTTAAAATAATAAAATTGGTATCACCTTTGGGTAATCGGGAAGTGACTGCTTATTTTAAATATTTTAAATCGATAGCCCATCCTCAATCTAATCCTAATCTATCTTTTTTATCGCAATTATTTGTATAATAGAAACTCGTCAAAAAGCATTCTGTATCTAATTTTGTTTTAATATAGAGTCCAACATCTTCATAACCTGATAAATAAAATTATAAATGTCAGTTAATGGGTGTCTCCTATTATCAAGTTATTGTTAAATATAAGCATAAAGACCTTCATACAATAACAGTAACCATAGGATTCTAATGATAGTTACTATAAGAATAGATAATAAAAATAACAGTTCAATATTACATTGGTTAAAATTGCATTTGATTAAAATCCTTCTTATACCAGAAATATCTGCTACTCTGCAGTTATGTTAACAAAATTGAAGATTTGGTACATATAATACTTAATATGTTCACAAGGAAAACATAATGCAAATGAAAGTCATTACTAATTTTCTACTTTTTAAATACTCATTTTTTGTCCTAGTATCATGAATCCTCTCTCCCTGAAAATGTTGAAATGCGAGTATTAGCTTGACGATATTCCCGACGTCAAAGTTGAGCGTCACTGTACATGCATATCCACTTACATCTACATCACCCATGTGTGGAAGTCAAAGACCCTGTAACGTTAGCGTCTCGACGAGTATTTGTATGAATTCAACTTCGTCGGTCTTTTTCTCTTTGCTTCAATGTCGACGTCACGGCCAAATAATCCGGCCCATAAATGTCAAGAATTAGAATTATAGAACGAGGGGAGGCGCCCAAAGGGTGCCTAGGTACGTTAAATTCGGTATTTACGTGGGGGTTCTTATCTAAGCAATGTACTATTGACGTTATTTGCGCTATGAAGATACGTATTATTTTACGTAATATCGTATGAACATTTCAACAATCCACCGATGAACAAAACTTCTTACTTAATTTTTATATGCGATGTATTGTTATAATGCAAAGTATGTATATGCATTATAAAAAAAGAGATTTATATTGGCGTGTATTCTTGCAAGTTATGATGCATAATTCTGAATATAATAAAATAATGAATTTTGATCAAGATGGTATATACAGGATAACAGCTTGAACTACGAAAGCCTATTGATAGGAGAGGGTGGTGGGAGTTAAAATTAAATGTATCCATTTTACTATTGTCAACTTTTTATATGACAGGAATGTCAGTGGTTATGTCAAATACTTTACCGAATCATCAAACTTTATCCTAATGGAATACACAATTAATGAAACAGTGCAAATTATAAAGTGGTTTTATAATTTGCCATAGTATTTGACATAACCACTGACATTCCTGTCATATAAACAGTTGACAATACTAAAATGGATACATTTAATTTTACTCCTCGGTACCTTTTCCTATCAATAAGCTTTCGTAGTTTAAGTTGTTATCCTGCGTTATCCTGTATACGTAAAGGGTTTTCAAATAAGAATGATATGATTTTGTAATGATGCAGTAACTATGGTAATAAAGTTATACCTGTCACTAGTTGTCATTTATGTTCACTAAACTCTAACAATTTATTATGGCTAAATACTCGTTCTAAGAACGTTTGGTTATTATCCAATTATTTTATTATTATTATTTTACGAAAATCGTCGTTCTTAGGTGAACACTTTTCGCGCACTTCGCCAAAACTTTGGTCTAAATGATCGCCGTTCTGTGCTGCTCATTCGTCGCATCGTTAAGAAATTTGAAAGTAATTTTACTCTTTGCGATGTAAAAACACCAATAAGACGCCGAAATGCCAGAACTATTGAGATTATTGCTGCTGTAAGAGCTAGTGTTGCAGAAGATCCAAATTTATCAATTCCTCGTCGTGCTTAGGAGCTAGGACTTAAAAAACCAAGAACTTCGGGAATTTTGCAAAAAGATTTAAATTTACACCCGCATAAGATTGTTTTGACCCAAGAACTTAATCCACTGGACCATCGTTGGCGTCGCGAATTTGCTGCTTTGACTTTAGAACGACTTGAAAGGGATCGCAATTTTGCGGAAAACATTATCTTTTCAGATGAAGCTCATTTTTGGTTAAGTGTTAAGTTTTTAGTGTGAAAACTATTCACACGAATTCACGATATTCACGAGAAGACTTTGCATTCCCTGGAGGTAACTGTATGGTGTGTTGGTATCGTTGGACCATTTTTTCCAAAATGGGGTTGGAGATTCAGTTATAGTGAATGGTGAACGATACCGACAGATGGTGACAAAATTTTAATGTCCAAATTTGGATGCGCTTGATTTAGAAGATATGTATGATATCGCCATACTGCAAGAAAAGTTTGGAGAAAGGATAATTTCAAGGAATTCAACTGTTCCTTGGCCTCCAAGAAGTTGTGATTTGTCTCCTTTAGATTACTTTTTGTGGGGTTATTTAAAATCTAACGTTTATGCAAACAGGCCACAAACACTTGATGTTTTGAGATTGAACATTGAACGCTGTATTCCTGAGATTACGCCCGATTTATTGCACAAAGTGGTTGAAAATTGGATTCGTCGGATTCACTCTTGTACAACGTTATCGATTATATTATAAGATAATATAAAAAGTGTGGTTATATCCGAAATCATTTCTATTTTATTTCATTTCAAAATCATATCGTTCTTATTGGGAAACCCTGTATTTGTGTAGATATTATAATTAAAGAAGAAAGTAGTAGTACCTGGTGCACATTACTACTAAAGTTGATTCAACCTTTATTCACATTATAGATATAATCGCTACTCAAATTTAGCAACTTTTTCTTTGAGGCTAATAGGATGGATGCGAAAGTAAACAACATAAATGCATTTTTTACATATGTACCTATGTAGGTACTATAGAATGGCATTTAAGCCATTTTGGAATATTTACTATCAAAACAAAGTATAGTTGTAGGTAGTATACGATCGTACTGTAGATACGGAAAACATCCCGTATACTGTCGTCGAGCCGTTAGCACTACTTCTTGAAATTGAAAAAAGCGCCAAATTGAACATCATTACGTCATTGCAGTGTCATTTTCATTTTGTATGTTATTTCGCAAGCGTCTTTGTAAACAGTATATAGCAATTTCTGTGATATTCTGAGGAAAATAACTATAAGAATTAAATATGATGTAGTCGAGTTTAAACCTTAAATGATGGTCTTTAGTACCATTTACGAATTACGAAATTAAATCGTTATGTCAAGTTCATGGGAGCTGACATGCATGAATTTTTACATAAATTAATGAGACCCCATCTACCCTTATTGCATTATTTCATACGAATTGAAGAAATACAAGAAATTTTTGAGATCTTTAAGGAGATAATGCCAGACAATGGAGAAGATACTACTCATATTGTTGAAACACTAGAAGATCTCCAATTTTTCATCGTAAAACGAATCATTTCAGGAAATGAGACGATGAGAGAAGATCTACAGAGACTTATATTGACCAAATAAGGAACTACACACAATAGAATTCGTTAAGTTGAGTGCAGAATGAATAGGTAAATATAAAACTTGTTCCAAGAAGAATTGCTGATAGGTGTTGACTTGCCAGAACTAGGCAGCCGAATAAATTACTTCTACTTTTGTTTTTCCATGTGCATTACACTATTACACTATATTGACGATACAAGATATTATTTTATTTTTTTTTCAAATCCTCACATTTAGTTTTTAGTGCCCTTGCGTTTTACCTACTATTCTATTATGGTTTAAAGCTGTATTATAGTAGCCCTTATTGATTTACGGAATTGATAAATCTTTAATATTTGTAGACATAATTTTAACAAATTAACTCGCGGTTCGCATTTTACAGGTACAGTCGCTTGCAATAAATCTGCTTACAAGTCCTATGCCAATTTTCATGTTTTTTTCGATGTATTGAAACGTACTTTTCAAAATGAGGTTAAAAATGTCAAGTTGACAGTATAATACATGTTTAATGTAAGGAATATATTTTTAATATAATTAACAAAATCAAACTAAAATAACTTTTATTAATATTTAAGCTCCTTCTCTTGTTATAACTTCCGTTAATATGTTTGGTATTGATTCTATTAAATTTCTTGTTAATTCTACACTTTCCCGCAGCCCTTCCCTTTCCACAGTTTCCCATAACTGATCCTTATTTTGAGGATGAATATCCGGTCTATGTAATCTTTTAGTTAACAATCCCCAAATATTTTCTATTGGATTTAAATCCAGACTTCGTGATGGCCAAAGTAAGACTTCAATATTATTGTTACCAAACCATTGCTGTATTATATGTACTGTATGCACTGGACAATTATCATGTTGATATATGAAATTTTCATCTGGGTAAAATATATTAACACAAGGTAACATAACATTATTGAGAATATTAAGATACTCTTGATGATGTTTAAATTTGTATCAATATTCCAAATAACACCCAATCCGTAATAACTCATCCATGCCCAAACATTTACAGAGAACCGCCCTGCCCGATGCACATGATTTACGTATTCTTCATTGAATCTCGTGTTGCGAGGTCTATAAACTCTGATGCCTCCATCATATGTGGATTGAAATATTTTCTCGTCGGTAAATATCACTCTCTTCCAAAATTCTAAATCACGGTAAATATAGTTTAAAGCAAATATTAAACGAGCCTGTTTATGTTCTCTTGTTAGAAGCCCTCTTTTGGCAGCAGCACAATTTTGCAATCCATTAGCCTTTAGTCTGTGAGAAGTAGTGGAAAAGGAACCTAGAAAATGCGTTTCGAAAACATCTTTTCTAGCAGAATCAAATGGGTTTTCGCGTAAATAATTTATAAGATAATTATCTTGATATTGTCATCAGAATCTCTTTTTCTGCCAGAACCATTTCTTCTTAATATGGTACCTTCTTCTTCCCAACGATATTTAATTCTCAAAACAGTAGGATTATTTACATGATGGTGTTCAGCAACAGCTCTAATAGACCATCCCTCTTCCAATTTAGTTAATATCTGGGCTTTCTCAAATACACTTAAATTTCTATTCATATTCGAAAGAGCACCGGATGTTGCTTTTTAACTGACAACAAGACAAATATTAACAATTTTTTAAAAATTATATAGCAGAGAGATAGTGACAATTATATATAATAAAATTTTGACAAATTGTAGATGACAGATTACATCTAAATCACATAGCTGTAAAAAAGTGTACGCAATTTTATTGCAAACGAGTGTACGTTACATATAGATAACATTGAAATTAAAACTTCAGGAAAAGTGTTACAATAAAAGGTAACTTTAGTTGATCGTGTTCGCCATAGACAAGAATTATGTGAAAATATTTTTGATAAAAATATACAGTAATATTCAGGAACTTTGTTTGCTTTGTTTTTGATTTAGAAGTTATAATTTTATTTTTCAATAACAAACAAAACTCGAGCATGGTATGTTTGAAGTTTAACACATTTCACTAGATGACGTAAAAGCGTGCCAACAAAATGAAATGTACCTATACAGAACGGTCGACCGTCCCAGGGGCAGTCGATGTCATCTGGGGGGTTATTCTCGAAACAGTGGAAAAATAGCACTCCCAGGGAGTCGCTCACTCGATACTACTCGTTACGAAAAAGTGAGAAAGTCAACTCCAGAATAGGAACAATTGAAATTGTAGGAATTTTTTGACAATTCTCTTGAAATTTCCATTCCCTCAGATTCAAGAATAGCCCCCCTGATGTCATCCGAAAGCGTATGCATAACCACAGACGCGTTCAGTAAGAAACGCAATGCCATGATATAAAGTGCAATTCTTATGGAAATAAAAACAATTTTAAAAAGAAATAAATATTCTTAAATAGTATTCTTAACAGTATGAAAATACTACTAAATATATTCCTTTCAAAAAGAAAAGTCCTTCCACAAATAATATAAATTGCTTTAAAAAAAGTCAGATTTATTGTTCAAAATATAAAAAAACAAGGTTCTATGGAAAATCAGGATAAAGGAAAACTTAAAACAATAAATTCTCAAAACGATCTCCAAGCTGAAATGAACAATTCAGAACAACAATACATAGTAGTATAGTAAATACATACAAAGGAGCGATACTGTCAAATTGACAGCAAGAAACTGAACCTGTCTGTGAACGCATCTGAAGTGTTTTGCATACGCGTTCGGATGACATTGACTGACCCTAGGAGGGTCGACCGTACTGTATGTACCTAATAGTATCACAGTCTGATATTATTAGGAGAGATAGTTTAAAAATTAAGTATACGACATATTTGAGTATTGTTGACTTTGACATAATGGAACAACTAAACTATTACTCTGTCAAGCAGACGTTCGTTTGATTAATTGCATTAATGTCAAAGTGCTTGTCGGAAATTGATAGCATCAGAAATGTCAGAAATCCTTTGAGAATCTGTAATGTGACATATTCATGTATAGACACATCGAAAAAAATCATAATTAGAGTAGGCTACGTGAATGGATTGTTACTTTAGCCACTTTCACATAATGACATTTATTCCTTGACATTTAATTTGAGGTTATAAAGGTTATGAACTAAAGTTACAATAAAATGTCAAGTAATAAATGTCATTATGTGATAGTGGCTAAAGCAACGATCAAAAACATTTATATAGCCTACCCTAATTATGTTTTTTTTTTCGATGGCTCGTTATAATCTTTGAAATCTATTATGACGATCTAAATAATATGCTGTATGTCGCTGCAGACCCGTTTACACAGATAAAAACTTGGAATTTATGCCCATAAGAGTTGTCCCATTTTTTTTTTCACAAATCTATACGTCATTTGCGATGATCGCATATTTTATACAAATTCAAGCAGTACGATAAAATTGTTGATATCTTTGAGGAAATAATGCCGAGGGAGATGATATTATTGCTATTATTGAAATACCAAGACGGCTTTGAATTTTTCATCCTAGAGTTAACCATTTCCCAATGTTTGCGATTTAGATTGTCTAAAGCATCTATACAAGAAATCCTTTGTCCAATCGAGTGTAGGATACGACATTGAATTTATATTATAAGTTGATAGTTCCCGACTCGTCAGAATAAAGCGCCCGAATAAATCACTTTGGCATGCGCGGTACTGTCATGGTCGTATGCTTCTTAAATCCTCCTACTTTCTTTTTAGTTGTCTTGTATTATGCTTATCATTGTCGTTAAATACAGTATGAAATTCTATTATAGTTTAAATCTTCATTATAATATTGACTCTCAGTGTGCCTTTTTGTAGGATTGTCAAGCTGCCAGCCTGTTGAAGTGCTATATGCTTTTCTTTTAATCATCATTAATAGTTCGTAGCACTGAATAGACTATCTTATGTGTTTACATTTGAACCAAGGTACATAATGTAAGTTAAGGGTGATAAATGGTATAAAAAAGAACAAACCTCTGGTAAGTAACTAGTGCAATAATGCGAAAGCTTTGTATCATGCAAAAGTCTTGGGGCCACCGAAGTCTTGTTCATGTTAGATGCATGGATAGCACAAACTTTCCCACAATTACAAATTACTTTTTTAAACTAAACTTTAGTATTCAATTAAAAAACAAACTCGCGAGGGAATTTAAATTACCATTGATGTGATCTTGCTACTTATGTACCATCTTTGGCAAATTAAATGCGATTTTTTTATCGGGGAATGTTGATTTTGTAAATAAAGGCTTTGCTTTAAAATGAATTTAATTACTCTAAAGAAGTTCATCAAAGCAGAACTCTCTTTTAGATAAATTAAATTTGCTTCAAAGTATAGCCTTTATTTAGTAAATGGAAATTCCTCGCTGAAAAATTCGCATTTAATTTGCCAAAGATGGTACATATGTATACATATACTTATACATATACAGAGTTATTCGCGGAACTGGTTCGTTAGAACTTTTCGATGTTCCTGAAATCCTATCATTCTGAAAACTTGTAGTTACGGATAGTATCATCTGGTTTCATTGGGAAAATTATTCACGCTTTTGTATCAACTTTCTTCATTTAAATAGCATAGTATACTTTTTATAAGTTTTTAGATCGCGTATGCAATTCTGCATTAAACTTATTAAGGTACCTTATGCCCAAAATCAGCTGTTTTTGAGTTATTCAATTTTTTTTTAAATACGGCCAACTGCAACGTTATGTTCAAAACTGTGTATTTCGGGAGCCATTGCAGATGAAAACTTTATCTTTGACATGTTAGCTTCACATTGTAGCTGAAATATAGCGCAATAATTCTACGCCTCCAAAATTTGTCTATATATGCAGGGCCGGTCAAAATTAACGCTCATTAACTATCGATGAGACACTTTTTTAAATGGCACACCTTATATATTATTGCATTTCTGAATACACTTAATAATTCTCTATCATTCATTATTAGATATATAAGCTTGTATTTTTTATGATTTCTGAGTTACAAGTGTTTTTCTGCTGATAGTCTGAAAAATACGCCTTTTTAACGCATTTAAAATCTTAGCAATCCTTGAATGTCAAAATAATTGATGTTGTATTTGTACTTTAAATACACATAGTTTATATCTGTTAAAAATTAAGTTACAATCAAAATGAAATAACCAAAGCAAAGCGTAAACGTTGTACAACAAGTAGTTAACGTTTATTTTTGTTTTTAACACAGTCTATACATAGGTATTCTACGATATATTTAGTCATTTTCAAAGAATGTGGCAGTATACGTGTTTCATATAATTTTTAGTTATAAGAGACTGTTCAAACGTTAATTCTGTTGCTATGTATGTACTTTTACAGGGTGAATCGTGAGGAATCGACCAAACTCTAGGAGTGTATTCTACAGGTGAAAATAATGCACAAACTCAAATGTTGTTATCCGATTTTTATTTGTTTTTGAGTTATAGCGTAATTAAAAATGTAGATTTAGTATGTTTATGTATGTATACACCTAATGTCACTACCTCTAGTTTATTGTTGATATAGTACGGGCGCTGCCATTATAAAAAATGTTCCCTAGGTATATCTTGGAGTAAATTATAATATTGTTGTTCGGGTATTGTGACATTGACTTGACGTTTGTACGACTAAAGTGTAACAAATTAAGATGCCACACACTTATTCCAATTTTGAATATGCTAAGATGGTGTTTGTTTATGGGTGTTGTAATGGGAATGCAAATAATGCGAAAGCTGCTGCTAATGAATATCATCAACGGTTTCCACATCACAGACATCCTAATAAAAATGTATTTATTACTGTATTCAACAAATTATGCGAGACCGGAAAGCTTCCCAGCGTAAACATAATATCTGAACGAGGCAGTCGACAACAATTACAAGAAGTATAGAAGATATTTTGGATGTACCTAGTAGAAGAAGACGCAACTACCGCTCACGGACAACAATAGTATTCAATTGGGCATTCCGAAAACAAGGGTGATAAAAACACCAACGATAATAATAATACCAACAGAATATCAAAACTTTAATGGATGAATTCTTGTTTGTTTTTAATTAGGCTATAACTCGAAAACAAATAAAAATCGCATAACAATATTTGAGCTTTTTTACATTATTTTCACCTGTAGAATACACTCCTAGAGTTTGGTCGATTCCTCACGACTCAGCCTGCATAAAAATAAAAAATAGGTTTACAATTTCACTTAGAAGAAATATCATTTATTTCACTGAAATTTACTTCGTATACGAGATGTTAAACAAACATCGTCACATTTACTAGATATTCTCTTTCACGCACCGTTTGTTGTAGGCTTTTTCATGCACCGTCATAGCTAGCAAATAATAATGTTTAAGGGTAATTTGGAAAGAAATATAATGCCGCATTATTTGCGAATCCCCGCTTAATACATATTTAGTGTGAGGGGGACACAAATTGAAATTTACAGTTCATGACACAACAAATGCTTTAGTGGCCCTGTACCGGACGTCGGATAATTCAATTCCTTTAACATATTGTCAATATTTGTAGAGTTGATTAAATGAACATACAGGACGGTATCCTTTTGGTCATTTGGCGGTTACTGCAAATTGTAGTATCCAATCCTAAGGGAAGGTTTGTTGATACGTTAAATATAATCAAACTATACTACCGGATTTACAAAAGCTTATAATTTACGAATATAATTGGAGACGTATGTATGTTATAATCGTATAATTAAGTACCTATGACTGTTCTTAAAATCCGAAATATAAGCACAATTGAAGTAATTGAATAAAACCAAACGTTTTTCAGAAAATTACAACGAAGTGCAGTGTTTGTTCAGCTTTAAAAAGGTACACACGTAATATAGAAGATGTTAAATATCCTGTCCCGTCTAATAACGTCCTTAGTTTAAATAATACTTTAGTTTTAACACACTTCATCATTTTAAGGACACATTTTGCTATATGTACATACTCTGTAGATATATTATTACAGATGTACATAATTACACTAACTAGACTGTTACGTAATCATAATTTCGCTGTACTCAAGCTTTTTGCTAGAAGTAACTTCTTTTATATTTCTTCACAGTTAACTATTCTTCGCCTTGAGACAGCAACACTAAAAACTAAACCATTGCTGACAGTACTGCTATGCAAATTTTTTCTTCTCTATACCAAAAAGGTGTTGTTTTCCAACTACTTTTAAAGTGCTTATTTCGCATACACCGGGTGTAGTGTGAAAAGTTTTGATAGAAGTTTTTGGAGATGCAGTAATAGGCGAAATGTAAAATTTTATCATATTACATTATCGATAATGCTAATTTTAAATATAATATTTTGAATGACCAATTCGCAATGATACCAATTCGCTTATCTTAAATAGAACATGGTATTTTTTATTTTATTTTTCAATTCTCTATCAAATTCTGAGTAAATTTCATGCACCATGTCCTATACCAAAAATTAATAGTTTTTGAGATATTTCAATTTTTCTAGAAAAACAGTTTCAAATAAGTCGCGATGTTGCTGCAAGCAAACACGCTACTGACTTAAAAATTTGACATGGTAAATTGCAAGACATCACTAAAGTGTCTCGTCCTTTAAAATATTAATTTTTTTATACAGAGCGTTTTCTGCATACCACTCAATTCCAACAATTTCAAACAATTATAACTCGCTTATTTCAAATACAACACCCTGTATATTATATTAATATTCAATTCCTATCTTCACTCTCATTTAATTGATACTAACATTCCCTATACCTAAATCTAACCGGTTTTGAGATATTTCATTATTTTACTTAAAAATAATTTATATTTTATATTTTAGAGGACGAGACATTTTAGTGATGTCTTGCAATTCCCCATGTCAAATTTTTAAGTCAGAAGCGTGTTTGTTTGCAGCTATATCGTGATTTATTTAGGACTGTTTTGCTAGAAAAAAATGAAAAAAATGGAAATATCTCAAAAACTATTAATTTTTGGTATAGGACATGGTGTATAAAATTTACTCAGAATTTGATAAAGAATGGAAAAATAAAATAAAAAATACCATGTTCTATTTAAAATAAGCGAATTGGTATGTACTTCCGGTATACCGGAACCAGATCATTCCTGAAAATATATTTAAAATCAGCTTTATCGATAGTGTAATCTGATAAAATTTTACATTTTGCCTATGACTCCATCCCTAAAAACTTCTAATCAAAACTCTTTATGCCACACCTGTATATTAAACAAATTCTCACAATAATGAAAAAGCAAACAAAAGTGAAAAAAACAGGTATATAGACAGTTAAGTAGTGTTCTAATGAAATTATGCAATACGAGATCACAGTAATTCTACAACTTTGTATTTTTTAAGTAATAATATCTTGTCAGTGAGTATTTTTTAGGAAAGGTCTCAGAGTTGTGTAAAAGTATGTGTGTACTATGAATATACTTTGTACATAAATTTCTTTTAATGTTCTTATTCTATCAAGTTTACAGATAACAGGCTTTATTGAATCGAAAACATGTTATCAGCAAAGACCAAGTCACAGAGCCTTTTCATCCATAGTCTGTATACTTGTATATGTGTGTGTGTGTAATATTTTTATTTTCCTTTTATTATTATGAAGCGTCGGGAGCAGAAGCCGTGTTATGAGATCTTTGCACCCCGTTCCTTTACAACCGTTGTTAAACCGACTCGATCGTAAACTACGGTATCAAGTGCATTTTCCTTCTATCTTTATTGGGCAATGTGAACCAGACGTTTCCATCGAAAATTCCGCACACGAAAAGGGATCTCCAGTACCGAAGAAGAGAGGTACAGTCTTTGCAAGAACGAACTCGGCTGGAGATCGCCCGAAGCACGTGTTGTACGCTTACCAAAAGCCGCCAACCCGATACTGTACATGTGCGCGTCTCCTAGGCGACGGGTCGATGTTTTGGTCATAAAGTTTTATTACCGCGGTGGAGCACGCACGGCCGTCGGGGCGCTGTGATTCGACAGTCGTCGGCAGCGTGACTACTAGCGCCGTTATGTCTGCTGGAAACTCGTAAAAACCATTGGGGTTCGTCACGCTGGGAGTCTCGGTGCCGGAATATTTCAACCACCCCTTCCGACAACGACTGGAAACTTTAAATGGATATGCTGCGAAAATGAAATTATCGAAGTTTTTCTACAAAACTTACACACGTTAGGAAACATATACAGAAATAGTCATTCAAATGCAGAACACTATCACCCGTCTTTTTACGGTTCATATGTTTGTTTAGCTGGATAATAAACACCAATAAGTTGCCGCAACCTTATTTATTTATTTAAACATAGGAAGTACTTTGTTAAAACCGACCATTTTTTCATTAGTACTGTTCTCCAAGAATATTTTGTAAATGTACTAGCTTGAATGAAAAAACAGGAATGCTGACATAAAACAAAGTATATCTTATAATTCGTACAAGATCAGTTATACGAATCTTCAACTTGACAATGATTCGTATAGTATGATTCTTATGAAAGATCCGTATTTTTTATACGAGCTATACGAATTAGACTCATTACTAATGTGGTATAATAGCGAATCAGCTGATTGAGCGTGGTCTGTTAACACGTGGTCTTACAACATTAGTAGAAAAGGCTTCGTTGGATAAAACGATGAGTATGTAAACACAAGAGACAAACTAGTCGTTGGGCTTACGAATACGCTCTCCTAAAAGAACGCCCAAACGACACCAGCAGAGTCATATGTGGTGTTATCGAAAGAATTCGAAAGCGTATTGAAGTCAACGGTGGTTTATGAAAACTGCAAAAACAACTATAATACTATAACTCTACAAAGTCTAATTTAATTATTAATTAATTAATTAAACGTGTCGATAGCTGCAGTGGTTAGACGGCCGACTATCATTGTGGCAGGACGATAGAAGCCGGGTTTCAGTTCTCTGAAGGGACGGAGACATTTTGTCAGAGGGTTGACATCCGGATCGACTTACCATTCGCTGTTGGGAGCAAAGTGATTAACGGCGCGGCATTATAAAAGGCGACATGATGCTGTCACAAACCCATTTGAACACAATTTACACACACAAAAACTACACTGTGAGATTTGCAGCGATAGCTAGACAAGTAACACAGCTTACGGAGTCACTGCAACTAAGCACCCACCATCCATAAAAAAATGTTTTCCGGATACCCAACACCTTGTAAACGTGTAAGGTTATGAAAAGAAGAGTAGTGCAGCAATGGGATCACCATTATCGCCAGTCGTCGCCAACATCTTTATGGAAGCTTTCGAGCAAAAAGCATTAAATCTAGGAACCTAAAATTGAAACGCTGGTGTAGATATGTGGACGGCACTTTTGTTATTCCGCATGGACGAGAAACATGGATAAATTTCTGCAACATCCGAATAGGCAACACACGAACATCAACTTCACCATAGATATTGTGGATAACGGCACTATACCTTTTCTCGACATAAGTGAAACAAGACGGCAACAACAAGATAAGCCACAGTGTATATCGTAAGAAAACTTACACTGACCGATATCTACACGCTACGTCCTATCATCACCCGGAACAAAAGGGACCTCCTATAAACACGTTGCTAAGAAGAGCAGATAAGATCAACGATAAACAACACACACCATCTGAAGTTCAACGCATCACTACAAAACGGTTATAAAATCAAAGATGTACAACAAAGACGAAAAGGGAAGAAAAAGGAGGATGCAAGTCAACAAGAACTAACAACATACGCATATCTACCATACATCACTGGAATAACTGACACATTAAAGAAAACGTTAGAAAAGAAGAATATCACAACACGGTTCACCGCTGTCAAGAAGATAGAACAGTTACTCCCGCCAAATAAAAATCAACTACCTAAGCTATACATCAAAGGCATATACGAACTTGTATGCAATTGCGGAAAAAGTTACATCGATCAGACAGGAAGGAGTATCCAGTGCAGAATTAAGGAACACCGACAAGATACCTAACGTGGGTATACGAAAAGATTTGCAGTAGTTGAACACCTATTTCAAGAAGGGGACCATTGCATTAATTATGGCAAACGTTATAGTCTTAGCCACAACTGCGCAGAGAGATGATACGGGAGATCGTAGAGAGAGATTGATACGAGAATCACTAGAAATTATGAAGATTGCAAGTATCTTTAACTGAGAAGATGGGTATAAACTAAGCAACACCTGGCGAATAATTTTACAAGATCGTCGACATAACCACAATACCAGAATGGATGCAGCTCATCGAACTGTAACAAATTCGTGAATCGAAGAAGAAACAAGTATGTATGTATCTATACCGGCCGTTTTGAGAAATAGGTACGAAAATTCGCTAAGAAGTGGGGTCGCGTATGAGTATATCACAACGCTGTAGACTGTGATAGACTCATACGCGACCCCACTTCTTAGCGAATTTTCGTACCTCTTACCCCTTCCCGGTGTTATTTATCCTATTTCTCAAAACGACCGGTACATAATGAGGAGCAGAAGGCAACATCAGTCTTTAGAAAGCTTCTGAAGAAGCTGACAGCATGATCAGCGAAACGTCAAGTGTAAACTTACCTACGCGTCATCACCCGTAACACTTCACTGCTCAGCCTTGTAAGCGAATTAGAAAAAATAACTAAATTGAAAAAATATGCAATAATACATTGGTAAATGACTAGACTAAAGTACTATAAAAAGTTAAAAACAACTCATAATATAAATAGAAACAAGAAAGATAGATAAGAGAAATCGATTTATCTCATTTTAGACGGACGCATATGTTTCTTTTAATTTATTAAAATAATTTATAAGTTGCTTATAAAGAGTTTAGTATGATTAGAATCACCAAGAAATTCTCTTTTCATATAGCAAGAAGTACTCATGAGGTTCTATTAAAACAACGATGAATTTCCCCAGAAACCTTTCTAGCATTATGGTTAGGCATTCGAAAAGAAAAGAACAAGAATAATTCTAGCGTGATCACACAGTAGACTAAAAAACAAACATTGTAAATTTTGGTAACCATCGAAATCAATTTTGACGGAATGGGTGTTTTTGTACTTAAAAAATCAAGAGAATTCAAAAATATAAAATTATACACAGTGTTTCATTTACGATGTTAAATTCGATTGAATTTCCAACAAAACCGCAAGTGTTAGAAAGCTTTAATATAGCCGAAAAAATTGCAAATATAATATACCTGCCATAACCCAAATATTTTTCCGTAAATACTATATGATCCAGAGCAATTACTGAATTCTCAGATTAATAGAAAATGCACGTATAGTGCTTTATGAAATGAACAGCCGATTTCAATGAAGCTTCATTTAATTCACGGATTAAAGTTGCACTATAGTGTCTACAGTAAGTTAATACAACCGCCAACTTCTACGATCTACAATTCTAATGGTAAATATGAATTCATATGTATTTGCAATTTGCGGTACTTGTCAATACATGTTTTTATAAATTGGATGTACATCTTTTCAATTCTTCTTATTATCTTGAAGTGAATAAATGAATTAAATTTCAGTAGACTTTTTTACGGTAACCTTTAGAAAAGTGTTTAGATAAAACATTTGCAGTCTTCTTTGTGGCTCAAGATTCAAATAACTTGACATATGTAAATATTATATTGTTTATTCGCAGTCTAGACTAAATATTTTGAAAATATCTTTAAGTAGATTTTTATGTAAAAGCTGTTAGTATATCGATAACGTTCAGCACTGCCTATCCATGATTTATGTATTTACAATGTACTTAACAACCCCCTAATAAGATAAGATTGCTAGCAACACTTTAAACATTATTTTATTGAACATCGTTTTCGTAAGAGAACTTTTAGCTGCGCCAGAGTTGAATAACGAGTTCCTGTGAAGTACGTTGTTTATAACAGAATTTTACAGTTATTTCAATCGTAGTACTTTTTCGTCAAATTCATTTTATTACATGTGTTAAAGCTTGTAAATCAATGTTAACGCTATCACTTAATCACAGTGTCACCATAGCAAATAGTGGAAATATATGATTGTTGATACCAAAATGACATTTTCAGATAGGAATATTTCTCTTAACTTTAGTAAAAATTGTATTTTTACACTAAATTAAATTATAAAGCCGTTCGCTTGTGAGTAGCTATTGGTATTACGTTTTTTATTACGCTTTCAAATGAAGGGCACTAATAAAGTAAAAACTGTTTTTGTAATTGTGATATCTACATGTAGAAGGGTGTAACAATAGTGCAATATTTTTCCATATCTCACTTGCTGTACAAAATAAAGCAAATATTTAAATATAAAAGTTGTTTAGATTGATGAAACCTGTATCGTAAAATTATTTGATAGTATACAGAATGTTTCATTTGCCCGTAACCATCGGTAACTTCAGATTTTTAAATAGAATTCCCTACATATTATTACATTTTTGAATTGTCCAAGGAATTTCAAGGCAATATATTTATACCGGATAATATTTAGCTATTTTCGTTGGTTTGCAACATATTTACATTTGTTTGAAAATTTTGACATTTTGACACACACTTTGACACTCAGAAAAATGCTATTATTTCGATAATGGAGAAATGTAATATCGAGAAACTTTACACAACGGTAGACGAGTATGTTCTGTGCTGACAATAACCTGATCTAAACTTAAATACGTTGTGCAGACTGCTTTAGAAATCGGTGTCTGTTTGAAACAATTGAAATGCGAAAATCTTCATTTTTCAAATGAAACCATTAGGTACTTATATTTTTATACGTTAGTTGAAAGCAAAATTTGATTAGGTATCAATTAGATTAAATAAAGCATGTATGCAGTTAAAGTTAATGGTTTTGGAGATATTTGCAATTATTTCTCATTTCTGTATGTTATCAAAATGTGCTTTTTTAAGGAAGATTTAGAGATAAATCATCAATCAGACATTTGCATTCTCTTTAACGTTTTTCTGCTGTACTGACATTTTTATAGATCTACATATTGAATAGCGATAGAAAGATTTAATATAGGCAAAGCTACTCGACATGTTATTGAGTGAAATAATGCTCATAGTCAGCTCATACTCAAAAGGAGCTAGCCCTCCTTTAACTGCTGTTAACCTCGGAAACATTGCTGCAGTGAAGAAGATGGTGGAAGAGGACAACCGCATAAGATTGGATCCTCGCAAGTGAGATAAATATTGCACGAACATTTATATTTGGAAAAGGTTGTAACTCGGTTTGTACCCATCATCTGACAGATTTACAAATAGCAGAACGTGTTAGAATTTGCCAACAAACTTTAGATATGTTGAATGCTGCAGGCCATCAAATTATTTTTAAAATTGTAACTGGCAATGAAATGTACATAACGTTTTTTGATGTTCCCACTCGCCAAGAAAGCCGAATCTGGATACATGAAGATGAGGAAAGCTCTGCGATGGTGAAAAAACAACGTGCAATGAAAAAAGTTATGTGCAGTATGCTTTAGAAGTACGGGTTTGGTGGACGCAATTAAATTAGAAGACCAGAAGACAGTTACCGTTAAATGGTAGGTTGAAAATTGTTTGCCTACTGTGTTCAGTAAAGTGCCAAGAAAGGGAATCATGTTACATCAATGATAACGCTTCGTCCCATACAGCAGGAACAACTGTTCAGTATTTAGCGGAAAACAAAATCAAAATTATAGAACATCCTCCTTACTCACCGGATTTGGCGATGTATGCCTTCTGGCTATTTTTTGAACTCAAAAAACATTTGAGAGGGAAAGGAGCAAAAGAGATTCACAACGCCGTTAAGTGTTTTTTCGATAGTATCCCTAAAGACACTTGTATCAATAATTTCTAATTCTCAATAATTCTATAGCTTGTCTCTTGTATCGGTTTTTTTTCTCCTCCGTGCCGCTCCCCTGATTTTGCCGCTCCATATCCTGCTCAGAACCCACATTCTGTTCTACATACATATTACTAAAGATCATCCAACACTTTTGTCTCTAATAAACCTAGTGTTGGCCTTACTACAGTCTTGTAGTTATATCTTATAACCTCAAAGAAATAAATAAAACACGAATATGGTATTCTTTTCACATTTTATTTGTATGAAAAATTTGTAATAATAAATGTCGTGTGTATAGTTTCATGATTTTTCAAGACCGTTTTATATATGGTATGTACACTCCATGATGCATAGTAGAGAAAATTCGGTAAAGCCTTCATAATACATAAGAAAAACAAAATGAATTAGCTGTCTAGCCAAACATTGGCACATCTGCTGTGCACCCTCCTTTATATTATTTACCTTATTTCATTTCCTTCTTTTAACGTATGTTAGTACCACGACTTGGAACCATATATACTTGTATGTCGCACGCTTTCATCAACACTAAAAGGGCTTTTAAGATAATTGAATAGTACACTTCACTGTAAACAACGCAATCAGTGTGAACTTATTTATTAAGTATTAAAAAACCAAAATTATATGTACTGTGAAATTTGACACCTATTGCGAGATTATCTTTATTATCTAGAATAAAATATAGGTAAGTACAATTAGTGTTTTTTCATTAAATGCTTAATAAAACATAAATTACAAAAGAAAGTTCAAAAATATTGGGTGTGCAATTCTTGATGTATTTTCGAGATACCTTTATAGTGATAGGAAATAAAAGCTTGCACTTGCACCGTTCACATTACCTAAGTAGTATTAATAGTAGATTGTTGTATTAGCATTAAAAATGTCTTTTTTTTGACGAGTACGATTTAGCGTAGCCGAGCGAATGTAAAATTGTACGAGTCGAAATTACATTTTTAATCCGAATGGAACATGCTATTTTTTCTCCAGCCGAAATCATGCATTGCGTTAATCTTAAGAAAATGTGAATTCTTTGTAATTTCTGAAGTTATATCCTGCGAATTTGCAAAAGACATTTTACAAAGAGTTTTACTTTATTGCAAGTTACCAAACCTTAATTGTAAATACATACCTAATAGTCCTTTATTCTATTGACATATCTACTAAATTTCATAGTTTCTATTCTTACCATCACGTTACATTGTAAAATATTTTCTTGTCATTGTATAATTCTTAAATCTGCTATTGTAAATCTATGCATTGGTAATTGTTGGAATTCCCGAGTCTAATTCTCACTTTCGGGCTAAATGTTTGATTCCTCGAGTTTCTATATAAACTCTGAAAGTGTACTTAAGATTAGAAATTACCAAGAGTTTCCACCACCCTAAAGGGGCATGGAAGACAGTTTGTAAAAAGGGTTCGGTCAGTTCAATGCAGTGAGTTCACGATTCTCATTACAACTACCGAGTTCATTATCATTACACAGGAGTTCATCATTATCAATACAAGTTCAGTTCATCGTCAGTGTCCCAAGTTCAATCAGTTTAGTTTTAATAAGATGTAGCTAGTACAATTACTTTAGTGTTTTATGCAGTAAATAAAGAAAATAAGTGCAAATACTGTGTTATTAATCAACTACACCAAGTTTAGCATAAAATTTCCACAAACGACGAGCTACCGATATTACTTCGGAACTGTCCAGACCATCAGGTCGCAACAATGTTGTTACTTAACTTTAGTAAATATTATAGTCTCTCCTTCACGTGGAAAATGCATATTTTTCAAAATTAGTAGTAATTTTAAAGAGAGTTTTGTATTTTTAGTCACCTTTTCTGCAACTCCTATATGTTGTTATGTAAATTGGTGCACGATATTCTAAATCTAAAACGCGAACTTGGCTACCTTTATAACACATAGTTAAAACATCATAATCGAATCAGAAATAATTAAATATTCACATCAACTTACGTATTGATTATTGAAATGAAAATCAAGAACAAGAACCGTAACCTGTCCTTTTGTACCCTTATAACTAAACATAGCATATTTGTACCGGGCGATATTTCGAGCGTTATCTGGTTTGCGATCGGCCATCTAGCCGTATGTATGATACTAATCTTGAATTGCAAATTAGTATGCAGTATATCATGTATAAATATTGCACGGTTGGTGCACTCTCTTAAGTGTTCCATAATTTAAATTAAATGCAAACTTGCATGCGTACGCTGCTGACATGTGTACCGAATTTTCCATGTTTCTTATAACTTTAAATACTTCATTAGAATATTATAGTCGTATGTATTAAAGTCTAAAATATAAAAAATCTAGAAATGGATTACCGTGTTATTTTTGTACTAATGTCACTATCTTTTCTTTGGTAAGATGACCAACTGATAATGTGAGAACGTATTAGACAAGGGCTCAAGTCTGTTCAGGGTACAATTTATGTGATTCTTTTTTGTTTGCTACGGTACACCTCTTGAGTCACAATCGCTATTGAGATGATTATGTAATAAAACCATGACATATACCAGTTGCAAATAGTAGTAAAAAATCATGTGACTATAATATGTTGTTCGTTAGACGTATATAGATAGGTAACACGTGAAAAGCCACATAGAAAAAATATTAAGTAAAGAATCCAAAAACTAACACTGCTTACTTTGGAGTTAAAGCGAATACTGTTCGTATGGAAGTCCTAATACAAACATTTGAGTTATATTAACTACACCGGTAGGTTTGAGATTACTCAAGTATGTGGAAATATAAATATTCGCATGGTACAATGAAATTATGCGCTTTTCACGTGTTGGTCTGGTGAAAGATTTCGTACGGTGATGGGTTGTGGTAACAGCAATATTAAATTGCTCATGAGAGAGCACCTACATATTAAACTTTGCTTCTTCAAGGAAATATTGACAATGCAACGTATATTTAGCAAGAGGAAAATATCCGTCATGAGACTGAATTTGTTGTTCAATGGAAACAAAAACATTGAGATGCTATTCCTATAGTACTATAATCAAATTAAAACGATATTTAAGAAATATTTTAGAAAATATGAACTAATATGATAGAAAGTAAGTGAACATCAAACTGAAAATTAGAATGATCAGATCCTGAATAAAATTGAGTATTTCTATCCATTTTTTCATTTGAATTAACTCTGGTGAGGATATTTATCGAAAACTATGAGCTAAGCAGATTTTTTAAGATTCTTGTGTATTTTGAATTATTGTAAGAAAATATAGTACAATAAAAAAATCTTAATCTTCTTAATGCTTACACTATTAAATATAGACGATTTTGTAAATAAAACAAAAAAGTCATTTATGAAACTAAAATTAGGAATTCCAGGAATAAAATTAAAACCGCGTGGAATGTAATTAATAAATTAACAAATTCATCCGATAACGATAAATGAAAGGCAGGTATTCTCGTATCTAATCCTGAGTCACTTTGTGAAATGTTCGTGGAAACCTTCTATAATTTGTAATATGACGGCAACAGTCAATGTTGTGAGGGAGATTATCAGTAAGGGGTTCTATCTTGATCCCACTGATGAATATGAAATTGCTCGTATATTGCTGGAGACCTCTAGTAAGATCTTCTGCTGGTATGGATGGTTTACCCTGCTTTGTTCTCAAGTCTATCATATCATATATCTCCAAAATTAGCTGCCATAATAAATGAAAACTGGTTACAGCAAATTTCCCTGACAAATTAAAAGTTTGTCATACCGATCTTAAGAGGGGTAGCAAGTTCGATGCTAATAATTACAACTATAGCCATTCAAAATGCATTTTGCGAAAGTTTTTGAAAAAATTATTAACTTCTTATTAAGTATCTTGAGGGAAATTATTTCTGAACATCAGTTTGGTTTTTCGAACTAGTTCAACGACTGATGCTATATTCACGGGTTGGACGTATATATGGGGAAATTGACAAGGGAAACAGTGAATCGGCTTAATGATCTGTCTAGGGCATTTGACACAGTGAACTTTGATATTTTACTATCGAAAATGTGGAAATATGGAATACGTGGTGTCCCTTTTCAGTTGTTCGAGTCGTATCTTACCGGTAGACAGTCATATATATCTATTCGGGGCTGTATCCATGTGACGCGTGAATTTTACTCTTCTAGTATCAGTATTTCCTGTGGTGTACCGCAGGGATATAATTTTCACTGTTTCTGCTCTATTGAATGATCTCAAATCATCGCTTTCTCCGTGTTTGTTGTCACAATATGCTGATGACACCAATTGCATTGTCACTAACAACTCCGTCGATTTGGTATCGGTGGGGGAAATGCCATTATGTCAGATATGTCTGTGTGGTGTGACAATAACCGTCTTATACTTAAAATTCATTTTAACTCTAAATATCTAGCAGCGCTTATATAAAATATAGATCTATCCCTCAAAACAATTGCATCAAGTTTTTGGGATTATTAGTGGATGCTCATCTTAAGTTTGAAGAGACTGCTCCATGGTTCAAAAAAAATTATCCGCTGCATATTTGGTATGCGAAATCTGAGGAATGAAACTCTCCGTATGTTTTATTTCTCCTAAATGTGGAATTCGATACGCTATGGGATCATCTTTTGGGGCTTGCAAACTTTGAAAGTATTTATATCAAAAAAAAGATTTAGGTGTATGGTAGGTGCACCGGCTCGTGATTCATGTGTCCTTTAATTGAAGATTCTGCCCCTATGGTCGCTGTACCAAAATATGAAATACTAATGTTTTATAAACGTAATGAAAATAAGTTTATGGCGATATCTAGCAAATAATATGGTGTCTAGTAACCAGTTGAACGTGCCACTTCACAGAACCAGTTTTTTTATAGTTGCATCATTTATTTTAATGCATTGCCCCCTGAAATCAGAAATGTATAACCTCTTTTCCTTCAAAAGTCTTGTAAAAAAATTTATACAAACGACCACTGCTTTTACAGCCCTAATGAATACTTGGCCCGGCGAACGTCTTAACATTTTCTTGGTAATTGTCTTATTTATTTATTTTTTTTTAATTTATATTACTTTTTTGTGCTTTATGTTTAATTTTAAATTATCATGTTTTGACTTTTATACCGATGTACTTGTTGTATGTATTCTGATTGACAATGTCTATGTTACATGTGTAATTTATGACAATAAATATTATTATTATTATTATTATTATTATTAAATTAGTTCGATTTGTACATTATATATACATCCACTGAAAATATGTGGATTATAAAATAGCACTAAACTAAAATAGCCTCCAAATCACTGATTTAAACACTTTATCTTTTATAAGATTTTCATATAAGGACTATAGAAATTTAATGAAGATCTGGATTCGTTAAATTTCATTTAATGCCACAACTAGAATTCCACGTATAGGGGCCATATGTATTCGTTCGTTTAAATTACAACAGTTTTAGTTTTACTGCAGTTGGCTATTTAGATTATTTCGGAACGGGTAAACAAAAACTTATATATCTTCGGGCAGGAGAACTGTCAAAGGAAAACCGACAGGGTATATAGCTACGTAAAGGCAGATTGTTAGGAGTGCGATGCATTACCAAACTTCTGTAAGCGGCATGTTTAGACGTTGGTTTAAAACGCGTTAAAGTTTATAGTCAAGAGTGGGTGTCAAAGATCAGGTGCTGAAAGACTGAGTAAAGAAAGTTAGACTTCTTTATATTAGAGAATATTTCTGATCCGCCAGCCTTCTACATAAATATACAGATGTAAATACATTGTTTGTATACACACACACACACATGCAAATGCAAAGGATATTTTGTCTTTATCTTCTTCTATCTTTAAAAGAATGGCATTAATTAATAGTGGACAATGTGAGATTATCTTATTTCTTATTTAGTTACTAAGATTTAATTTTAAAAATATATTTTTTGTTTGTTTATAAGGTTAATCCAATTATTAAAACCAAAATATTCATCTTTATAAACAAAAACGTTTTCTCGAAACAAGTGTAGTTATGTGGTTAATATTAAGTTTTTTTTCACGTGTGGTGGGTGCTTTGTTGCAGTGGCTCGGCAAGTTGTATTACTTGTCTGGCTATCACAGTAAATGGATATACCTATTGTACTAGTAAGTGTATTTTTTATTACGCTGAAAATAGTTTCTTCTCAGTTTATGCAAGAAATTATATGTATAATATTTATTACACTGGGTTAGTCACTACTTGTATGGTATTCGAAAATGATTATTTTTTCGCAAGAGATGATACTACTATAAAATTTAGTCCGAATACATCTAATTCAATCTTTCCACTTATGCCTTCGTTTCAACTCAGGTGTACAAAAATGTCCACTATTGAGACCATAATTTGTCGACACAGCTTCGTGTGTATAGAAGGAGGAATATCTATGTCGTTTCTCGTCTTCAAATCAACTAACATGCAACAAGTGTTAATATACCATCTTGCTAAAAGTCAAAGTAAGATATGTAGAGATATATTGTTTTCCAGAAAGTTCCGTGAGAATCGCCCGCCACAATAATATGATGATTCAAAAAATATTAATTTATTACCCCGCACTTAGAAATACATCATTTCTAAATTTGAAAAACATCTCGAAGCCAAAATCATGTATATTAATAATAATATAACTAGTGTACTTAATAATCTCGATAGTCGTAGGAGTAAAAGCGACTGCTCTGCCGGCTGGGAGACAACTGAATCCGAAGTTTACGCACGACGTCGCAGCAGTTCACTAGAAAAAAATTGTCTACTCAAATGAAATCCGATCTCATCACCAGTTTTAATATCCTTGTAATAAAATTGGAGATGAAACTTGTACAGAAGCATTTTTTTCATCAACATAAAATGCCTGGACAGTTTGAATACAATACAGTTTCACTGTCAATTGCAAGTGGTAAATTCTGCGCAGTTGATTCTAAAATATCGTCTTCCGTTCAAGCGCACTTGCATATATTGCAGTGTTTCTACAGCAGTCAGTTTCATTGGATTTGGAGGATTCTGGGTGATTACAGATGGAGTTAAAATGTTTCGATAATCTGTCATATCGCTATATTTAATCTGAAACCAAGTAAACTTATGCATTTAATGATTAGACTGATTCCATCTTCTAAACAAAATGTTAACCTATACCTACCTAGTGCTAATATATTTTCTGTTGAGAGGTGTGTACCTACATTCAAGTTTTAAAATTAGATTGACATATGCAGTGTGGTTCAAAAAAATGTTGTCAAAAACAAGAAGTTGTTAAATAAAACCTCATGTATATTATTCCATAATTCGATGACTGTGTAAATACAAACAAGCTACTGTTGTTTCCTTTACCAATGACAAGCGATATTTGAAAATACCGATCAAAATTTAAGGCTCGTGTTTGCTTTACGCGTTTCAGCTAGGTTTTTCAAGTTGTATTGTTTCTTTAACCAAAGCATTACCTGTATTTAATAACGTAGTTCAATTGTATTTGCGTTTGTCTTTAAAAGGTTGGTAGTTAAATGAGGGCGGTAGTGCACCAGTCCGTATAATTTTATTATCATAGCTGCCAAATGTTAGATGTACACCTATAAACACCCAACTATCGCTTTGTACAACTTTGTGTATGTTAAGTACATATGTACTGGCTTACAATCTGTCTCACTTGTTTTTTTTTGTTTATCGATGTTCTCTTTGTAGTACAAAATATGCTAAAATTTTATGGTAATACAACTGTTTAATTCATACCTCCTCAATGTCTGATATTGGTAGACGACGAAGAGATATGTTTTCAACGGGAGACACCCTAACCTTAGTTAGCACCAATAAAGAATAAATCGGAAAGGGGTATATAAGAAGCCGAAAATGGGTGTGCCAATAACTATCTAGCGAAGAATACTGTAAAACAAATAAAATAATATTCTGTAATAAACGCAGCTATAGGTATTAGTTTACCAACAATAGTCTTGGACATATACATGGATAGCCCACCCGTGAACTTGGCATCCAACACCTTTGGGCCCGACTAACAACTGATACGTAATGAGAAGTATATATCTCTACTCACGAAGCAGCTGGCTCACGTAGTTTTCGCATTGGTATTTGGTAGCGCTGTACAGTGTCCTCTTCTGGAGGCAAGTAACAGTTATTTGACTTGGAATATATTTTTCCAAAAGTGCCGAAATGGTTTTTGTTTAACTAAAAGAACTGGTAATTTCAAACAAGAAATACACACGTTATTGTAAATAGAGTTAAACGGATTCTTCCATTCCACATTAGTTATTTTGTGATCTACAGTAGTTGCATGTTTTCTATGGTCCCTTTTACTATAACACATCAAAGGTTTCTTGATTATCTACTTCACACACTATTTGCGTATATTTCAAATCTGTGGCGTTTGTTAGCCTTTTGCACGTTTAACATATGTATGTGTAAAATACACACAACTACCTCTCCTTGTGTCACTGTGTCTGACTAACTGACTACATGTATCCGGGCAAACACTGCCATACATCGACTCATAAATGCATATTTACAAGAAGCTATGTTAACATTTATAATACGCACTATTGAATACATTAGAATCCGAATTTATGGGTAGATGGGCATAGGATAGGATGGAACATTTGGAAAACAATTAGATTTAGCAAAGTGGCGCAAGGATACAGAAAGTAGGATCGCTCCATTCGTTCTCTAGATTTTTTAGTTTAAAGATATCTAAAAAAATGCATGTTACATATGTTAGGTATGTATGTTCGAAAAATTAAAGCGAATGTTACATTATTTTCCAAACTTAACACTAGCGGCTTTCGTTTTCAATCGTTGTATTAAGCTGCGTACTCACTTGAGCAAATTTACGCGCACGAACGCTGTGCGCACACAAATCCTTTGATAAAGGTGAAGAAACCGACAAGCGATGGATAGCGTTCGTACGCATATTGGGTCAGTACGCAGCTTTAGGCTTTTACTTATGTATAATTTATTATTTTTGATGCTATTCATATATTTTATGTGCAGAGAGGTATTTTATATCTTGAATCCGTACTTTCATCCAAACCATATCTCTACGCACAACTTTAATACGATACCCTATATTTACATATGTACAGGGTGCGCCACTAAGAGAGGTAAGCGGCTGTATCTCGGAAAGTATTTGTCCTAGGTTCTGCGGGAAAAAAATTTAATGATTAAAGTAGCCAAAAGAAATTTCTGGAAATTATTTTAAAGTTCCAGATTTTACCGCTAGGTGGCGTAACTGCTATGTTCAAATCTAAAATTCCTATTTTCTGAGAAAATCGCAGAATAAGCTATAACTTTGATATAATCAATTGAAAGCCCATTCAATACCAGGTAATTTTCTTCCGTCACATTTTTTCGTATCTGTCATAATAAGGGAGGGGAAGACCATCTATTCGTCAATGTTTAAAGTTTAATATTTCCGTTACTATTCAACCTATCCGAACAATCTTGGACTCGTTTGAAAGAGAATTATGTGGACTTTAAACAAGGTTGCTCTATTCATTAGTTTCAAACTGATAAACTAGAGGTCACTTTCTGCAACGGTAACATATTTTTACGGACTTCCTCCGTAATGAATTGCCAGTTTTATTGGAAGATGCGCCTCTTCAAACCAGGCCGGTGGATAGGAAGGGAAAGCATTTTTTCCTAGCCCACAAGATCACCTGACTTAAGTTGTTTAGACTTTTATTTGTGTAGGCGAGTGAAAGATCTTGTTTTTCAAACGAGGCCTTTGACTAGAGAAGACATGCGGGACAGAATTCAAAATGCTATTCGCTGTCTAATACCCGCGGAAGTAAAGGTGCCGTTTTTTTTTACCGCGAACGCATCGAGCAGTGCGTCGATAATGATGGCGGGCACTTCGAACATTTAAGAAGGCACTAAAACGCGTCAACATTAAATCTCGGTCTATTTTAGGGCAACTTTTCAACGAGCTAATAGTTAAACTGCGTCATTTTCCTTAAATTAATTTAATTGAACAAGTAAAGTATTCGGTTTCTGGTCTCGATAGTTATGTAATTTTGCTTTGCTAATGAAATTAACTTTGTTATATTATATTAATTATACTTATTGTTTTATGCCAGTTTGTTTTTACTTTTTTTGCGAGACAAAATAAATAATTTGATATTATAATATTAGAGATGTGCAATGTTTTCCAAAGCCAACTGAGTTGTTATGTTATTATTGCCTCACTCGTTTATGTCTTTTATACTTGGTAGTCTTTTTTTGCAATAACTAGAGATATCGAGATGCGGTTTTGAGTAAAATATGTGTAATTTAAATCAGCTTACGACCCTATTAACGCAATAGTATCGTTCGATTTAATTTTTTTAAGAAAATCGTAAAAATATGTTACCGCTGCAAAAAGCGACTTCTAGTTTATCAGTTTGAAACTAATGGATATAGCATATAAATCCTGTTTAAAGTCCACACAATTCCCTTTCAAACGAGTCCAAGATTGTTCGAATAGGTTGAATAGTCACGGAAATATTAAACTTTAAACATTACTTACTTCTCTTAGTGGCGCACCCTGTATATACATACACGTAGTTTTATGTCCATTAATTTTAGTAGTTCTGAACATCCATAAAATCGATCAGATGCATTTGATTTTCATACAACCATAATACTGTACAGCAATTGTAAATGATCACACTGCAGAGGTTATAGGTAGGTAGAACCTTATGAAATGGAGACTCTATTTGTTTTTTAAATTTTAATATCATATAAATACTTTCTGAGCCATAAAATATTTCTAACTAAACGAACTTTACGCGTTTTCTTTATTAAATATCCTAATCTGTTCTTTTTGCAGTGACGTTTCGTGTTAAACTCTACAATCTTCTTAAGATGCTTTCAAATTTTATTATAGCTCTATGTATAACTAAAAAGTCTTTGGTCGGGGTTTTCCACTAATTCCAGAATTATATCTACCTATTAAGGTTGCTATCATACGTACAGCTAGTTAGCCGATCGCAAACCTGATAACGCTCGAAATATCCCCCGCTCTATATATGGTACACATATGCCATGTTTACATATGACAAACACCAATAAAAATGAACCTCCTTTTGTTAAATTTACCATGCAATATGCCCATAACCTAGTTACTGACTTTACGTTATGGAATCTATTCACGCACAGTTTGCCGGCAGTCCCAAGTTTTCCATAATTTAGGAGTTGTTGTTTCAAAAATACTATAGTAACACGCTAAGTTTATCCTGATTATAGAAATGGACACAGATCGTAGTTTAGCGTTGTTTGTACTTTATGCCTAATCGAACTTAATAAAAAAAGTTAAGAATACCAGTTAATGTTGTTACCAAAATGCAGAACTATGTACAGTGATGTGCTTTAGTACTGACTCACCCCTCGAGGGCAGTCGGCTATCTATCGTCGTACATATAAGGGTTATCTTTATAAAATTTTATGACACTTTGAATCAGTACTAAAGCACATCACTGTACATACCATATATACTGAATATTGTGTATTAGACGAGAAAGTAAAAATGTTGTAAAGAAACATTTAAGATTAACTAGAAAAAGGATGTATTATTAATATTAGTATCTACAACAAAATGTCAATGTATTCTGTTCTGTAATCACTATTTCCTGCTTTCGACAGTGAAACTGTCAGTGATTGTTCAAAGTAAAGTATACATTAAAGTTGTACATTATTGCAGGGATAGAAGAACCATCTGTGCAGTTGCAGACGCCAGAATCCATATCTTTTATAGCTGAAGCTGATGAAGTAATTCTACGATGCCATATGGATGCTTCAAGTGATGTCCATATTGAGTGGTTTCGGTAAATTTCTTTTTTTAACTTGTTTTATTATACACTATAACACACGTTAATACAATAGCTAATGTGAAGTAGTAATAAAGTACCTATATCTGCACACGTGATTATCTGTTATGTATACACAGGTTACTACGGTCGTGGACGTGTGTTTAAATACAATATTGCTAGTTAAATATAATACTTAAATACTAAGCAAGTACAAATGACGCTTGTACATTTTGAATTATAAAAAGAAGCGTATTGATTAATCGAGATAAGGAAATAGGTAACACAAGTCACGTAAACATCAACTGTTTTATTATGAAGTTATTAGAATTGAATAGCCCCTACTGCTTGTAATGATAGCAATCGTTGACCTTCCGTAAGTAACTACTAAGAAAATATAAACTATGTCTAGATTGCAAACAAGTATGTATTTTCATTAAAATTTCAAACGAAGCCTATCGGTGAATATGACAGTAAAGATTTGATGATGAGATGATTTCAAAATGTTGCTTAACTCTAAATTAATATCCATAGAATATTGTACCTATGTTTTACAAAAACTTTTAATTTATTGTAAAAGAGACGAAAGTAATCCACCAACGTCATCTGCAGGAGTATCATAAAATTATAAATATCACACAAATTTGTATATGATGCGTTTCAAACAAACTGGTAAAAAAACATCAAAACAATTATTTACGCAAGTTGTTAGATGTTAAATGCAATAATCCAATCTTCCACATTACACATTTTAGAATTAAATAAAATCTGGAGCTGAAATCTACCTACTTCTACTACTACTGAATTATTGCTATATTTTTTCTTTTTTTAGAGCTCAGAGACCTAAATAGTACTTTGTAAAAGATTACTATTATTAATATTAAAAAGAAAATGGAAGAATAAACTTTCTACTAAATTCTGGGTATACATATGCCCGCCCTTAGAGAGACGAGGGCGCTCTATTCCACAAAAACTGCAATGCTCAAGTTTCAAATCAAGGAATAAACTACATCATAAATGTATCAATACGTTATATATCCATCCACGGACGTGTTAGTGTTTTTGTTAAAAAAAACTTTGTTAATTAAATCAAGTCAACAAAATGTGATATATGTACATTACATAAACAATTAAAAATGCTCGGGTAGAAAGAAGTGTTAGGGGTTAAGCCCTATGTGTATTTAGGTTTTTGTTATAATCAGTAGTCATGTAATAAAGAACAGAGACTGAAGTTTTTATAAAAACAATAAAATTCAGTCTAATAATGAAAGTAGAAATAAACATGATGTAATTCAAGAGCTTTCGAAATTGCAATCAGATCTTATTTCTTCCATTTATTGGATTTTTCTTTTTATTGGGATTTTTTCCAGGCCCTATCCCTTACATTTCGTAACCATGATTTAATAGAATGCTACATTTCTTCTATAGTTGCATTTTTGGAACATGGATTTCTTCTTACAGCTATTGTAACGATTAAACAAAAATGGAATGAATAAGACTAGAAGTCAAATTTGTAAATTGTAATAATATTTGATTATGATTTGTATTAGCAATAGCAACTTTGTGATTATCCTTTGAGCATAACGATATGATACATTGATATGTAAATTTATGAACTCGCTTCCAATAATGGATGGAGACAAAGTATTTACTAATGTTTTAAACCTGTTTTTAGCTATTCGTCTTTGTTGACGACTACACTTTAATTTTGCCATCTGTCCCACTTTTCCTAATCGGTCAACTCAAATATTTAATAATATCCCGCTAAAGTATTACCGATCCCATAGAAAACCCGATTTTGGTCTACGTTAACCGATATTAAGGTGCGTCTTAACGAACTCTTTCGCACAGCTTGTTTAGCTTAACTTTGCTACTAATTGAACGAGAACCCTATCACAGCACGTAAAATAATCACGTGTTCGGCGTAGCATAGCGCAGCTACAACAGTTGGTCAAATCCAATTTTTCTAACCGAATGGGCCAAGCGATTGCCGTAAATGTCAAAGATCGGACCATCACTGTTTTAATTTCGCTAAAATGGATGAAATTGAAAAATTAATCAATTTAGTAGTAGGAAAAATATAGCCCAACACCTTCCTTCGTTGTCAACTCATGACTATTTCGTGACTACTTAAAAAAAAATCGTTTTGAATTTCATAGGTTATAAGTTGTTTTAATTCAAGCGCTTCGCTCATCAAATAACAAAAATTTGCTAGGACTATATACGAAAAATTAGCGGAGTTGAGCTGTACTAACGAGCTGAACTAAAGGAGCTTTCCAAAGCCGCTAAGGCGCACCCCTATCTGGACTCAATGTGTTTGCTGGACTGTTTTGGTGAAGAAGATTACAAAATGTTCTTTCTCTGCTCACAATAAGTCAATCTTCCCCCAGAAAATCCATTTTTTTAATATTTCGAATTTTTGCGAATAATTTACCTTCCTCATTTCTATTTAAAACAACTTCTCTCTATCTCTCCCATTCTGTTCACTGAATTTATTTCGGATTATTGATCTGGGAACTATGCAACTTATATACAAGCGGTTACTAATTTCATTCAATGTTTCTAACGGCAGACACAATCTTAGCGATTTGCGAGGGTTCACATTACATCTAATTCTTCATTCCTGTTAACCGTTTGTTTGTCCCGACATTTTCTCAAATTTTCATACGCATTAGTTAAAAATATGGGATTACATCTTGTGTACAAAATAGCCACAAATAGAACAAGTCGTTTTCATTAGTCGGCATTTTAACACCGAAATAGTACATACTATTTCCAGAACATATACATATAACTATGACTGTGACTACCACACTCAGTATAATCTGAATGTGTAATTCTAACGCAATAAAATTTGGTATGGAAGTAGTACTAAAGTAGCATAACTTCCCCTTACCTGAAGAGCGACGCAGCCCTTCTGGTAGGGGATGCATGTAATGGGGGGAGTACCCCCTACACGACGAGGCACGTAACTCCTCAACGTTAGCCGAAAAGGCCGGATAACGACGAAGTGTTCGTTCATATGCCAGGCATGTTCGATTGGATTCAGATCTGGAGAACGAGCCGGCCACGAGAGCATTCGTATGTGGTGCTTTTCCACAAAGATCTGACGCGCGATGTGCGGTCGGGCGTTGTTGTGCATGTATAGCAGATATGAGCGCCGCCAAACGTAGAAGAGCACAACGAGACGTAGTATCTCATCTATATATCGGCGACCCGTCATCGTCTACTGTACACGCAACAGATGTGTACGTCCACCATGTCTAATCGCACCCCATACCATAATGCCTTGCTGGCGATAGATATGGCTTGGTTGGATGCACAGTTCAAGTTGACACTCACACCACACTCACATCACCAACGCTCAATTCGAATCTGGATTTGTGGAAAAACAAAATGTGCCTCTACGCGGCAACCCATTGATGTCCTCCCTCGACCCACTCACGCCTTGTACGCTGGTGCTCGCGAGTGGAAACCTATGCAACACACGGTGCGCTCGCAGTCCACTCTCTAGCAAACGATAATCCCACTACGCAAACTGAATGGGGGAGTTTGTGTAGTGGGTACTTCTCTTTCTACTGGCCAAACAACTCCAAGTTGCCGTTATACCACTGAACACACGGGCGCGGTCCTCGCGTGCTGTGGTCATGCAGCGGCGTCCCGATCGCAGCAGTGAGACAGTGCACGATTTCACCGTAGGATATAAAAGTCGCTCAGGTAACGCTTCCATTATGCACAAACTACGACTACATAGTACCCCTTCGCACAATAGTAAGAACGGTTGGTTTCTCTCACCCGCTTCAGTTTCCATGCCGACGGAATGCTGCACCTGTCGGGGTCGCTCAGTAAAAAAAAATATAGCTATAGGAAAATTAGAAACTCGATGCATCAACTCGCTTATGGGAAACCTTTATCCACCGCTAAAACTATGCATGTATCTTTACGCATTCAGATTATACGAGTATATAGTGTGCTGGTCCCTTTTTTCCAACAGTGTATAATGATTAATGGTACTTAATATCTTTCTGTAGTACATTTAAAAGAGAAAATTTATCATAATCGTTATTTCATACATCATATAAATCTTATAGTAGAACTACAATAATTGGAACTAGATGTGGTATTGGGGCCATAAATGATGCGTCTACCTTATTAACATTAAAATATTAGGAAATTCGGCCATATTACCGAATTACAAAATTATTCAACAAGAAGTTCATGAATATGATATGACGGCAGGATGTTAATAGTTGCTATATCGAGCTTCTACTTTCAAATTATTAAAGTGCAACAAATATAACAATTTGTTATCATGCTTCTGTTTACTTAAATTATAATGTTAAATTTCAGAAATGCTGATAGATTGGTAAAATCACAACATATTGAAATAAAAAAGCGGCGTTTGCATATCAAAAATATAACACCACTTGATAATGGAATCTATAAATGTAGTGCAGAAAATAAAGCTGGCAAGCGACATAGTACCAGAAATTTTGCTCTAGCCGTACCAGGTACACTAACAAAACTAACTGATATACGAATTCTTGTTCTAATGTATAGTTGTTTTGATTGTTATACGTTAGGTAATCAAACTGCCTTAATTGAAAAGGCACCGACGAATCAATTAGTGAGAAGAGGTGGAACTACATTCTTCGACTGCGTATATGAAAATGCGGATTTCGTTGAATGGTATTTTAAAGATAATGGACCCTTGGAGACATCTAACAAGTATATAGAGTATAATCACAGGTGCGTTTCATTTTAATTAATGTTTTGTAATTATTGTAGAGTGATTGTACATTCCAATGGAACCCTTCAGATAAACAACGTTCAGTCATCTGACATCGGATTATATAACTGCGTGGGAATAAAAAGTGAATCAAAGGAAGTTCCACAAAGTTACACTGCTGAATTACACTTAGCAAGTACGTGAAACTGGTATTAATCTTAGAAATCAGACGGATTCGTTCTTTCCGACATTTAAGTTATCGTTGAAATGAGTCTGTTGTGCTTATAATCAAATTATAACTTCTAGACGAATAGTAATTCGAGTTCATCGTTATATTTAACATATGCTCGAGCTCGAGCGTCCCTTAGAAAAACGTAACATTATTTTAAGTTGTAACATCGTACAATTTTCTGTTGCTCTATACTACCAAATTTTATTTTTTATATCGTAATAAGTTAAAAGCAGTACAAAAATCATAATATTCTGCTGCTATTTTTGAAAACTAGTAACCATTCCCAAAAATTTATTTAAAATAAACAATTTGACATAAAAAAATCATATTATATATGTTATATTCTGATTTGTATGTGGACAGGTATACATAAATTTTCTACATCTTCTTTCGAGCCAAACTTGCCACCGGATAGTACGAAGATAGTATCAGAAGGATCCGAATTCCAATTAACCTGTTTAGAGCCGAAAAGCGTTCCGCCGGCGCGAAAATGGTGGTTGAATCCTTCCGGCCACACAGTAAGTTTACTTCTAATTTGTATATCTTAATTTATAATTATCGCGTCCACTTACTGGTACAGATATCTGATTCCGGTCAAGTCAAAGTCGACGACGATGGCAGATTGATTATAGAGAGAGTTCAGAAAGAAAATAGTGGAAATTATTCGTGTGTAGCAGAAAATATAGCGGGAAAAACTGAATGGGTGATGAACTTAGTTGTAACAAGTAAGCTTGTGGAAATAAAGTAAAAATTATTATCAATGCAAGAACCCGATTTCAGCTAAACCGTCAATAACTCTCCACCCATCCAGTGTTACTGTGGACGAGAACGAAGATTCCATTTTATTTTGCAATTTCAACAGCGAATCAGAATTATATACTCATGTAAGATGGAAAAAGGATGGAAAGTTGTTAACTGATTTTGAAGATGGTTAGTTTGTTTTATATTTTTACATATACATTTTTATATATACTGTAACTCCACATCCGGTATATTTACGATTAAATATTTCAAATAAAAGTTGCTTTACCTCTTAAAGTCTACGAAATGACAGAGTCAGTTTTACATTTTCTTATTGTCTTGAAGGTCGTTTGAAGGTCAACTTTTGTTTTTTTAATGGAAACCTATATTTTTGAATGCAGCGTTATATTAACCAGAAAGATACAAATAGCTTTTTTCTTCAAACGTCAATAAAATTTACATTTCTCGACTGAGTAGTCGGCCGCAAAGTGTCACTTATCCTCCGCCGGAGGTTTGCTTTTCACTTTTCCGCCGCCGAAGGGACAAGTGTTAACGTACAAACCAATACAAGCACATAACTTCAATGTTGACAGTGTCCACTTGACAGGTTTATGATGAGTTACTATAGAAACAGCTCGTACCTAATCATCGGTCTATACTCCAAACATCCTACCAAACCCGCTTATCTTCAATAAAAATAGATATTTTTGCATAAATTTGCCGACGTTTGAAGAAAATATAGCATATTTTACTAACGTTCGGCTGCTAAACACGAGCGCGTCATGAAAAGTATCACTTTTCCTCCGTATAAAATAATATACTATTGTCTGAAGAATTTTCCTTTTACGTTTGCCATTATTGATATAATAATTGAAATATCAAATTTCAATTATTATTATATTTAAAAGGTTTCCGACATTGGAAAGTGCTTGATGAGTTTGATCCATGCATTCAGATAAATTAGATAAGTCTAGGAATTAAATCACCTGCAGCGTTGAAATAAGTACTTTACTGCTTCATTTGAAGTGATTTAACCTGCTATAAAATATAACGTAGTTGCTTAAAAGTGTAAAGACGTCTAGCAACGTAACTTATTCCCATTTATCATCAGTAACAGATGAGACAAACAATTTATGATTGATATAAGCAGTGAAGTCAAACTTTTGAATACATTAATGACAAATTTTCAAAAAAACAATATTCAATCTCCAAAAAAAATTTTTTTCCGTGTATCAATTTTATGTCTTTGTAGGCGGCTTTTTTTTATTTGAATTTTTCATAAATATGAGTATCACTATTATGCATATTATTGTAATATAAATGTAGGACATTTTACCTTTAAATTTGCAGGAAATTCAAATCAGCATATTAAAATATTCAAGCAAAATGGTACATTGCTAATAGAGTCGACAAAAATATCTGATAGAGGCGAATATATATGTGAAGTTATTACTGAAGGATTTGATCCTGTTATATCACGCTCAGCAACCATTTCAGTTACTGAAATACTGAAATTTGTTCCACCGCCCGTAAATAAAAAGCTAGAATTAGGTACGATAGCCAAAATACACTGTAAAGCTCAAGGAACCCCTCCTCCAATCATTCACTGGGAAAAAGTAGAGAGCGGTCTAGATGGTTTCGCTAGTCATGTAACAGATATGAATGGTACTCTCCACTTTAATGGTGTCCTCATTGAAGATAAAGGGAAATATCTTTGCACGGCCAGTAATAGTCAAGGTGTTATTAATGCGACAGTTAACATAGATGTTGTCGGTAAGAAATTGTACACATATTCTCAAATAATTGTTTTTGTTTTCTGTATTTGTTAATACATAATATATGATTTTGCGATGAATGAATTTCAAAGTTGCAAAAACCATTTAGTAGTTCACTACATAGTCAATCATTTTATATTTTCATATATTTGTGTCATTTATAAAATGTTTTGCGTTTGCGCCATATATTTAAAACAAACTTTTCCAATATTGCTGTAGTTGCTCCAAAATTTAGTGTGCAACCAAAAAATCCCACACAAGCCATTGAAGGATCTTCAGTAGCGATAGATTGCGTAGTCGAAGGAGATCCAAAACCCACAATACAATGGGATAAAAATTCCAAAATGAATGATTTTGATCATTCTCGGTAATATTATAATTAATTGCTGTGGCGCTTAATCGCATTTAAACGATATTTTGTAGATTCATAGTTTTAGACAACGGCACTTTATACATTAAGGAAGTTCATAAGGAGGACGAAAATAACTACGGCTGTACAGCAGGAAGTAGTGCGGGTCTCAATCGCAAAGAAGTTAGCCTAATTGTACACGGTATATTCCTTTATTTGTATATGTAATTATATATTTACTAATTCACCTACTAGGTCGTGACCATCAAGCGGATAATGGTGCCGAAGGATCTGCCGTGACAAAAGCAGTATTAATTACAATGTCGGTAGCAGCTGCCTACATCATTTTGGTAGTAGGTTTAATGGTTTGGTGTAGATATCGAAGGAGATCCAGAAAGCTACCAATTACAGATGGTAATTTTATGTTCTTTTCTTCTTTTGTAATCGCTAATTTTAAGCACTTATAATAGGAACTAAGACTGAAAATGGTGAAATTGAACACACCGAATTGAAAGAAGGTGCAAATGGGTGCGGTCCAGGACCTTCAAAAGTTGAGACTGAAGATCTAGAGGTGGCCCATAAAGAAGGACAAAAAAGTGATGGTGCGGAAACTACACATTCCCAAGGATCTAGCCATTCAAAAAAATCGAAGAGTAGTTACGATAAGTTAATTTTATCCAGAAGTAATTTGAAAGAAATGAAACTGATTGGTATGTATTTGTTTTGCGCTTTTTATTGCTTTTTCAAAAATCCATATTTTAGGTAGAGGTGAATTCGGCGATGTCATGGTAGCTAAGATTTCTAAGAGTGCTCTAAGTACACCTCAGTGTGATAAACGAAATTCAACTACATCTTCAAGTGGTGCTATCGACGAGAAAGAACTACCTGTACTTGTGAAATCTCTATCTCAAATGAAAGATGACAACAGTTTAGCTGAAATTAAGCGAGAAATTGACATGCTTTCAAAGTTATCACATGATAATATAACAAAAATGCACGGTTTATGTCGAGAAGCCGAACCACATTATATGATCTTGGAATATACGGACTGGGTAATACTTCTAAATGTCCTCACTCGTTTATTGAATAATTTTAATGTATTTTATATGTATGTAGGGTGATTTGAAACAATTTTTGGTTGCTACGCAAAAAGGGGATCCTCCAAAATTAACAGCTGTACAATGTCTTACGATTACTCAACAAATAGCTAGAGGCATGGACTATATTTCCACTTCTCGAATTATTCATAAAGATCTGGCAGCTCGAAATTGTGTTGTTACATCTAAATTAGTTACTAAAGTTGGTCTAGCTAGACTAACCAGAGAGCCTTACAGTCAAGAATACTGTAAGCATATGAATCAGGTAAACAATTTAATGAAGTAGTTTCCAAAATATTTACAATAAACGAAAGAATTTGGAAACAATTTTTACAACATATTTATTGGAAATCGTTCGTAATCGTCGACACACCACCATTATTATTATGGGTTACGGTTTCATATTTTTCATTATATATTATACGCTACATCAACTTAATTATAAAAAATATGAAAATGTTGCAATGAAAAAAGATTTTTTGTTTGTTGTTGCGAATTAAAGGAACAGAAAGTAAATAAAATAGAATGTAGTTAAGCTAGTTCTATTTCCAAAGACTTATTTCAAATTTTGTACTAATATTAATACAATGTTACCCAAACCTTATTGTTTTCACATGACACCTTTTCCTATTTATCTAATGGTCATTGTCTGTAATAACCATTAAATTGACCGTGTCCTTTATGAAATTTACCAAAAAGTCTAGAAATCTAGAAATTTGTCTAGAGCTAAACGTCTACAAATTCTAATTCACAGTCACCTACAAACATTTTCTTTATTTGTTATTGTATCACATTACAATATTTAGAGTAAAAGCGGAATTGCAAATTAAATTAAAACTCAACAAGTTGCAAAAAAGTGTACAACATAGCAGCGAACTTTGGTCCGAACATAGAGAACGCATTTTTTGTCATTTTTAGTATCGAAAGAAACGAAGAGCATGAAATGAGTGGTATTGGATTCCATCCTCTTCAAAAGTTATTGTCAATATTTTTTTCCATTACAAGATAAAGTCAAATCATTGACAGGGTACGCTAATGAAATTCAGTATTTGCGGTTTAACCTCATACGTTAATAAATAAAAGATTAAAAAGTGTTGTTGATCTATCTGCACCTAAGACTCTTAAGTCTTTCATAGAAAAAACATGTAGCAGCAGTACCAAGAATCTACATGCTTTAAATAGAAAAAGTACATCATTGAGGGTTAGAGGATGACAGTCGAAAAGGTTTTTATAAAAATAATAAGATTGTTCATCATTTCGTGAATCGAAGAAGTTGTAGTAACTTTTAATAATAATGTTATTCAAGATGTATTAATAAATTATTTAAAGCTGCAGAACACAATTAAAATAGAAAAACAGAAGTTGTTGACTTTAAATTAACTTTGTTACCTTTGTGTAAATTTAAAATTATTTTTGCCCTTGTATGGCTATTTCTATACCGAACATTTAGAGCGACTAAGGCCAGCTAGAAAAGAGATAGATCTAGAGTAGGGCGGTTGTAAAACATATACGGAATACTAGCACGCTTGCCAATGCGTTAATTCCGTATGTTTTACGACCGCCCCACTCTAGATTTATCTCTTTTCTAGCTAGATTTAGTCGCTCTAAATGTTCTGTATAGTCCCTAGTTTGATTTAAGGATACACAGAAATTATTTACATTAAATAAAGTTTCTAAAAATTGATTCCATACAATTCCATTTTTAAGAGTATACAAATTAAATTATATCATGTTTATTATATTATACAGATTATCCCTTTACGTTGGATGCCACATGAAGCAGTTTATGAGGATGAATACTCAACTAAGAGTGATGTATACGCTTTTGGTGTAGTCATTTGGGAAATATTTAATCAAGGAGAATTGCCATTTTCTAAAATGAACGATAATAGCTTACTTAATAAATTAAAAGAAAAGACACTTGAATGGAAGTTCCACAAAGAGACGCCCGCAGATCTGCAATCTCTTCAGGTTAGTATTATTTTTTTAATATCTTATTAGTACTCTAATTAAAAAATTTCACTCAAAGTCTCGATATATATATACATAAGTACTGCAAGATATATCTACACAACGTTCTTTCTTGTCTTTACAAATACATATTCAATCTGTACTAGAAAAAGTTGTTTATACTTTAGACAATGAGACTGTCTTTGGTAAAATATTTCAAATATGAAGATAAATGTTTAAATCATTCAACAGTAAAATTAACTAATAAATATTATTATAGAATTTCAAAACGTATAATGATTGTTGCCTGTTACTTGTGCATTTTTGATTTCTAAATGTTTTGAAATCGTATATGTTCCACATTTATTGAATATTTTCTTGGACATATTACAGCTCATGTAAAAAGAAATCTATTCTTGTAACTTGTACTTATGTTTTAAGAATTAACTTACTGTTACTATATTTGATTCCTTTTTTGTATTAGGAGACCTGCTTGGATTCAAACCCCCAAAATAGGCCTACGTTTAATACCATAGTGAAACAAATAGAAGATATACTCAAAAACATGTAAATACTAGTATTATACAGTGTCAGCAAAATTCAACTCTAATCTTAGAAAGCAAGGATTTTCAACTATTAAAATATAGAGAATATAAAAACATACAGGTCTTTTCCAATGTGTATTACAAAACTACATGTTTTCAAGGTATTTTCAATACGAAATATTTTTTAATTCTGAGCGAACATTCTACACTCTTTATGTATAATCATAAACATAAATCTGTAAGAACGTAAAACATGAGCACTGAAGATTGCTAAACCGTATTTATATAAAAATAAACTAAGTGTTAGATAAAAATGTATATATGATATTAAGCTTCCATTTGATCTTCTAATCCACTATTGGCCTTACTGCGATAAAAATGTACTGCATCTTCGAATTCTAAAATTAGATTGCCTAGTAGATACACAGGATTTGCCTTAATATCTTGTGTCCCAGTCACGATTAATGAAAGTAAGAAAATTGTATTATAGTCTTTGTGTATTAGGCATTAAATTCATAAAAACCATGCCTATTGTGTTTCTTCAATTCGTTGGCCGCTTGCATAAGGTAATTTTCATATTATTACCATAAACATAAATATATGTAGGCCAACCACTGTTTATTTTTGGCGCTTAGCTTGTCTTCGAATTGTAATACTATACGCAAATAATAAATTAAAGAATATTTTACTAATTTAGAATCAAAATGCTCAATCCAGTAATACATAGGTTCACACTCGGAAATAAAAACTCTAATCGTGACTACTTAAATTTAATTTTAAAATCCTGTTTTTTAATTCGTTTGTAATACGTATATTATTAATTAGACTGCACATATTAACTTATGCGTGTAAAAATTGTACATATCTTAAGTGCTAGGACTTTTTTAAATTTAGCATATCATAATTTTTTGTATTTATTTATAAAAACAATCTTTTTATACTTTTATATTTAACTGTAAAACAGCATTTTATAAAAATATATACATTTAGGATATAATAAACTGCAAACAGTGACTGATAAAATATTTACAGTGCAACGGACCACTGTCCATAAAAATGCTTCATTGCACGATTATTCTATAATTTTGTACAAAATGCAATCAATAATTGTAAGTATTTTATGTATTGATTAATATAATACCATATGTCATTAATCTTAGATTGTATGTCACATCGTACATATTTGTATATATGAATGTGTGTGTATGTATGCGTGTTTATAAGTCGTGTGCGTTAACTTTGTAAAACCCATGTATATTTCAAATTTGTAGCCACTATACACTGCCAGAAAACCATCAATGTGACTTTTAATTATAAAATAACGTCACCCTTCAGTGTATAATATCAAATTCCATTTATACCTTACTCATATAAAGATCTCCGTATTTTACAACTATTAACTAGGATTTCTTACATCACTTATATCAAATAGTATTTGTAATTAATATAAAATATTATATGTAACTTTTTTTTCTGATATCGATGTAACGTGCAAGTTTATTGAAGGTCTTGTAAATGTTATTTAATGATAAGTTTTACGTATGTCGCCTTTTATCGTAATATATTTATGTATGTATGTACTATGAAAAATCAATGTAGAAGATAGTTATATAATCGTACTGAATATATCCATACAATCTGTCCAATAAGACTTAGTAATGTAGCTTTTATAATGATTTTATAATATACTGTCAATTTTACATATTTATGCATTAAAATTATCTTTGTGATATGTAATCTAAATTTTAAAAGTAAATCACATTAAAGTGTATGATGTACTTCTTTTTTTATACTTCACTATAACAAATGTAATCCAGGAACAGTCTAGAAATGAATATCTGCACTCCTCTCTAACACCGTAATCATTGGCTTAAAACAGCTGAACTTATTCCACAATTCAGTAGCATCTTAAAAAAATATACTTTTAGAAAACTTAGACATTTTTGATATTTGTTTTCAAAATATTTCAATTATAAACTAGATATCTAATAGCCACGAACGAAGTTATAATTTTACATATAAACAGTAAAAGGTATAAATTTCAGAAAAAATCATGTTAAAAATCTAATTATTTATTTAAACTTAAATATGACTCTTAAATATAGTTCATAAAATTATCAAAATTAAATTACATGCAGTTCAAGCTGAAGACTGTCTATAATTCTTAGTGCTAAGTAACTTTTTTCCACACATAGCACAAATCCCTTTCTTGTATGCACAAGACTGACAATAATGGGATCCTACTTGATGAACTTTTTGGCGACATATTCTGTAACCAATTAATACATGTTAGAACAAAGTTAATAATATTTCATGTGTATTCAATAATGCCTATAGAAAGTTGTAGGTACAACTATCATTTTGAAGAAATACGTATGTATAGTTTATTACAACGTTTGAAACTTGCTCAAAATTTAGATTGATTCGTGAATTTAAAGATCATATGAAAGATATGCGGTCCGATTTTTTTATGATTTTATGATGGTACATGCATGAATTGATTTACACTCGCAATTGATGCGGCTATGTTTACATGCGGTTCTCGCTAAGATGTCCACCATTTTTTCCTTTTTCATTTTTTAAAATACAAATAAGTTTTACCTATACAAGTTATAGAGATTTTCTTAAGGATATCAATTAGCTTATCGAGAAAACAAAAGAAGATCAGCTAAAAGAAGACAAACTAAGCTTATGTTTTTTAAATGGAACACTATATTTTGTTACATCTTTGAATAAACGCTTTTCTTTCAATTTCAAATACAGGTGGATTCAAATTAACTGCCCATTACTATTTCTGGTATTAATTCTAGAAAGTAGGTTAAATTAGCAAAGCACTAGCGTTTAAATGCTGACTAATATGTAGTGTATGTATCTTGAAATTTATTTATTTTTAATGGAATGCCCTATATATTTTTATTAATTTTAATTAGAAATTTTATTTGTGATGCAAACGTATCAATGCACTATTGTGTTAAAACGAATAATGAAGTTGTTATTGTGGATTTTTGTAGAGTTCAGACACACTTCCACTTCTCTTCACTCCACAGGGAATGGAAATGCATTGAACGAGAAGATGATACCTTCAAGATTTATTTGTACATCTACTGTATTTTTCATTTAATTTCATGTACATATAATTTGTAATATGTTACAATAACCATAATATGTGCATTCAACGGAAGCAAACAATTACCGATGGATTGATACCACTCTGATGTGATTAGTTGCAGTGTAAATTTCAGCCAATCATATCAGAGTGCCACCAATCCATCAGCAGCTGCTTACTTCTGCTGAATGAAGCCATTTATTTATGGATTTATAGTTTCTTTATTAGGTTTGTTCGATTTGGACATTTGCATTATAGAGCGAGATGCAAATATTTTGACGCTGCGTTAAATTTTTAAACACCAGCTGCAGAATAGACGCAATGTTTTAACACTGCTGCAAGACGTTTAAGAAGCCGTTTGATTTACGTTATTAAATTCGCAGTAAATATCTAGCTTATTGGATTTAATGGATTGGTGAAGTCCGAATACTATAAGAAGTACACATACGTCACACTTTCGGACGAGTATTAATTCGTTACGGGTAGAGACAATTTTATATTTTTACTTTCTCGAACTAATAATAACTAATGTATGCACTTAATTTGAATTATTAATAATAATTTTGGTGATACAGCGTTACTAATTACATAAATCACTAACAAAATATTTAACTGGTATAAAATCATCCTTGGAAGTTGATTCTACTGAAAAAATTCATATTTCTTAAGAACATACGCCTGTTTTTAGTTCTTAATTACATAAATAGATCTAACAAAATAGAAAACTGGTAAAATTCCTCATTCTACCTGGAACATAAATTCAAGCACTGGATTTTTTGATTAATCAGAATCTTATTTTGATTATCCTGCAAAAAAGACGTACAGCCCTAGAAGTGAAAGACGTACTGTTTCTTTTTCCCTGTTTTAATACAGGGACATTCATATAAATATTCCTTTGTTACCCGTTTCGTGAAATGTATGTAGGGGCGATTTCCAATATTTATTCATGGCTTCTTCAAGAGCAAAAAGTAAATAAGGGATACCAGATAGTGGTAATTTGACGTGTTAACCGCGCTACCTTTTTCTCTTACATACAACAACCCATTTACATTAGCGGCAAAACGTCGAGTTAATATATTTAGTATTTTTGTGCATTTATTTTACTGCATAAGTTTAAAAGTGTCGCATAAGCATATAAACAACCACGATATATCAGAATATCGAAAGCGATTATTAGAGTCGTCGCACCAAACCTATATTTTTTTTATTTATTTTGCTAATCTATACACAAAACCTATATTTTTTATCATTTATTTTGAATCTACATGAAAAATAAAAGGTACATTGTGTATGGTGTTCATATGAAAAAACTGACGGTATCTGAGATATTTGGCTACTATGATTTTCTAGTAAATTTTTATCAATTACAATATCGCAATTTTTTTGGTTATGCTAATTATCAGAAAAAATATTTTTTGATCAAATATTAGACAATAATGTTTCTTCAAAACACCATATCAGAAACTGACCTACAGTATAAAGGACGTACAGAAAATGTCAAATTTGAGAAAATCACCTATTTAAAGCGAAAATCAATGAAATTGATTTCTATTAAAAAGAAAACAACGATTTGAAAATGGTTGTATTACAGGAATGGTGGAAAAAGGATTTCCAGTACATTTATTTCAAGAAGTTCACTTGACAACATGCTTTTTATTTTTCAACATTTTCAAAGCAATAGAAAATATAAATGAAAGTTAACAAGATGCAATTATTATTCCGGTATAATTAAACGCGCCTTAAATATATCTGAGATTTATTGTTAGATTATTCAAACCAAAACTTAACAACTTTGCCAAATCTAAACTTGTATCTTTGAGATACCATAAGCGAATTTGAAATAGCCTGTACATATATTAGATAATTACTCTAAAACTTCAATAAGTTTTCATGCATAATAGCTCTAGAATTCTTTAAGATTGTTGGATTCAATATGGTATTGCATTGCAATTCAATTTCAATGTGTGAATGTGGTATTAAACTGAATGAGCATACGTAAGTTGAATTTCATACCGCTAAATTAGACCATGTTGATACATGAGGTAACTAGAATAATATATAAAGATAGCATGTTGATGCCACATACATATCCGGAGATATTTCGAAAGTTATCGGGTTTGCGATCAGCAGTTAACCCTGTGAATGAAAGAAACCTTGAATTGCAAATAAATACATACGTATATAGTCGTCTTGTGTATGTAAATATGTGACCTCGTCTAACTATCCACCGGAGGTTTTTTTTTTCTTATAACTTACATGCAAAATTACTGCTAGAATGTGTGTCGAATTTGCCATGTCTAATGATGTGTGTGTCTTACTTATTTCCGAAGGTTGAACTGAAATGAATTTTAATCAGTCACTTTCAGTATTTTTACTGCGTCATTCATCATTGTAAATTTGTTGAACTTTTGTGCGTGTAAAGATGATTAAATAAAAAACGTTCATCTATTTAAGCATTCAATGGCTTATAAGAAATTGAAGTCCTTTCAGTACTGCGCATAGTGTACACCTCGAGCTATCTCACGAATCACATTGCGGTCTAATTCATAGTCGGCGTCAGACAAATAAGGGACATTGTTAATTGTTGATCGCTTCTTGGCAACTAGCGTATGAAAAGACTTATAACTGTGAGAATTAGGGGAAACATAGTCTGAGCAATGTACTACAAGTCTGTGCTTGAAAAAAAAAACAGATATTTATTTGCACGTTTTGTATAAAGTTAGATTAGAGACTATGAGATCATATTTTATATTTTTGCAAGCTAAGTCATTCTTGTAGCAAAAGTATCTTGAAAACCAGAAAGTTAATAAAAAATAATAAAATATCAAAAAGTTGAATTGCGTTCCAGGTGTTTCTAAATATTCTAATTTACTAGGCTCTGCTATTGTTAAAAATAATGCAAAATTGAAATTTTACCAATAAACTGATTTTTTACTCATTTCTAATTTTTGAGCGCCCCCCTTTACGATGTTTTAGCGGCTATTAGTGAGAATGTGCACCAAAAGCGGAGAACTATTGCCATATATCATTAACAGTAACCAAGTAATCCAGATTTATACGTTTGCTACACCTTCTGTATGAGTCTGTTCCAAACGCGAATCCATTCAAGGTGAGATGCCGTGACGGATATCGCATTCTGTCGAGCTATTTGCATATATTATCTGGTAATAGTATCTGTGCAGATTTCGACGTTTTCATAGGGAATGTTGATAACTATATAGAAAAGTGACATTCCCTTTGTTGATTTATTTTTTCGTGTATTAACCAGTTACTTTGTGAAACCCAAATTAGCTATCGCCTTTTGTTTTCGAGTTATTCATGAAATTTTTCTCGATTTTCTTTTAACAGCTATTATTTTCTTATTTATGAAAACAGTAAAACGGTTTTAACATTCTTCACGCTTTGTTTTCTTCAGCATATGGTTACTTTTGAATGTATATTCGTTCGCATGTGAGGGAAAGTTTTCTGTGCTATAGAAGTAGGGTAACTTGGGTATAGTTCAAGTATACTCTCAAACGTTCACAAATGCGGGGAATGTGGAAATAGTACCCATTCCACTTCATTTATGAGGGGGGTTATTCAGGTAGTATTGGGGAACACTCTCAACAATGATGTTATTAATACATACTGTTTGGCATACTGTTTTGATAATAATGCCTGTCTTTTAAGGAGATAAAATAAAATAAAAAAATCAATCTGATATGTTACTTCATATGATATGAATTAAGAGTTAAGATTGTCTGATATTAAGTTGTCATTAAATATTTAATTACTAAATTACATGATACAAGTTAACATGTTGCTCATGTACTGATTGTTATAAATGCAATAATTGTATGGCATTCCAGTAATACTAAATATAGACAACCACATACTTTGAATATACTAACCTGCATGTTTCAAATCTCGATGTGTATGGATTAAATCTATTTTTTGTTGCCGTGAGAGCTTTGTTTTCGTTCACCTTTCGACCGCCGGACTCTGTCGTGTTTCGTGCCCCATTTTTCCAGGGATCAGGAGTTATTACTTTACCAAGTTTTTTCTCGCATTTATCACATACCATTTTTTATTTGAGCTTGACTAAATAAGCAAATATACAATTTAAATCAGAAGAAAATTACGTTTCCTAAAGCAGATTATTCATAAAATGGAAATAAAACACAGACACGATAATTATAATACTAAGAAATGTTTGTTAACAAACATTAGTTGACAGTTGTCACTGGTTGTCATTTTAACCCAGTGTTGCACAATTGAATCATCATTAATCACCATTCATAAACACCAACAAAAATTCGAAATCTTAAAATTTAATCGTGTACTATATTATTTGCAAGCTTCTTGTGTACGACAATTTTCCATTTTTTGGTGCAAAGCGTGTGTTATTTATCTTATCTTATTTTGGTATAAAGAAATAACGAAACAAGTCCAATTACCGTCATCATTTTGTAGGCCGCTTCGAAAATAAGCCATTACAATAAATGTTTTGCTGAATAGAAAATAACATTGTTAAAATAAAATTCAGTGGTTTTATTCGTATGACTTTTACTTTGACAAATATGACAAATTTAAATTTAAAAAATTTACAAAAAGTTTTATTGTATATTTTATTTAAATATATTCTAATTTATTTAAATATTTTATTCTAATGCGTACGTCGCAAAAGATACTTTTAACAATTTTATCATTCTATCAATTAAAGTTGAAAGTTTTTGGGAAATATAGACAATACAAGCAGCAAATATTGGATTGTGAAAAAAAATTGGATTGTGAATTTTGAGATGTTAGTAAACTTTTTACCCCAGATAGCGCTGGTAGCAGCAACCGATTTAAAGCGTCAAGTCAACTTGTCAAAAAACCCAATAAACGAAAACATAACTGAACATAACCTATTCTTTAGACATGTGGACATAAGTAAACTGCATGACGTGCGTGCACATAACTCGTATTTAATATACATTACATAAATAAAGAAATTTCTATTTATTGTGCTCATGCTTTGAAAATAGACGTTTACAATCATGAAATTCAAAAAAAGGAATCGGCCAATAAGTGATAGCGATGATTTACAAACTACAGCATTTAAAGATGACAGAAAGCTATGGTTTAATGAGGTGAGATATTTGTGATGACAAATTATGTATTCTAACATTTTTGATTTTTGGGATAGTACAATTACTTAAAATGATACATGATTCAATTTTTAGATTGCAGATGATCCTGCTGACTTTAAATTGCCTTCTGACGATCTTATTAATACATTACGAGAAGAAGCCAAACGGTGTCTTGATTCAGAAGTAGCCAATTTTAATACCAGTATGTTCATATTTGCCCCTTTCACTTCCCATTTTTAATATTATGTTTATATTTAAGAAAATGCAAAAAGTAATTCTGATTACCGATGGATGAAAACTGCAACTCAGAAAGGGACTGTTTCTGATAAGATTGCTGCTAGTACAGTATTGATCCAAGACAATCCTATAACTCACCTTGATATATTGAGGAATCTGGTATCTATGGTAAAAGTTGGCAAGAAGAAAGAATGCATAGTTGTAATTGGTAAATATTTGTAAAATATAAACAATTTAGTTACCTATTGAAAAATATAATAATTTTTTTAGATACATTAACAGAATTATTTACTACATGTCTATTAAAACAAAATCTAAAACTAAAATTCTTTGGTCAACGACCACTCACAGAACTTGCACAAATTTGTTCTGGTAATGCTAGAACAAGACAGCAATATCTGACTTACTGGTATTTTGAGGATCAATTGAAAGAGATTTATAGTAATTTTGTGGTAGCATTAAACAAAGCTGCCCATGATACTTTAGATGCAAATAAGGAAAAAGCAATAGGCGCTATGTACAAACTACTTGCAGGAAATCCAGAGCAAGAAAAGGTGGTCCTACATATTTGTTTTAATCATATTTATTAAGTGTTTTATCCGTAGAATCTATTAATAAATATTATAAATAAACTAGGTGATCCATCCCAGAAAGTTGCTTCAAAAGCAATTTATTGTCTCAATCAGCTCCTCTTTAAGCATATAAATATGCAAAATGTAGTGTTAAATGAAATTGAGAAATTGCTATTTAGACCAAATGTTGGCCAAAAAGCACAATATTATGGAATATGTTTTCTCTCTCAGTTTTTTTTAAGTCATGATTCACCTAGTATTGCCAGAAGACTTATTGAAGTGTATTTTTCATTTTTTAAAGCATGTATTAAACAGGTACGGTATATACATATAGTAGACATTTAAAACTAAGATATAGTATTTAATCAATTACCATAGGGAGAAGTAGATAGTAGGATGATGTCAGCGCTATTGATGGGAGTAAATCGAGCATATCCTTATGCAAAGTTAGAGCAAAAAAAATTTGAAGAGCATATTGATACTATGTATCGAGTGGTTCATCTTGCCAATTTTAATGTGGGATTACATGCTCTTATGCTACTCTATCAAGTTTCAGATTATGCCAACAACATGAACAACCGGTAACATTCATTAAAATATACAGTATATCCCCGGATCGACTTTAAAAGAGGAAAACATTTTTTATTTTCGATTTCTCAGAAAAATTCACTCTTGATGATTTACTCTGCTTGTTTTCAAACTCCCAAAACACAAATTACTTTTTATTTAACTCGAACGGCTCTCGAGATATGATTTTTCTTCAAAATTTGGACTTTTTGGAGTTTTTTTTCGTAATTTTTAGAAGTAACTAGTAGGTGAATTTCGTTGAAAAATACAACTGACCGCAGTTAACAAATCTAATAAGTTACATAGTATAACTGCATTAAATGCAATTACATCTTCGCAATAATGTTGACTTTACAACAAAGAATTTAAGAGTGCAACCTAGTGGTTATTAGAAAATTCAACCCAAAATACCCGGACGCTACCATTTCAAAAAACAAAGAACCTGGTGACTAAATTCCTTCCAACAGGCTCAGTTTTAAACATTAAGAAGTCAAAGAAATTGTTCGATGAAGACGATGCTGAAGGAGGGCAATAATAACAGAGATAAGTAAATCTCATTTACAAAGAATATTTAAGGAAAACAAAATTTTACCATTTAAACCGCAAATTTTAGAAAATAGCGATGAAGAGTTTAGGAAGATTAAAATATTCATAAACGCATTATGTTCTCCGATGAATCAACCTCTTCAATTAACGGTGTCGTTTCGTCCAATATTACCAGTACTGGTGTGAGACGAATCCAAACTTTAGCACTACTCGTCGCAGACAATATTTAAAAAAAGTTAATGTATGCTGAGCGGTTTTGTAGCATGGCATTATTGGCCTATATTTTTTTGATCAAAATTTAAATCGCAATTCATATTTGGAAATCTAGCAAAAATTTTTAACTAATGAACTGGATGAATTGCCGTTAAACTGCCGAATGGAAATGTTTTACCTGCACGATGAGTGCCCTGCTCATTATACCGGCATTGTTCGCCATTGGCTCAATACAGAGTTCCATGATAACTGCTAGGAAAAGATGGTCGCACTTTATGGCCACCGAAAAGTACTGATCTTACAATAATGGACATTTATCTATGGAGTTGTTCAAAACAAATTGTGTACAGTGAGCCACTAGACAATGATGAAGAACAATTAAAAAATAGGATACAAAATGCAGTCCAATCGCATTGAAATCTGTGCAGAAAAAGGAGGAGCATTATTTGAATAAAAATTAATGGTTTAGTTTTTTGAGAGTTTTATTTTATTTTACCATTATTTGATAAATTTATTAAATAAAACTTGGGTCCAATTTGTATATTTTCTAGTAAGAAAATGATATTATCTCGAGAACCGTTCGAATTAAATAAAAAGTAATTTGTGTTTTGAGGGTTTGAAAACAAGCAGAATAAATCATCAAGAGTGACATTTTCTGAGAAATCAAAAATAAAAAGATTTTTCCTCTTTTAAAGTCGATCCGGGGATATACTGTATATATTCATTATGAAAATTTATTTCATTATATTTTTGTAGATTTTATTCAGCTTTGTATAAGAAGTTAAATGATCCAAAATTATTAACAACTACACATCAAGCAATTTTTCTTAATTTGATATACAAATCTTTGCTGCAGGACACAGAAATATTTCGAATTAAAACATTTATTAAACGTCTATTACAGGTAAAATTGTAGTAATCCATTACAGGTTTATGTACATATATAAATATATTGCAGTTGGCATCATTCATGCAACCATCGTTTGCTTGTGGAGTGCTGTACTTAATATCACAACTGCTGACCAAAAGACCTTCTTTGCAAGCTATTAAACTGGAACAAGTTGATAGCCAATCACTTGCTAAATTTGAAGATAATGAGGAAGAGAAATATGCAGATGTAGTTGACAATGAAGTTTTTGTAATAGAAGATGATAACGAAAACGATAAAGTAAGTTTTGATTTACTTCAATCCTCATATTATTAAGTAGATGTTTTGTAAAAAGAAAATTGAAATACAAATATATACAGTGTGTTGCCGGATAGGTGTCCCAATAGGAAAAACTTTTTTATTGTGGATGTGTGGAAAAAAATATTCTTTGTAAAAGTTTTTGCTCGTTCTGAAATACACGAATAATACTAGACTTCTAAATTGATATCATAATAATGCGTAAAATAGTTGGTTTCTGTAAATTTTGGAGTCACATTTTTCTAAGTCAGTATGATCTTGTACTCACATCTAGTTGCATTGAATGTAATGCATTGCATCGTGTTAAGCATAGTCTGTGGGCATATATGAACTACTGTCATGCAGTATTTAATTGTCAAAATGCGGACACAAAAAAAACTGTATTATGGATTTATAAAAAATATATTCTTTATTAACGTTTTTAATTAATACACAAATAATGTTTAACTTTTAAAAATCTTAATAACGTACAATAAGTACCGTTTAGTAATTTTATAGTGTTAAAGCTTGTGTTATCCGGATCTTTAAACTATTTTCATCATTGGGTAGGATGTCATTACACATTTTCTGCTTAAGGTACCCCCGAAAGAAAAAATCCATTCCATCCGCTTTGCATCATCGCCAAGTTCAAGTGTATGCCGAAATTTTGGTTTATACGCCTTTATTTTATTTGCTGCATAAACACAGTAGAGAAATGATGCGCTCATATTTAGAGGCTACTTAGAGTTTCGGCAAAAATTTTTACAAAAAATATTTTTTGCCATACATCCATAATAAAAAAGTTTTTCCTATTGGGACACCTATCCGGCAACACACTGTATATACTAAGCGTTACTCACAAAATTTTCTTTGTCTGTTTAACTTGTAGTGCAGTTAAGCAAGATCCAAAAAAAGGTAACTTTATTTAAAAAATGGGAATTTTAACTGAATAAACAATAATCTTCTTATGCTATGCTGCGTATGCTATGTAACTCTATGCGATCGCCACTGCTGTGAAAAACAACTGAAAAGCTAAATGATATCGAAGGCTTCCACGAATATAATTCTACATTGATTTATATGAATATATTGAAAACGTTGATTTTTACCAACAAAAACAGTTATTTTTGGTTACTACTAAAACAAATTGAGTGTGTAATTGAAAACATTTGTGGAAATGATGCTAATGGCTTCAATAAATAACAGTTTATAGTGACCAATATATCATCGCGTTACCGTTTGAGTCAAGAGAGTTATTTCTCAAATTCCTTCGACTATCCTTTTCGTTTTATTGAGTAGCAAGCAGTCGCAGCTCATGGCATATAGTTTATTTTTCATAATGCATTTTTCATAATCTCCTTATCCTTATCCCAATACCATGTTTTAACTAACTTCTATCTATCAATAGGTCATAGGTCAATCCGATCGGATGTAATCCGACGAACTGAGTGATGAATTGTTATTTTCCTAGGTAATGGAACTTCCAATTGCATTATCAGTCATTTCCAAGAAATCTGCTTACGTGTATTAGCAGTAACATTTGTATCATGGCGCTGCCACCAAAGTTTCATGTCTTTAACCTACTCCTATACCTACACTACTCTCGTCAATCTGCAAGTAATATCAAAAGATTAAATTTATCACATTATTTATTCAGATTAAAGATCCTAAAAGTAATGATGATATACCAATCAAAGAAACATAAACTAGTAAGTAAGTAACATTATTATAATTATACTTTAACACTGACAACAACAATTTGTAGACTAAAAGCAATTACATCACAATGAATGGATTGTCCGACTTTCTCAAAGCGGACCACAGTTTCCAAACTTCCCAGCCATGTCGTAAATTAACTATGAATTTAAACGACGACTCCCGTCAAGAACGATTTCTCTCTGTCTATTCATTAACCATAGAATTGCAGCTTGAAAAAGACGAGGGAGTCGTCGAAACGGCGTTGAAATACATAGGTAATTTAATCCAGTAAGAAGGTATTCCTCAACTATCAAGCCGTTTTTAATTCTTTCTTACATATGTCATTGAGCGCATATTTGGCTTTGATTAACTAAGTTTATTATTATAATTTATTAATTTATTATTATTATTAACTAAATTTATTGTTTGGGTCTGAAACTAATAAAATTCGTTTAAACATAATACCTACTATATATCTATCAGAAAGCGGAAAATGTTAATCGCGTTGGAAGTACCATTACACTCTTTTCCTAATATGTTAATGTCTGATTGTATAACTTTTACGTTACGTGCGATATATCCTAAAGTAATGTTTACACTATCAGTAGTGAATTACTGACGCTTGCTGTTTCAAAATGTGCATGTCTTCATTTTGACAAATCTGAAATAAGACTCAAAGATCTTGGCATCCTATGTCATTGAGCAATGACCAATTGTTTTGTTTTTCTGTGGCAACACAAATGGATTGAAATACACTTGTCTAATATTGGACCATATCTATTAACCTGTATTTCTATTGTTATATTTCGAAATGTTTGTCAGATGATATTCGCTCGTACGTGTGTAAAAGTTTGGCTCTAGTGAGCATGGTGTATATCTAAATGTTGGTCTATATAGAGAATAGAAAAGAAAATGGGTAGACATACCTAGCTTAAAATTGTGAGGGTATACCGATTTATTTACATTCTACCTTTTTCTAAATATTCAAGGCAATAACATTTATACTTTCAAAGAATTAATGAAGCATATTTTGCTGCCAATATAGAATGCACTTAAATCTACAAATGAAGACGAAAAGGAGGAGAAACCAGATATCGAAATCCTCAATGCAAATACAAAAACATGTCCTAGTTGGTATCATTGTAGTACTACTATTAAGGAGGAAAAGAAGAATCCTACCTGCTACGATCCATTTAATCGTAATCCGCTATTTGCTGGAGCTGAATACACAGCTTATTTTGAATTGCTAAATTTGAAAGACCATTATCATCCAACAGTGTCATTGTACGCCGACAACCTGCTTCAGGGTAGACTTGTTATTTATATTTCTAATTTTGAATAGTAACTAATAATGCTTATAGGTAAACCAATTAATTACTCGGGTGATCCATTAAAAGATTTTTCTCTAATTCGATTTTTGGATAGATTTGTATTTAAGAATCCAAAAAAAATCAACAGCAATGACGGTTCACACCCTACTTTTGGTATACGAAAAAAGTACATACCTAGCGGTTTACGTTCTTTAGCCTTAAATTCAGAAAGATATTTACAACAAAAGGAGAAAAACATACCACCTGAAGAATTATATTTGTACAAGTACGTCGAATGTTGTTTCTTATAAGTTATATTCTTATTACATTGTTTTTGTTTTACCAAACAGGTATATGCAGAAGAAAGTAGGTGAAAAGATAAAGAATAGCGAAGATAGTGATCTAGAATCTGTTGCAAGTGAAGAATTTGAGGAGATGTTAGATAAAATGAACAATTTCAAAGATGTGGAAGATGATCTAGATTACATGAAGGAGATTGAAAGTAGTTTGAAAAATAAATCGACTAAAAATAAAAATTCAAGAAAAACTATTAATAATTCAGATGAAAGCGATGATGATAATGACACTGAAGATAGTGAGGGAGACGAAGTGGAAGGCGATGAATTTAGTGGATCGGAGATCGACGATGACATAGAATTAGATAATGAAGACAAGGAATTGATTCAAGATTTAGATGATGATGATGATGTAAGCGATATGGAATTCGAGTCTGATGATAATGACAACTTAAAAACTGCAAAAACCATGAAAAAGAAAGGTGATATAAATGGAGTATTTGCTTCTGCAGAAGAATTTGCTTCAATTTTAGAAGATGAGGGAAACAATTCTAAAATGGGAGGAAGATCGAATACACTTTCTAATAAGGAAAATGCGGGTATGTATTTATATATTTTATTATTTATAAATGATATACCTATTCTTGATTTCTGCAGCCGTTAAACAAATTGAGTGGGAGCAGAAACGTAACCATTGGATTCAAGGATATAATAAAGCTGTAGGGAAAACAAGTCGAAAATTTGAACATAATAAAGACAAATACAACAAGAAACGTCCATTTAAAAGTAGAGGCAACAGTAAAAGTAAAAAGCCAAGAATATAATACTTGGAAAATAATAATAAACATGTTCCAAAACTCCTTGATGCATCATATACCTAATAAAGAATGTTTTTCAAAGTGTAATGTTAAATACACATTCTTATAAATTACATTTGCATTATGTAGTACATACATATATAAAATATATAGTGTTAAGTAAGAATTTCATAGATTGTGGATATCGACACTTTTAACAAAAACGAGAATTATTAATTGTGATGACTGTTTTACAAAATAAATGCCTTTGTGTTAAAATTTAACCACCGTTTTTATAGATATTTTTATGTTATTCCTGTTGTACTGAAAAAGTTTTTTACGCACACAAAATATTTTTTATAATGAAACCATATGTGTGAAATCGGGACAGCAATGGGATCACAGCAAGTAAAATTTGATATTAGTGACGTTAGCTTGCTTGGCAACCATAGATATACATATGTATATTTTACAATCAGTTTTCATCATCTCCTTACGTAACAGCTGTAAAATCGTCTGCAATAGTTATGAGTGCTTTGTTGGCAACAGTTGCTTTACTCAATTGTAAATATGAAAGAGATAGTATGTTCTCGTCAATAGTGTTGATGAATATAAGCAGTAATAACTAGTGATGCCAAATTCGATACACATTCCAGCAGCGTACGCATGCAATTTTGCATTTAATTTAAATTATAAGAAAAAAATTAATAGAGATCGGTTAAGCGAGCACCGCAATTGTGGAATATTTATACACGAGACGACTGCACACTAATTTTCAGTTCAAGATTCCGTTCATTCCCAAAGCTAGCTGACCAATCGCAAACCCGACAACGCTCGAAATATCTTCGGCCATGTACATAGTATAAATACGCCACTATTAGTGATAACGTCGTGCTCTATTCTCTACTAATGAAATTATCTGGTATGGGCTCATTTATTAGATTTTGTGAAAAGCATCCACAGGAATAATAACAAGTTTTAGTTTTTTTTGTAAATATCTTGAAAATTTGTAGAACAACACTGCTGCGTCATTTTCTCTCAATTTCAGATTTCTTCAAAGATTAAAGTCCTTTAATATATAGTTTTCCACAGAAATTGTACATTCAAAAATACAATTTCTTCCACTACACCATAAGACGGTAGACATGACAAAAATATGGCATTTTGTTTTGTTTTGCTTTGATTTACAATCACGATGCGATATTAATCAAATGATAATAGAGTTGCTAAACTAGATAATACTCCTATTGATGGTTTTACTAAGCTTAATAAAACCAAACTCTCTCGCCACAGAATAATCAGAAGGGACAACAGCTGATTTTTCTATTAAAGTAGTAAATTCCAAAAAAATATATCCAGTTATAAAGACTTCGCCGAATTGTTTAAAATTTGTTGATATTAAGGTATAAAAGAATAACAGTAGGTATAGTATTAAAAATAAAGTAAGGAAGCGAGCAACCTAGCGCTGGTAATATTGACATTACGGTACACACTCTAAAACCAACGACTGAATCATTAGTGGTAATTAGTTAATTAGAATCGTACGTTAATGTGATTTATGTGTTGTGTTATGTTTCTTTTTTTATATAATAAACTATTAAAAATAGTGAGTGTGGGTATTAGGAAGGAAATCTAATGGTATTATGTACATAATTATTAAATATATTTATAACTAAAATTGTATAGGTAACTGTACGTTAAAGAAACATAATTATAATTAGACTAGGCAAAGACGGGCAATTCCAATGGGTGCGCGGTGAGCAACGTAGAGAAGTAACACGGAAATTCGAGCGTCCGTACCAAAGCACACTTGTTCAGTACTTAGAAAATATCGCATTTAGGTACGTTTCGGAAACGGTGTATTTCGAAGAAACTAGAAAACATAATAGCGAGTATGTTGGATTTAGAATGCGAAGGTGATAGAATCAAATGTGTAAAACGCGACAATGTATGACGTGTACAAGTAGGTGAAATTGTGAACGCCACCTAAAAAGTATAAAACACGGTTCTGCAATCCGTGGCAAACGATACAGTGAACAATTAATATTTCATATAGCTGTTTGTTTTCGAAGATGATATGAAAGGCTGTATCCTCCTCCTCATTACAGTCTGCATAGGGGTTCATCTTTATAGATCCCCATCTTGTGCAGATGACCTCTTAGACAGCCGTGTCCTGTTAATAGACGTGTTACTGCCCTACGCTGAGTTCTGCTTAATGCAAGTAAGTCAGCAGTTAGTCGTTGTGACGGTCGTTCCATCATCCGTTTGCTGTGCCTTTGTCCAGCTACATGGTTCCAATTTAGTTGGTGTTGTTTTATAATCCACTCATTAATTGCACCACGTACTGAACTCTTTGTAATACTTAGACCTGGCTCCGGCCCGGTAAATTGTCAGAGAGAATACAGATCGCCTACCGTCACGGTTGGCGGCGCAGACTCCAACGCACAGGTTTGTATAGCATATATTTCTGTTTGAAATGCCGTTGTGTATCGTCCAAGTGGTTCACATACCTTGTAACCCTGGTTTTCCTCATATACACCATCGCCAGAATTAGTACCCGCCCTTGACACATCTGTATACCAGTTTTGGGTGTGCGGTTTTCTTCCTTCACCATTTTTCCATTCATCCCAATTCAAGAATATATAACATACTTTTCATCATTATTTTATGTGTAAACATGCATGCGCCCGCCTTGATACGGCCGCTCGACCCATCCACGTTAATCTCCGCACTGCACTGAAACGAGCCCCTCTTTGCCGATGGTTTATAGAATATATAGAATGGTATGTACGTGGATAAGTAATATGGATTGTACAGACAATTGAAAAGATATTCTATTGCCAGGTATGTGTAAAACAAAATAAATCTAACTAAATTCTTTTCTTGTAAGTCGAAAATCTAACAATTCTTCTTTAAATTTAAATTTATATTCCAGATATAAATTACATTAACTCAGACATTCTTCACACTCTTATCATAGGAAGCATGTTTTGATTTTAAATTAGAACATTCTTAATGTGTTCGTTCATTTAGCATCGTTTCTGCAGCCGTTTCCAATGGTGGGAAGTATCAGAAACATGCGCATTACAATAAAAGCGTTCGGGCAGATAAATATTATCAAAAGCTGAGCAACTGTTTGTTGTTTTTGCAGTTCTCAAATCCTAGTGAAACGATTTTCAAACGACTGGAATGGCTGGCGTATTTTGTTAAAGTGAAATATCAGACGGATGCGCATGTGATTTTTTAGAACAGTAGACATCAGAAGCTCTTTAAAGTACAACACTTTCCTTTCGTTATTCAATGCGTGTTTATTAACGAATTTCCACGGTACGCTTGCGATTGGTAAACGTATTTAGGTGTTTGACAATTTCTACCTTGAATTATAAAAATTAGTGATATATATATTGTAGTGATTCGTCTGTTTTGACTGACGGTGACTGGGAACTATCTATCTAGTGAAGACGAAGTTGTTTTGTTTTTGAACAAGATAAAAATAAGAAATGAGAAGTATTTTGAAAATATCCACAAAGATTCTAATAATTCTATCTATATGCTATAGGTGTTGCCCAATTAAATTGATGTAGTACAAGATCGATCGTTCGGTCATACCAATTCATTATCGATAGTTAGACAATAGTTTTCACTTGCACATGCGTACATAAGTTGTCACCAAGTGATTTTCAAACTATCATAAAACAGCTGCAGAAACGAAGCTATTAAATTATGTACATATACAATACTACCTTCTCACACACAAGAGCAGACATTGCAAAATAATTGGATAGTAATCATACAAGCTAAATAAAACAATGCTATCATGGAAAATCGAACAGAATAAGTCAATTAAATTACATTCTCTTTTCAGCCTTGTTGACTCGTTCAACTTTGCAATTTGAATTTTCGTCGAAGACAATAAACACTAGAGTACCGCAATAATTATTATAATTCACACCATCTTGGTAGCACCACTCTGTATGTTTTTGACGATTGTGATTGTAGTTGGTGGAATTATAATTTTGAAGATGCCAGCACTGCTTTTCACCGGCGCGGCGATGACAAATTAATAAACATGGCGTACGGCAAGGTAACTTTATCGTCGGTATTTGTGTTATTTTGTTCAATTTTAATTGTTAGTGGTCAGAAAAGTTCACTTATTATTCTAGACGAAAACAACTGGACTCATATACTCGAAGGAGAATGGATGATAGAGTTGTGAGTTAATTTTTAATCGTGTATCTCTGCTGGCGTGTCATTTTCATTATATTCTGAATAGAGATATCATCATATATTTATGTTTATTTTATGAATAAACTATCAACAATCCCATTGTATTTTAGCTATGCTCCGTGGTGTCCGGCGTGCAAAGGTTTAGAGCCTGTTTGGAAAGAATTCAGCACATGGGCTGATGATCTAGAAATTAAAGTAGCACAGGTAGATGTTACTACATCGCCAGGCTTAAGCGGCCGCTTTATGGTCACAGCGTTACCCACAATTTTTCAGTAAGCATGCTATTTTAATTTTAAGTACATATTGTAAAATACATTATTTCTAGTGTCATCAATGGACAGTTTCGTCAATATAAAGGAACAAGAGATAAAGACTCGTTTATTTCATTTATAGAAGATAAGAAGTGGCAAATAGTCGAGCCAATATCTTCCTGGAAATCACCAGCATCTTTACAAATGTCAATAGTATCATCTTTCTTTCGATTGTCACAGATTTTAAGGGTAATACATAATATAACTCAGGAATAAATTTGATATTAATCAATAAAATATTACAGCATATACATAATCAGCTTATGGAAGATTTTGGATTACCAACGTGGGGCTCTTATTTAATATTTGCTGTTGGTACAATTATTTTAGGTGCATTATTAGGACTTATTTTAGTATGTTGCATTGATTTAATATATCCACCTAAATATAATGCAATAAAGAAAGTTGATGATAATAATACTAAACAAGATAAAAAATTGAATGAACATAGTGGGGACGAATTGGTAAGTGTAGAAATATTTATTTTTCTGTTATCATTCTTTAAAGCCAGATTTTAATTCCTATAAATAATGAATAGAGAACATAATAGTAATTATATATATATATTTATATATGCAATTATAATGTATAAATTTTTTTAAATATTTAACTGCTTTCTCAATAATAATGTAATATAATAACGTTCCGATAAATGTTTAATTTAAGATATATAGAAAACATGTTAGTCTGTAAAAACAAATGAACATTTAAGAGCGCGCCGACAAGGTAAGATATATATAACTACCAGGAGATGACGATTGAAATAATTTGTATAAATTGGTTTCTAGTGCAAACGAATGGTTTGAATCTGCATTCAAAGGTGGCGCTTAGTGTCATAGAAATTGTTTCAGAATATGGCGGTAAATAAAATTTAAATAAAGGTACATATTAACAGCCCAAGCGGCGGGCGATTTTTCAAGCACTACAGCGAAGCCGGAGCGCTTGAAATGTAGCAAGTGTTTTAATGACCAGTTATCCACGAATACTTTATACTATTTTTTTTATTGGTGTATTTTAACATCATGTTTTATTGGTTTGAAATTAGAAATGTATGTTTTGTAATTCATAATCAACGAAAGAGGGAATCGACGGAACCGAAGCGTCGAAAACCGAAGTATGCCTGTACTTTTTCTCCTAATTCAAAAATTAATTGAATATCTATTATTAATAACTATTTATCATTATTTCTTTAAATTTATTATACACCGTCGTTTTCTACACAAATACGATTGGTGAATAAAGGCGCGTCGTCGCTGTGAGTTGTGGCGTGGTGTGAAAAAAAATGAAAATGTGACATTTTATGATGAGTTATTACTATAGAAGCAAACCCTCATAACATCTATTCAACGGTCTAAACGTCCAAACCGCCTTGCAAACCTGCTTATTTTCAATTGTAAATTTATAGAAAAATCTTGCGTAAATTTGTCAATGTGTGAAGAAAAAATAGCATATTTTATTTGGAGGAAAAGTTACTTTTGATAACACGAGCACGCCATGTATTACTTTCCCTTTAAAATACATAAATACTATTCATGAAGCAAGCAGCTTCAGATGAGGCCTTTTCCTTTGCTTTTCAGTGTAGTGCAATGATCAGATGCAATGAAGCCAAAAATACAAAAGAACGAATTGAGTGTAGATGAATTTATAACATAACCTCAACCATCAACTCATCATAATCTGACTTGACAAAAACCGAATAGCACTTTCTGAATTCAGGCATTATGTGGTTACTAACTAATCCTTTATAAAAGTGACCTTCAGATCTATATAATGTGAACATTGTTGCTAATACAGACCCGCAATATTATTCTCTTTCTACTTACTACCACATGCAGCTTGCAGTGTTAAACAAATTTAGTTAAGATAAACTCCAAGTCTCTTTGCATATATTTATAAAAAGAACTGTCAATTCCCATTATTATAAATTATATCTACGCTGAAAGCATGAAAATGCCTCAATTTGGACTAAACGTCAAAGATATTTTTTAATTTATTTACAAATCGTACTTTATTCCGAATAATACTAATAACCTTATTCGATGGCATAAGAAAATTGCATTTGAATTATCAAAAATTGCAATATTAATTGGCGTCTGTCATTTAACTCAAAGATATTAAAAACATTTTTTTACTTGATATTTAATTTTCGTCTTTTGTTTCATAAATACTTAACGTTACTTTATCAATTATAGTACATAAATTCAATATATACATTCGTAGTACGTGTACAGTCTGTTCTAAAAAATGATCTATTAAAAGAACCAATAAAAATCTTCTTCCCTATAACTCGACATAATTTTTGGAACTAAAATAAATGCCGGTCAAACCTAGTCAAGAAATTATAATGTATCTTCCATCATCAAGCAACATTGGAAGCGAATTTTGGAAGAGACTGAATCTAACCTAATAGCTACCTACTAATTACCACGTATGTATTATATTGTGTATTGTTCTGGGTTTTGTATTCGTTTTAATTGGACTCATGACAAACGGAAGTTTTAATGGAACAACAAACTTGGTTAGCCATAATAATTATAAAAATAAGACTAAATGTGCATTATTTATTAAATTCATAATGTTACGTCTTGCTATCCATGGACGAACCCATAACTTTCGGTTGCTTTTTTTGATTTCAAAAGGTATTGCTATGTAGTCACATTTATAACTAAAACTGATGACAAACTGTTTTCATTCATTTCTATTTGCACTTTGTTATACGTTAGTTCACAGCCAATAATAAGATTGTGACAATAACAAATAACAACCAGAAGACTGATGACAAATAATAACATGGAATTTAGCCACAATTAGCGAATAATTTAACATTTGGTTTTTGTAGTTATATACTCAATATAAGTATTCCACATTTATTTGTGAATTTTTGAAAATGTAGCATCAATTTTTGCATACATTTCTGCGTCAATTTTACATGTAAATATTCGATCGTCTATTGCCTGCTTCGAACCATCAAAAAAAAAAGAAAGGCTATACTAAACAAGGATGCAACTACAAAAATACGACGACCTACCAAAAAGATAAAGTTGGGTCAATTTTCAGCGGTGCCGCTTCTCTGACCATCAACGCTTTAAATTTTTGAATTGGCCAATGACAGTACACCGCGCCTCAGCTTTTTTTACTGCAATTAGTACTGCTCGAAGCGCCATCTTTGAGGCAACACCTGAAACATATTTCGGTCGGAATCCAATAGAAATCTTTACGTGGGTTATAAGAACATTTTATTTATTTTTCATTTTCTCAATAAATAAATTCTTATGAAATTTTAATTTGGCATTATCCTTCTTGGCGTTAACAAATTAGAATTTGAAAATTTTTTTCGTTTTTTGTCACATTACATCGTTAATTTATATGATTAAATCAATATATATCGTCTTCATAATTTCTTATTGCGACACGGATGATTTTTCTATCCATAATTGAAATACGAAATATTGAGCTATATTTGATATAATGAGATTTGCGCACAGGTTGCAACCTCATGGCGCCATCTGTTGTCGCTACTTGGCGGCGCCCTCTTAATGTCAAATTGAGATTTTATTCATGTCTTGTCACAATACAAAAAAAAATGTTCAGACAGTAGTTGTATTCCTTCAGAAATCCGCAAGGAAGCAAATCAAATAGAGTATCAAAAATTACACTAGCTTGCAATAAAATCTTACATTAATGTGCAAGCTAATTTTCGAAGATTATTTTTCAATGTAAGCTGACTTTAGAACGGCTGTTGCATAGAGGTTATGGTGACTTATAAAAATAGTGTACGAAATGAAAGTCAAATTAGAAATGTCACAAAAGGTGAAATCAATATAGGTAAAACTGGTTACGAGATTTTATTCCAGTACGTCAGGAATTAACGGACGATTATTTTTAAAGTGTTTACCAAAAAACTTTGTTTATTTATTTAATTTAATTGATTTGCGATTTCATTTGCATCTATAAAAATGTTTTATATTCAAATTATTTCTATCCTATACATTTTTATTGAATAAATCAACGCTGTTGCGGTAGGCCGCGATAGCTATACCTGGTGGTTCGGTTCCACCTCCGGACGACATATTTTTAAATAAAAATATATTTAATTTAATTGGCGTTTGGAAAAAATGCATTATATATACGAGTATAATAATGTTTCTTATTCAACAATTAAATTATTTGAAATACATACGTATTTAAAAATTATGTCTTAAATTTTTTCTTCTTTTGGGTATACGATTGGCCGTATACCCAAATTTAAGACAGTGAAATATAGCGGTTACAATATTAAAAAAGAGAAAATAAATTTTAAAAATTACGAGTCATCGCAACACGCTTTTTATTGGACATTTGGAATACGACGTAGAAAGGCCGTAAATATTCTCTAAACTGCTCCGTGACAGTCCAACGCGTCAGATAAAAGTGAAATCTTATTCTAATACTTGTGTCAAACTGACATGTAACAAACACGCTTTGTTTACTGCCAACTACGTTACAGACGACAGCCATATTGAACATTGCATTTTCGCGCCGCTAATAATTATTTAAATTTATATATTTTTTATCTTTTAAACTGCTTCTTATTCTAGCGAAGTACGCAGTATTATAGTGGTTATACATACAGCCTGAATGGTCAGAATGGGCTATTAAAAATATTATACAAACAACGGAATTTTAAAACAAAATTTTGGGGAGTTTGGTATGGTTGAATATGAACTAATATCTGTATATTCGGTCTGGTTATAAAGGGATTTTGTGATTTTTTAAATAATACTCCAAACTCTTACTTTTAGCTTTCGAATTAGATATTTTGTTTTCGTAAAATGTTCTTTTAGTTGTTGCACAACATCAGATTGTTTGTATATGCAGGTCAGTAACGTTTACGTTACGTGTTTGTAATTTTTTTGCAGTAAGCTAATATTTCATTACATGTGTTCAACCAAAATGTTTAAATCAATGTGCGTTAATATTGTTTGTAAGCTGTAAATAACTTTCTTCATGTATCAACCTATATCAGCTTGACAGTCGTAGTGATAAGAACGATTGACCAGCGATAGTAACACTCCGCTAGCTCCGAGTTTGAATCTTCTGAGGAACGACACATAGCAGCTTAACAACACAATATTACTTACGGAAAAGTACTGCTGCAATTAAACAATAAAAATATAATCACATTTGGTTTTATTTAACCGCATTTCTCCAATACTATAACCTTTTTGTAAATGACTTAATACTATGAACAGTTCGTTATGAAAATAAAAGGAAATGAAATAGAAATTGATATTGGAAGGTATGTAATTCAATGTCAGAACAGCAACAAATATTATATAAATTACCATTTTGAATTTGATAATTTTAAATAAATGTCATTTCAAATAATCAATACTGCCAACTCAATTTTTTTAATTAATATCAAGAGATTAAGTGTGTCATACACGATTACGTATTTAACAATATAATATTAATATTATTATTATAGTTCTCGTACAAAAAATATTGTACAAAAAAATTATTGTCCATAAAAAACTGGTCACTCATTCGCGAAATATGATTTCACGCACTTGGTTCGTATATAACTATTGACGTTTTAAAATTTAAAATGATTTGACATTTAAATGTCAAAATACTAACTTGCCCCATAAAAATTAAAAAAAAAACGCTTGTACTACATTTATCTGGCCATATATACATATATAAAAAGAATGAAACACATTTATGTTAATAAAACAGTATCGTAGATGAATATAAAATGCAGATGGAATATGTATTTTGCTTCTGAAAGTTGTCTACATTTGTTGCTGTCGATCGAAATTGTATTTTAACAGTCTTTTTTTATTCTAGGCTGACGAAGATATAAAAGATGACCTAATTGATCTTCAAGATGAACAGAAATCTGAATCTGAGGACAAAGATGACAAAATTTCCCAAAATAGCTCAAGTAGTCCGACAATTAAAAAACGTAAACCAAGAAAAGATTAACAAATTTTCTATACGCTGTTGCTTTACTGAAAAATGAGACTGTTTTAGTACTCAAAATGACCGTAAAATATTTTCTACGCATTTTTACGTACCCTTAGATGTGTAAAATACAGTAATTGTTAGATATGGAAGAAACTAATGATAATATAGAATTGTACTACACGTATATGCTACATACACCAAACTATTTTTCACATTATGTCAGGGTTTAATAAAAATTTTCATGTAATGATATATTGGCGATAATCTAAAATTTACGTTATATTCCTGCATTTTAGCAAGTTAATTGTAATGCGATGGTAATGCCTTCAATATACCTATTTGTAACATACTGTCAATAAAAAACATGAATTCAGTACACTGACAATAAATGAGAATCATAATCATCTGATGTTTCAATCACTTAGAAGACCATTTACTGCATTAACTAATTAATTGCTGCTATACGGAATGATATTCAGATAATTATGTTCTCAAAAATTCTTTTGTAAGCGAATTTCTGTACAATATTTATAACATTACTCATTCCAAGGTTGTGTCTAATTTAAAGCTGTTTAATAAATTTTATATTTATACCGTCTGAATTATTTCTTTAGTAAATGCTATGTACCCCTTTGAATAAAATTCTTATCACAGGACTTCGATCTAGCTCGTATTATCCTGCCATTGGGCATATTGTCTGTTGGGTAATAAAGCTTATTATTATTATTAAAATGAACTGCCGGCTACGCTACTATAAAATAAAGCATCTTACATATTTTTACACAATAAAACATTCTATTATAATTCTCGAGTAATATTGTTAAGGTGAAGTGTGGGGTAACACAGTAAGATGTAGCGCGTAGTAAATGTGTTTACCAGTTATCTTAGTTTACCAGTGTATCTGCATCAACAAAAGTTAGCTTAGAAATGGTCATATGACGCTTTGCAAGAATGAAATACAATAATATAAATAGCTTTGCATTGGGATCTACTACATCGCTGGATACTTCGCATTTGACGAACATCCACCCTCACTTATGTCCTCACTATAGCGCTCATTTATATCCGCTCGGCATCCACCACCCGATAGTGCATGTATTCACATGAGCCAATCAGCGCGTAGCACGGTCTTTCCTCTCCGTTAATGGGATACGAGTGAGGACTCCTCTTGAGAGGATGTAATGAATGTTTGCGTTTCCCGACCGCGCATATAGACGAGGTTCCAGTGTACAACATATCCAATATACGCATCGAGAGTGGAATAAGTGCGTCCGCTACTGAATATCTTGTGGAGATATTATAAAATTCAAATAGGCATTCATTAAGTATATAAATCATTTATTGGTTTTATAAACAACAATTATATACATGTCAACAATATCAGTAGGCACAATATTTTTGTTTAAATGTGGACTTAATTGTACACTAACCAGTAAGTACAAATAAAATTATATTCGTAGAAGACCCTTTCTTAAATTTCTATTTGCCATTAAAACAACAGATCAATATAAAACATCAAAATATTAGAATCAGTTCTACTTATTTAAAAATACCTTAATAGGAGAAAGAGTACAAAACAACGAAGAAAATGTATTTAAAGAAAGATCTTCTATATCATTTAATTATAGCATATTAAATTTATAACTACAAACTGATACCAATGGATAACACTTTAATAAACATACAATAAGTTTAGTTTAATACAAGGATGAATAAAAATATATTTGTAGAATAAATACCCAACGTAATCCATTCTGTCACAATTTATTTCATACTATAAAACAGATCGATTTTTACAATATTTACAGTTAAAATAGTTTCTTATAATATTTTATACCACAGCCATTGTCCTAATTAATAATTTCTAAGCAATAAAACGAACTGATTAATCGTATTTTTATTATTTGAGTTTTTCAGTTTCAGCTTTTTATATACTTACAGTATGTGTGTTTTGTGCATCAGTGGAAGATAACGCTTTTCCAGGAAATCTGATAAAAAAGAAATTGAACCAATAATAGGTGTACAATGTACAATTTATACTGAATTGTACTGAGTGTTCATTCCTGGCGCTATACGCCTTACAACTTGTCTGTTATATTATTTTAGGATTCGTCATTTCATTCTACATTACTCACTTTTACCTTTCTCCATAGCTATCTAACGTAATTTTTAATATTTAATGTTATTTTACGTGCTATTATTAATGTAGATCTTCCTCGAGGTTATATCTTAACAATATTTGAGTCTGGACTGTTTTTTTTTTGGTTTGATTGACGTCTATACTTTGTTCTGAGATAATATGAGTTTCCTGTGAAGTCATAACATTGAAAATCCTTCATACATACCTTAAACGTCAATTTTTTTTACCGAATATCGGTAAATTCCTTGATAAAGCATTAAATAAATTGTGTCTAATGTGCACCATTTTTGAATAAATTGACTTTTACAGCGCTATCTTCTGCTGGCGTGTTGTGCGGACACACTGTAGGTGAAAATTATTTCCTCGTATAGATTAAAATATTATAGATAAGAACATAAAAGCACAGTGACTACATATATGCGTTTTCGATATTTTGTAACTAAGTAAAACTTATTGCCTATTTAGTACTAGATTAAAATTTGTTTCTATAATACATACAACTATATATAAATATTGTGTAGTTTTATTTAATGTAATTAAAATTTGATATACATATACGTAGAAAATAAGAGAGAATGGTTTCAGTCAAAATTCTTGTAAAGATTAGAAAAAGTCACGTACAAGAAAAGCATGTATTTTAGAAATATTAGCGGTGAATCAACAGTAGCAGCTTCCGTTTCTAACTCATCAATTACATTTCGTTAAAAAAGCAAAACAGCAACCATAGTATCGGTCTCTGATCGAAATAATAGATAATTCTCATCATTTGCTTTTAGTTTGATTTATGTGTTGAATTGGACAATATTTCTCAAAATTTGATATCAAACTTGAATATAGAGCAGATAAGCAGCAGTACTTATAAGGAGAGTACATAATTTATATTTAGTACCGAATAATTTTTTTTCTCCGGTCTACTGCTGCCGATCGATTTGAGTGATAGGATAAATAACGGCGGGAAGGGGCAAGAGGTACGAAAATTCGCTAAGAAGTGAGGACACGTATGAGTCTATCACAGCGCTGTAGACTAGACGAGACTAGACTGTGATAGAGAGACTCGTACGTGTCCCCACTTTTTAGCGAATTTTCGTACCCCTTGTCCCCATGGGCCGGTATCTTAAATGCACAAAATGTGTCTCATTTCTTATTGGTTGTCTCGGTCACGTGATGCGTTAGTAGTCGGGAGAAACAGTATTCGCGCTGTTGGTCAATATGATTCCAAAAGAATTCTGTAATATCTACAGTTTTCAGCATGTTTTTAGTTTCATCAGTCAGCACAGTCAACATATTTCGTTCCATCAGCTGCATTCAATTCAGTACGATTTTGTCCTTGATGTGGTGTGTACGCTTGCATCGTATATCGCTTTTGTCTGTTATGCTCAACGGCCATTGAAGAACAACATACTAAACAGATGCTGTCGATTTGATTAAAAGTTGCGCGAGTTATTACAAAAAGTAGCAATGTGTAAGGTTAATTTACCTATGCCAGTGTCTAAAAAAGAATTTAAGTGTTGTATGCATAGAACGTTTGAAAATGTTGTGAAGTTCAGTGTTATTTTGTTAGAGTTTATTGGTTTTTTCAATGCTGTACTTTGAACAATTTTCTTCGACATGTATTACGCTTTTGGATAATCATATGGGTTGTATTTTATATTCTACTTTATACTTATATAATACTTATTTCAATAAAATTAACTATTTTACTTAACGTTTGTGCTTTATATCTATATTTTTATTTATTATAATGTCTCATAATCTCTATGTAAGGAACATTATTATGTAAAATACGTCATGATTATTGCTTAAAATTCGTGCGTTAAGCAATACTCGTGACATATTTTACATGAAAATTAAAAACATCAACAAATCTATTCAACTTTCAATTTAAATTTACCGCCAATTTAAGATGTAGTTCTGGGATATGACGATGCTGCCGCATAACCTTTAACACAAATTAAAGCATTAAGTTGCGCTCCCAGCTTGTCCCTTCCCGCCGTTATTTATCCTATCACTCAAATCGATCGGTATATGTATATACACGTAGGTTCAGTCCGCAGCGGAATATAGCAAGTTACAATATACGTATGGAACACAGTGCGACAACGCGCTAATCGTGCGCTACAAGTTCGATCGTTGATTCGCACAGAACGAATATCCTCGCTCGGTTTAAATTCAACTGAATTGTGCATGCCTGTGTGACGCCAGACACAAGCTACAATCTGAAGAGAGGGATACGCTGTTGCAATTCATATTGTCTATGTTCCATTGCGTGCTGAACCTACCGGTATATAAAAGAAAGGAGGATTACATAAAATCCTCGTTGTATGTAAAGTTGGTTTCACATAAAAATAAGATACGTCTTATAGGTTATTCTTGTATTTTTAACAACGTGTGAAATCGGTGTTTCCATATTAGACTTGAAAATGAATTACATTTATATCTACTACAATAGAAAGGTAAAATAATGCATTTAGGTAAGTTTTTGAGTATTAGTTACACCGTGGAATATTTGCTGTCCTAGTTTTATATGAAACCAAATTTACCAGATTCAACCCTAAATTCGCTTACGATCTTTGCATTGAGCTGCTGCTTCAGGATATATTTTTATTTTATCTTTTCAACTAACCTAAAAAAAGCGCGTCGTAATTGTAAGGTGGAATTTGTTCAACACTGGGCCACTTGAGCTCGTATTAAGACCACTGCTCTAAGGTAAATTCTTCTGCCACGCTATAAACTAAAATTTGAAAAAAAAAATGTCGAAGTTTAGAGAGATGAGAGATTAGAATGGACATTGCAGGCCGCAGTTGGTTAGATGAATTTTTGCATCGTTAAAAGAGTATACTTTTACTTTAAAAACTAACTGGTGCTTCCTTTTCATGAGGTTTATGTTTCAACAAGTAAAATGTCGAATTTTTCAACTTCATCTGGAAAAAGAATGTAATAAATGTAATTTTTCACCTCATCACATTTTTAACTTCGGTGAAAATAGTTTTTCAGTTGTTCAAAGAAAAGTTGCTGTGGTAGAAAAAGATAAAAGACAAACAGGAGCTATATATATATGTATATATATATTTCAATAACTCTTCAGAGTGAAAAAGTAGACGCTGATACCAGAATGTCACGGTTTTGTACTGTGTACATATTATATTATGTGCAGAGCATTCCAATGAAAACTTTAAGTCGAAAACGTCAAGAAATACGAAAAAAATGCCGACACGTCGATTTTTATTTGAAGGGGAAAACTCGGTTCAGTTGAACTCAAGGTTAACTATAGTTAGCGCCACTAAATGTCATATGTACATACATTATTTGACACCAGTGTTAAAAAATCAACATGTAGTTTTTCTTAACATCTCTCTTTATACAGCCAAGATTTTTTGTGGATGAAATAGAAAATAGCCCTTGAAACTTTAGAAGATATCTTCTAAAGTGTTGTTAAAAATATGCATAGGCTGTCCTACATGAAAGTTACTAGTATGTATAATAGGGCTGAGGGAAGGGAGGAGAGGTGATTTTTGTCTTATTGGTGAAAGAGTTTCCCCCTTCAACTAAAATCGACGTGTCTCGGTGTTTTTTTTAATTTATTTATTGATGTTTTCGATTTATTTAGAGTGAATCGCTTTCTTTGGAATGCTCTGTATAACAGAAACATGGTCAAAACCCGGAAGTGTTTGTAATAAATACCTTTTTATATTGTTATTCTGGAGATTCAATATTTACTTACTAAATATAAATAGTAGTTTTCAAATATTTGTGTTTCAAGGTTAGTATAATATACCCTAGTAAATATAACTGATATTTGATACTAGTATTGTGCAATAAAATAAAGCAGATTGATTCGCGGTAAAAAAAAACTATTCTACTAATTTTTTGAATTGTAAAAGGGTTCTTCATGTGTCATATGGATTGTCAATTCTCGTTATGAGATGGAACTACATTTATTAAATCATTAAACTTAAGAGTCAAGTTCAGTCCCGTTTTCCTTAAAAATTTAAAAAAAATGAAAAAAATTGTGTAAGTTTTAGATTTTCTAGTAAAAGTATTCTCAAATTTTGAACAAAATTGTTAGAGCGAACAAGCTGTAATTGCATTTTCTTATCCAAAATTCCATTTATTTAGCTAACGGTTCAACTATTGTAACGATTTTATTAAAAAATGTTGAGACATTAAGATTATAATGTAGATAATACTCAATTTTTTTCATTATTTTTTTATGAACAGAAACTTGAATTAAATTTAAATTTATTTTTCTTATGGAGTAAAAGCATGACGACAACCTCTATGTTTGCTAGTAGTTACGCTTCTTCTTACATAGATGGCACTATTACGTCGAAGACAGAATGCGATACAGATTGCAACAAATAATGGACCGGTTGCTTTAGAACAAAATCGCTAATATGCATCGGGAACTAAATCACGCCCATTTTTTCAAATATTTAGTTACTTATCCTGAACTACGAAAAAATCTGATTCACATCGTCCGCGAAGACTGCTACCAACATTGTAACTTCAAATAATCTAGGTGCATAAAATGTTTACCGCGCATAAGCAAAGAACATTTTATAAATGAAATCGGTGCATCGTCGGATCTGATACTAGCTAGACAAAACTAATCAGTTGTATCTTGTATTTATCACTCTTTCGAACTCACAGATTAAACATAAGAAAATCATAACGATATTTTGTGTTTGCAATTGATATTTGATATTGAGAAAGAAGTGAAGTTAAAGCTTTGTTTAGTAAGTACGCTTCTAATACTTCCAACGATTGGAAACGGAAAACTTTTCTTGTGACACTTTATATTTTTCTGTTGATGTTTAGTTGAATGATTATACAGAATGGATTGTGTACCTACATAAGTAAAGATAAAATTTTGAGACTTTATTCTTGATACTTGTTTTTTGATAACAAGTGACGAAGATTTTAGTATTGCTTGTTGAGATAATAAATTATTTAGGATCAACAAGGGCGAACAAATTATCCAAATCAAATCAGAGAAAAAATAAAAAGACTCTTCACGAATTTCGTAATTTACTGTCTTCGGTTGTGTTCATTTTGCCATGTATTTGGCTGGTCACTAAGGAAAAAGGTAGTACTCCATTAACATTGATAAAACCACGAGTGATTTTATCACTTATTAAAATCCACACGTGATTTTTTCGCTATAATATGCATGTCATTGGCTGTTGCTAAGGAAAACTTGTGATTGGTTGGTTCGTGATGAGGTGATATAGTGATTGTAATTCAATACTGCCAGATGCCACGAATTTGTGATTTACATTTTCGCTATCTACCAACATTGGCCAAATGTAAGATGTTTTACCAAGCGTACAGTTCTTCGTTTTTATTAAACTTCATTAAACTTAACATTATGTTATAGCTAAAATTTTTGAAATTTGGATACTTAAATGAAGTAGAACGTGCACAACTTTCCATTAAAATTAAAAACGGTGATATCTATAACGACCTTTCTCAAGAGTTTAATAGATGCGAACGTAGGATAAACGACTCAATTTGAAACAATTTCTTTCAACTGCGAAATGTAAAATTGACCTTGAAGATGTGATCCCAACGCAAATTGAGTTCTTAATGTACGCAACTTTCAGTGAAAAATATGAGTTTCAGTTGAAGAGTGACTTAACAAACATACAGGGTCGCGTTTAAAGATGGAATCAACGATCAATTTTTTTAAATGGTTAAAGATATAGATTTGCAAATTAGAAAATTTAAATCAGAATTTTATTTTCGTATTTTAGAATAACACATAACAAAATGGTGGTGGTGCTCAAAAACTATGTGTGTTAACTTTTTCTCTTATTTTGAAATACGGAAAAGTTTCGAATTTGCAAATCTATATTCCTAACCATTTTAAAAATAAAGTGTTGATTCCATCTTTAAGCCCGACTCTGTATATATATCGTTCCGTTAAATATCTGCATCTAATTAAACATTCCACTTTAAACACAGCCTTAATTTTTACTTAATGTTGACAATACAATATCTTACCAAACGTAAATGAAAAGTAAATGAAAATGAAGTTATTACATTTCTTGATGTCTTGCTTTACTGCAAAATACAAGCCAAATTTGTAGTATTAATTATCTGTTATCAGCAGAGCTTCTCGTTTTTGTTTTGGGAATACGGCTAATATACAGTGTGTTGCCGGATTGATATATGAATATAGCAAGATGTCTGAAAAAAAATTGAGATGATATTTCATCTTCCGGAGTCCAGCCCTGCTTGAATGGAAATTACGTTATGCCATAATTTTGGTGTCAACAAATCAAGTATGCCCTAGAAATGTTCAAAAAACTTTTTTTTACCAGTAAAATGTATGTTTTGTAAAAGATACTTTATTAAGAAAAGTTGTTCAAAATAATTTATCCAAGTTTGTAAAATTTGAACAAAATCTAATCACTTTTTTGTACCAGTAGTAAAATATAGCATTTTGACACAAATACCATTTCTCTACATCTGAACTAAACAGGTAAATAATGGGCACTTTACTAACCTAGGTAAATAATGACAACAAATGACACGCATGATGCAATCATGCAATCGCCGTAGGATGTTAGCTGTCAAAATTCTGAATAGGTTTTTGTATACAAGCGTTTTGATTTATGCGCAAGCAAGTACTCAAGTGTCTGTTCTGCAATCTCCTACATTTCAGGTGGTGTACATCTAAAATCTTCTTGAGACATGAACAAAACGAAAAATAATCGACTTAGTTTTTAATTTCAGCAGTTATGTCAAAACTTATTTGTCAACATCAAAATAAAGCCTACTTATTTGTTTTATAAGCTTTATTACAAGTGCATTATAGTAATTATATACCAAGGGAGAGGAGACATTTTTCTCAGCCGAGTAGCATTATTTATAATGGCTAACAGGCTGAAAAATCTTCTCTGCCGTGGTTTATATACTATTTTTTCCACTACTAGCATATTTAACCGCTTTCTCAATAATAATGTAATATAATAAGCCGTTCCGATAAATGTTTAATTTAAGATATCCATAGAAAACATGTTAGTCTGTAAAAACAAATGAATAAACATTTAATGTCAAATTGAGATTTTATTCATGTCTTGTCACAATACCAAAAAAAAAGTCAGACAGTAGTTGTACTCCTGCAGAAATCCGCAAGGAAGCAAATCAAATAGAGTATGAAAAATACTGGTACACTGGCTTGCAATAAAATCTCGTACACCTTAATGTCAAGCAAGCTAATTTTTGAAGATTATTTTTCAATGTAAGCTGACTTTAGATTTGACGGATGTGACACTATGCATAGAGGTTGTGGTGACTTATAAAAATAGTGTACTTTTGGAAATGAAACGTCAAATTAGAAATGTCACAAAAGGTGAAATCAATATAGGTAAAACTAGGTGTACGAGATTTTATTGTAAGCCAGTACGTCAGGAATTAACATAACCTGCCATAATTGCGCCATTAATTATTATTTTAATAAGTAGTGTTTACCAAATTACGTATTTCCTACTTTGTTTATTTATGTTAAATGTTAACCTAACCTTTTTTCTTGAATTGCGGATTTCATTCGTGCATCTATACGACATCTATGGTTTTATATTCAAATTATTTCTATTCTATACATTTTTATTGAATAAATCATAATTTTATTACTGTCAATTGTTTTTATTATTTACTAGTAGGAGATAATTTTTATTATTGACTACTAGGAGAGAAATTCATCTTCTCGGCCCGAAAACATACCAAATAATGACGCTAGTAGTGGAAAAATAAATGTATTCATAATTATCAAGGTTTCAATAGACAACAATTAGATTACCGGTACAAAAAATAGCACACATACTTCGGCTGAGAAGACTATATCTAAGTAATCTCGCTACTCGGGCAATATTAGTCATGTTCGCAACCTTAGTATGTAATATACTATTATAAATTAAATAAACTACAAAATAGCATATCAAACTAAGCTACTCATTTATTTAAGTCCGCCACCTTTATTCACACATTTCTCAATATTTGCCCTAAATGCACTGAATGCTGCTTTTATAGAATAATTACCAATCTTGTTAAAATTTTACAGTTACATAATTTATCATTCCAAACCAAATATGATGAATGTTATCCAATTTTATTAAAATTTCACAAATTTAAACAAATTATCATTCTGAACAACTTTTCTAAATAAAATTTTGTCGTATTTCTTCAGAATATACACTTTACTGGTGAAAGATACTTGATCTTTTGAAACCAAAATTATGGCACAAATTGGTTTCTATTCAGGCAGGGCTGAAACACAGAAGAGGAAACTTCATCTCAAACATTTTCTGCCAGCTTGCCCTATTCATGCGTCGATCAGGGACACATTGCATCCATGCCATTGATATTATTCGAAGTTTGCAAGCATACGTTGTATTAGAATCGCTTACAAACAATTATGCTGATATCGCAATACTCATATTTTGTACTAGATTTTAAACTGAACGAATAACTTAATTATATTGATTTTTTTATCTTACAATTTAATACTCGATGCAGAATCCATGTTATCAGTATAGTTGTATGGATACGCACTAATAGAGTGCCTTTATGAACAAATTGAGATACAGATGTTCTTAATGAAGATATATTATGTTTCTCCTAAAATGATCATTTCTAGTTATCAGATTACTGTTCCCAATATGTTAAATAAGCAAATAATCAAAAAAAAATTCAAAATCAGAAAAAGTATACTGTATACAGAATATGTACTATATAATAAATTGAGAGTCTGAATAAGTAACGTTAAATAAAAGTGTCATAAGTAGCTGAAGTTGAATAACTTTAGTCACACTTATGAATCACCTTTCTAAATATCTTTTAGTATTCTTTTCGGAATATCTTAACATCACGGATGAACCATTCACACGTTTTTTAAAATAATTTATATTGCAATTTTTTACATAAAAAAAGACGTTTTGACAAAATTACAAACGTAATGACCGCAAGTGGCAAGCACAGAATAGTAGGAGTACATTTGATTGCACATACATTAAGATACAACTTTAACGTTCGATTGGCAAAAACTCTTATCTTACTACTACTGTTCTCAAAACAAGTTACAGAGTTTATGACCTATTCAAGGTTTACTTTTGTAGTAGTTATCTTCGAAACACAACATATTACTGCTATATTTGTCATGGATATACAATATATCAGAAAGAGTATTATTAATAATTTAATTATTTACAAAAACATTTGCAATACTTGTAGTTTGTAGTTTCAATATAGACTTGAATTAGTAATCAAAATTAATGTAAGATAATTTAAATTTACTATAAATCCACAGATTTAAAAACACATATGTCTTCAGATGCTCGCTGTACTTAGAATTATGTCACAGCAAATTATAATAGCAAAGTAAGAAAGTGTGCTGATTTTTTAATTATCAACTTTTAAAATATATCCCTCTATAGAATTCTATCTACAGTATCTACAGCCACATTGTAATACGAATTTATTCAAAAGCAACGTGATTTCGTTACATATTTTTTAGGGACGTACAGTTTGCTTTAAAAGTAATGTTTCATGTTGGGAAATAATATAATAATTATAATTGATCGTGTCAAACTAATGCACGAAGTTTCGTAGACTTTTGTTTTAGAAAGTACATATGTACTTGTAAGATTAGTATTTTGAATAAAATTCGTAATATGTTATAAGAAACGCAATTTTGATGTTTTCTAATGTCAGGGGGAGATATTAATTAATAAAACAGGCTACAATACTGACATTATAGTATATAGTGTTTTTCTATAAGAATGATATGATTTTTGTAATGATGTAGTAAACATGGTAAACAATTTATTATGGCTAAAAAAAACAAAAATTTGTCCAAAAATCTTACGAAAATCATCGTTCTTATGCGAACACTTTTCGCGCACTTCGCGAAAACTTAGATCTAAATAATCGCCCTTCGGAGCTTGTCATTCATCGCATCGTAAAGAAATTTGAAAGTAATTTTACTCTTCACGTTACCGATTATACTTTAAGATAATATAAAAAATGCGGTTATATCCGAAATCATTTCTATTTTATTTCTTTTTAAAATCATATCGTTCTTCTTGGAAAACTCTGTACATACATACATACCTACTATAAGTGAAGTCGAAGGTAAAGGATAAAATAAACTTTATACAGAGTGTGGCACGAAGCGTTTTGTCTAAACGTTTTTAGGGGTGCAATCAAAGGCGAAATGTAAAATTTTACTACATTACATTGTCTATAGTGCTGATTTTAAATGTAATATTTTCAGGAATTATCTACTTCCGGTACACCGGAAGTATACGCCAACTCGCTTATTTTAAATAGAAGTAGTAGTAGTTTAAAAGTAAATGGTATTTTTATTTACTTTTAAATTCTTCATAAAATTTGAAGTAAATTTCATGTACCATGTCCTGTGCCAAAAATTAATAGTTTTGAGATAATTTCAATTTTTCTAAAAAATAGTTCCAAATAAAACATGATATTGTTGCAAACAAAAATGCTACTGACTTAAAATTTGGCACAGCAAATTATAGGACATCACTAAAGTGTCTCATCTTTTAAAATATTAATTTTTTTATACAGAGCGTTTTACGCATACCACTCAATTTCAACAATTTGAAAGAATTATAACTCGCTTATTTCAAATACAACAGAAGTCTGGAATTTATAAAACTGCATGCAAAGACTGTGCTCAAATTTATATTGGACAAACAAAAAATCAATAGAGACTAGATATTGGGAACATCTAGCTCACTTTCAGTATGGAAGAGGAAAAACGTCCGCTGTAGCGCAACATTTAATTGAAAAGGGAAGTCAAATCGAAATAGACAGTCTTACATCATTAAAAGCTATTTACAATTACAGATACGAAAATCTCATGAACAGAGAAGTATTGATTCTTGGAAAATCCGTCTTGTTCGAAAACTTCAAAAAGGACGGTTCCTTCTCAACATATACTAGCAATTAGTTCGGTTTAGGTAAAGAGTAGCATGCAACGGTAGTTTTTAATTTTATTTGTTCATTCGGTATTCGGTTGATGATGAGAGCTCATGCGCTTTCGAAACACGTGTCCCGAGTAATTAATCGAAAGTTGTGATGTTGGTGTTATCGATGATTTATCTGTATATTTCGAGCCCACAGTCCTTGAAATCACAAAGGTATCCTAACTAATGTATTTGAAAATAATTGACAATTTTAATGATGGAATAATACTAACGCAATCTCCTCCCGAAAAGGAAACGAATAATATTTATATAATTACGAGGGAGCGTTTTTATATTCGCGGAATGAGCGGATTGTAGGGGGGTGATTAGGCGCATTGGGGGCGTGGCCTGTGCAGTGACTCATAATTAGTATAAATACGAAATTTCATTGTTATTAGACAGTTAGTCTTTGAGCTATCGTCAACCAAGTAACATAATCAGGAGTGAAAAGTGAAATATGGAAAAAAATCGCGTGTTCGCGTGCATTTTTGGACCTCTGTAATGAAGACAAGGATGGTGTATTGAGTCGAATTGTTACTGGAGACGAAACTTGGGTTCATCATTATGAACCTGAGTCCAAACAAGACTCCATGCAGTGGCATAAAAAGGGCACAGCACCTCCCAAGAAATTTAAAGTGTCACAATCAGCTGGGAAACTCATGGCAACGGTATTTTGGGACTCGGAAGGAATATTTTTGATTGATTATAAAGATAAAGGTGTTTCTATAACCGGAGAATATTATGCTTCAATATTAGAGCGACTAAAAGAAGCCATTAAAGAGAAAAGACGGGGAAAATTGACGAAAGGTGTGCTGCTTTTGCACGACAACGCGCCCGTCCACAAGAGTCGCGTTGCGTTAGGTGCCCTGCATAATGTGGGCTTCGAAATTGTGAATCACCCACCCTACAGCCCAGACCTGGCCCCGAGTGATTATTACCTTTTTCCGAAAATGAAAAAAGAGCTGCGGGGTAAAAAATTTACTGCCGATGATGAAGTCAAGGAGGCAGTTTTTTGCAGATAAAGAGAAATCATTTTTTTTATGAGGGTATAAATAAATAAATTGAAAGATGTGAAAAATGTATCCGTCTTGCAGGTGAATATATTGAAAAAGTAAAATACTTAGGTTTTTTTATTTCCACCCCTTATCCCCCATTCCGCGTATATAAAAACGCTCCCTCGTATATTAATAAAAGTGAACATTGTAAACAGAGTATGTACTCATATGGCGTGGACAGTATTTGAGTTAGCAAAATCTAACCACTTTTAAATACAGAAATTATAATTCATAACAGAAAATAATTTGAGGATGACAATATCATTGTCATCATCATCATTACTGTTTAATTAGTGTTTTTTGTGAATTATATGTGTGAAAACTAAGACATTTCTATTTTAAATGTCTTTTGAATGGGATTATAGGAAGATCACCCTATTTGGAAAATAGTAGGATATGCTCATACACTGAACATAATATATCATGGAACTGATGTAAAAATCAAAGTTTGTAACTAGTACTTTAGTGATTCGTATTAAAATTAAAAAAAGTAAAATAGTACTTCTGTAATTTTACAAGTCTGTCTCCTTTAAAGTAACTGTAGCTGTAGCAGATAACAATTATTCCTCATCAATATATTATTATTATTATTCGTCGATTATAAAATATCAAGTAGACAAAAACTGATTAATGGCTGCGTGACAGTTCTAAAAAAGATGTTAAATTGACATTCAAATAGAATTTGATATAAAGAGATATATTTAAAACTTAATATAATTAAATATGTTAGGAAATATTGTAAAATTTCCAATAGTAATTCTTTTTTAAAATAAACCAATTTAATATGGGCACATCAATTTTTTTAAGTTACGTTTTACAACTATTTCCATAATTTTATCTACAAAATAATATTCACTGCTACATTACATAGAGTTATTTAAAAACGATTTCTCGAAACAGTCATCTATAGGCCGCAGTATATATGACAAAATTCTTTAATGGCAGTGAGTAACATCTTCCCCTGAGATATATACCTATAGTGAAATTGCAACACTAGATTTTTTTAATCCTCCACAGCACCTGTTGATTAAGTTACAGATATACAATCAAACATCCACAACTCATAATTCTATTTGTTCAAGTACTGTTAATACTCCAAAGTCTCTATAAATCGATTTTGTTTTTTTAGTAAATAGTGGTTCTACTTATGGCACTTCGCCTACATTTGCAGTTTCACTAAAGATATGTCAAGTATAGAATCGTCCGGACGAGTGTTATACAATAATCGCATATCTATAATCTTCGAGTATCAAATATGTACGTTATTTGAGATTCATCTATAGTACAGCTTTGCTTAAATTAATATCATATGTCGCAACTATAGTAGCACTAATTATGGAAGTACTACGAATTATGTGTAGAAACATGATACCTTTCAACTATTTGTTGAAAAGATTGCTTTCCAATACTAGCACTTACTGTCTGTATACTCTTAAACAAGTGATCAGATGATAGATCATCCGGTAGCCTTGTAAGGAATTGAGCGCCGTGCAGAAAATCCATAGTTAGTAGCACATCTTGATGTAGATGTAGTATACCTGTAAATCAATATGATTATACAACAAAGTACCATTATACTGATAATATAAATATTTAGTTCATGGACACTACTTTACAAAATGCTTTTTTGTATTGCTACGAACCATAACAGTTAGTATATCTAAGAAAATTTCTGCTACATTTTTAAGTAAACCAAGTACCAATATTGCTACTTATTTTAAGAATTGGTACACAAAACGTGTCATGACTGACATTAATACGACATAAATAACCAAACATTAGCTAATTATTTAAACAAATACATATTTGAGTTACTTTAAATGGCTATAGTTACTTTCTATTTAACACTGATCCGCGAACAAAACCGGTTTTGTTCGCACGATTCATACACAACTAAACCGGTTTTGTTCGCTGATCAGTGTTAAATAGAAAGTGCCTTATATCTTCCAAACTATTAAGGCTAGGTACTATATGTTATACATTTTCGAATTTGGCACATATTATGTATGTATTTGATGATATAAGTATACATGATGGACGCCTATGATAATTGGAGCAGGCATTCTGTTGAGTATAACGGTAGCGACAGAGCCTCCCTTCAATCAAATATTAATATTGTGGACGTTAGTTCTGTATCTCATTCTGTAATTTGCCTGTTACCAATACATTTGGGGCATTCTGCAAACTTACGCTAACGTAATGACTAATAACTCGTATAAAATAGTATACAAAGTAAAATGAGTTGCACATAAATAATATACTTAAGGCTTAAACGTTTGATCATCAGAACTCCCTATTACGAAATAAGATTGCACACACAATGAAGCAGTTATCGATAGTTCATATTTAATCAACACAATTCAAATGGACACATGCTGGATATTTGAAGAAATACATCAATTTTATGCGCGTGCAAAATTTCCAGTAAGATGAAATTGCTTTAAATCGAAAAGATTTTGGCAGAATGTAGTTGGTACCTTTTCCTACAAAATTTCTTTGTTTTTATTTGTTAAAAACTAGTTTGTAAATCTAGCAAAATTTATGTGCAAAGTTCTTCACTGAATTTCTTGGTGCAGAAGTAGAACACTAAACATGTCAACCCACTAAAAACCAAAAATTTTTAACTAAAAACCGACGCGTTTCGACAGCAAAGCTGTCATTATCCAAGCGATAATAAAACCGAATTCAAATAAAAACCTAAACAACAAGTAACCTAAATGTTACGCACGGTCAGTCCGATACGGACCCTTAATTGCCGATTAATGAAATTATATTGTTTATCTAAAATTCACAAACGCCAATTATTTAAACATATTTTTATATAAAAATATGTTTAAATAAAAATATGTTTAAATAATTGGCGTTTGGGAAAAATTGCATTATTGAATGAAATTATATTGTTTATCTAAAATTCACAAACTTGGCACGACGGTAAGGCCAATTGTTTCGGCGATTGATGCACCGACTTATAAGGTTTCCAAATGGCTGACCAGTGAATTTAACAATTTGCCAATTAGTTTTGAAATAAAAAATTCGTTAGCATTTAATCGAATGTAGGCTTTCACGGCCACTGTTCCATAAAGATGTATCTTTCGGGTATTGCCGTGGTTGTTGTAACAAACTTGACGTTTCGCTGATCATACTGTCAGCTTCTTCAGAAGTTCTCTAAAGACTGATGTTGATGTCTTCTGCTTCTCGTTATATACCCAGTCCCTGTTCCGCTCCAGTGATGCGTATCCGTTCCAGTCCGCTGAACCGTATCCGTTATCGTTCTCTGATCCGTGTCCGATGCTTCTCTTCGATTCGTGTTAGATGATCTCGGATGCGTCCTCGTTGGTCCTTGCTGCTTCGGGTTCTCCAGCGCTAACTTCCATACCTTACTCAATCTGACAATCTACAATGAAAAAATCAATACCTTATTGGATCCTGAACATTACAAGAAGCTAAGCAGAGACCCTACAGCTAAAAGAGAACGTCAGACCAGGAAAACTATCAAAGAGTCAACCATACCGAAGGAAGAACAACGACGTCTACTGCCGTCAGAAACGCAGCCTCCAAGACTATACGGACTACCCAAGATACACAAAACTGGAAACCCTCTACGACCGATTGTGAGCACTTGTGGATCCCCGACTTACGAACTAGCCAGATATGTTGCCAAACAACTACAACAGTACGTGGGATCGACAAGCAGTTTTATAAAGAACTCTGAACATTTTGTGGAGATTCTCATGAACATGAAGTAACCAGTGAAGACATACTAGTGAGTTTCGACGTGGAATCGCTCTTTACCAACGTGCCAGTGGAAGAAACCCTAGAACTCATCAGACAACGGTTTATACCACAAGGACTACAAGAGGATATAATTGACCTCGCAAGACTATGTTTAAACACCACCTATTTTCTATGGAATGGAGATTTCTACGAGCAGAAAGACGGCGCAGCCATGGGATCACCACTCTCACCAGTCATCGCTAATATTTTTATGGAAACCTTTGAAGAACAAGCCATCAGCTCTAGTGACAAGAAACCGAAATGCTGGTACCGCTACGTGGACGACACATTCGTGATATGGCCTCACGGTATGGACAATCTACACGCATTCAAGGAACAAATCAACAGACAAACACGCCAACATCAACATTACAATGGAGTTAGAAGAGAATGGCTGCTTACCTTTTCTGGATGTATTGCTCAAACGCAACAACAGTGGAAAATTGGGACATGGAGTATACCGCAAGAAGACGCATACGGACCGATATCTACACGCAACCTCACATCATCATCCACAACAGAAAAGATCCCTGGTCACTACACTACTACATAGAGCGGAAATGATTAGTGATGCTACCAACAAAATCGAGGAAATTCAACATGTGAAAGATGCACTCCAAAAGAACGGCTACAAACCACAGGAGATTCGGAGATTAGCCGGAGCCAAAAAGAAACAGAACGATGACTCAGAACTAAAGCCAGCAGGATACGCGCACCTGCCATATATTGCTGGAGTCACGGACAGGTTGAAGAAAACCTTGGAGAAGAAGAACGTCAACGTCAGGTTCAGCACAGTCAAGAAAATAAAAGAACTGCTTCCATCCAACAAAGACTCCATACCGAGACTACAAGCTAAAGGCATCTACGAACTTCAATGCCAGTGCGGGAAATCGTATATTGGATAAACCGGGCGCAGTATACAGTGCAGAGTGAAAGAGCATCGCAGAGATGTCGAACAGGGAAATACTGGAAAATCTGCAGTAGCTGAACACTACCACACCGGAAGCAGTCACGTAATCGATTACAATGACGTGAAGATACTAGCCAAAAGCTACTACCCACGGATAGTGAGAGAATCTCTGGAAATAATGAAGACTCCGAACAACTTCAACCGAGAAGACGGATACAGATTGAGTAAGGTATGGAAGTTAGCGCTGGAGAACCCGAAGCAGCAAGGACCAACGAGGACGCATCCGAGATCATCTAACACAAATCGAGGAGAAGCATCGGACACGGATCAGAGAACGATAACGGATACGGTTCAGCGGACTGGAACGGATACGCATCACTGGAGCGGAACAGAGACTGGGTATATAACGAGAAGCAGAAGACATCAACATCAGTCTTTAGAGAACTTCTGAAGAAGCTGACAGTATGATCAGCGAAACGTCAAGTTTGTTACAACAACCACGGCAATACCCGAAAGATACATCTTTTTCGTTAGCATTTATTAAAAAAATTCAAAATATTCAGTTGCTGGAGGGTGAAGTATTGATTTTATTTGTTGTTCATTCTCTCTTTCCTAGTTATTAGTTTCCAGGCACCTTGACATACCTTAAGCACTTGCTGCTTCAAACTACTTGGAGTCATCAATGTGTCCAGGAATATATTCGCTTAACTGACATCTGTATGAAACAGAACATTTCTTAATTCAACGGGAGTTTTTATGAACAGCTGGCACGGATGGCAATGGGTAACTCCTTGTCACCACTTTTTAGATAACCGTTTCATGAGCCGTTTTGAAAAGGACTTAGAATCCGAGAGCGAATATTTTCCTAGGATTTGGTTGAGGAATGTCGATGACATTTTCGCTATTTTTGATACCAAAAAATGTAATATTGACGATTATCGAAATAATCGGTTCGAAATCATAAAGTTCACTTGTGAAAGAGAAGAAAACGGTCAGCTACCCTTTCTAGATACTTTAGTAATTAAAATAACACTAGATTAGAGTTTGACGTGTATAGAAAAGAAACCAGTACACTTCACTACATTCCTTCAGATTCCCATCATTGTGTTCAACACAAAATGGTAAGCCTCCATTTTTTGGTACCTACACAGACTCCTTACTTTTCCCTTGAACAAGGCGCGGTATGAGAAAGAGTTTAAACTTATAGAAGATGTGGCCAAGTGTAACGGTTTCCAGCCTCAGCATATCTATAAGTTAATTAGGAAGTTTAATTATAAGGAAACTGTGAAAGAATCTACAACTTTTCGAGAGGATGTTATAGTTTCACCCGTTGTGACCCTCCTTTACGCTCCTTTTATCAGTAAAGGTTTGAGTAAAATCTTAACAGACCTAGATCTCAGAGGAGTTTACAGTTCTGCGACTAGTTTACGAAGTCTCATCGGCAACCCTAAAGATAAGATACAACCTTTGGAAAAGTCAGGTATTTACGAAATCAATTGTAAAGATTGTAATCAAAAATATATTGGGCAAACCAGGAGAGCCAGAGAGAGAATCTTAGATTTCATAGAATTGAGAAATCAGACGTTGCCCAACGCGTTTTTGAAACAGATCATAACATCGATCATACGAATGTTAAATTTATTAAACAAATAAACAATTGTAAATGTTTTGGAAAGTTTAGAAATATATAAAAACAAGTCATGTGTAATGAACGGTGACAATGGCCTTATCCCGCATTCCTCATTGTTTTCGTTAATCGGAAATTAGTGATGCGTATCGGATTGACCGTGCATAACATGTAGGTTACTTGTTATTTGTAGGTTTTATTTTAATTCAGTTTTAGTATCGCTTTGATAATCACAACTTTGCTGTCGAAACGCGTCGGTTTTTAGTTCAAAGTTTTTGGTGTTTAGTGTTAAACTTTATGTGGTTTAATTCTTATAAATAAAATTTTTCAATAGAAAATTGAAGAATAAAATTTTGTAAAAGTTGCAAATATACAGATGTACCTACTATTTCTATTAGTGTATGATTTACAAGAGACATACCTAATGCTGCTCGAAAAATAAATTCATCTCCATCTCTAAGAAAAACATCCCAAACACGACAGGCCACATCCAATGGCATAGCTTTAGCATAGACAGTATAAATCCAGTCCAGTAAATATAAATCCGGAGTTAACCCAGCCTTGCAAAAATGCAAATATAATTTGGGTAAATTATAATTAAAAACTTCGTTGAAAGCTTGATAATATGCTTGCATTTGTAATTGGTTTAAAGTAAAAGCTGCAACATGTAAAGGCTTATTCAAGAGATTTGCAAAACAGATAAAAGCATCCAGTTGATCCATATTTAAAATTAACACTGCTGCAATATATGACATGCCTTGCACATAACCAACATCAGGCCTGTAACAAACATATGCTGCAAGAAGTGAATGCAGAACTTCCGAATAAGGTCCTCCTTCTTGAAATATGCAGAGTGTGGGGAATGTTCGTGCAATGTCTAATTGAATTACATCCATGCTACTCTCTTGATCAATGTCGTTATCTGAGTGACTCGGTGCAGGACTGCTTAGACGGTTTTGTGCTCTAGATACACATATTTCATAGAGTTGTTGGGTTAAATTCAATTCATTGCCTATAGCCAATCTCCAAATTTTTCCACGGACACTAGAAGGTAACCCATTCCACCAAAGCTCTATAGTTTTTTTCGTGTTACGTCTAAAAAAAGTTATATATGATTTTAGTAGAATAATTTAGATTTTGTACTTACGCAGTATCCCAATTAGTTAAAACAGTTTGTAAAAAATATTTAGTAGAGTAAGCTTGTTGCTCTTCTATTTGTAATTGCATTTTTTGTTGTTTCTGTTTAACGACATGATTTTGTGCTTCCCTCTTTTTGGCAGCAGCCAATATAGCTTTGTACTCTTCTTTGTGTCGTTGATCTTCTTCCACAGTTTTTGCGGGTAAATTTGATGGTCTGTAAATAAGCTTATATTATTACAATTTATACGACTAAATCAACAGGCAACAAAGGATTAATTTTATTTGTACATCTATTTCATTTTTTTGTTTTCTTGTCTAGTTTAAAGAAATATAGTAGTAGTATATAGTAATAACTAAAAATATACAACACACACTGTTCATATGTTAGCATTTTTCCCTGTTTTTCTCGGTTTATTTCAGCTGTAAGCTCGAAAATTCTATCCATTAATAATTACAATTGAGTGGAATTGAGTTACAAAACATAAAATCGGCTTCTGCAAGAGTCTGAAATTCTTTTTCGCGTCGCAATCGGGATCTTATGCCGTGGAATCGTTTCCGGAGGCCAACGATTCAGAGGATTCTAACTAGAGTATCAAACCAAATGAAGAAATTTTTCATACACAAAAAATACTAATATCATGTCATGCTCAAAATTACGCCAGAGCAAGTATCAACGTTTCGAAATGTCTCATAGAAGTTGAATGAAATTACAAGGCAAAACTTCTCATCCCTTTTTGATATTAATGTGGCGATCGAAATTAATCGTATGACATATGGGAGAAACAACAACGGAACAACTTAGGTGTAATAATCAAAACAAAAATGTTTTTTTTTCTTTAAACTAATAGGTACGCTAAAAAATCTAGTAAACTTTGATTTGAAAAAATTAATAATAAACAGTATACTACTGACGAAGAAAAAGTATATCTATTTCAACGGTACTTGGCTAAGATCTACAAAAAACAGGGGATCAGAGAGAGAGAATCAGTTGTAATGCCGATCAATAGAATATGGTGAAGATTGGTATAGTTTTTATTTCTATGCACGTATCGATAATAATGCTTTCCAAATTTCTGAGAAGGAATACTTGTATATCCTCTGAAATGCAAAAATATATCTACCGATGTACGATAGGATATCTTGGAGCATCTTTAAACGGCTTGATGCAGTCCGTTCTCGACTTATAGCCTTTTTTGAATACTGCTTGAAGAACCAATATTTATTGACGAATGGAGGAGAAAGACGGTAGTGGTATTGCTCAAGCCGAAAAAATACAGATCATTATCCGTACTACCAGCAAGAGGAAGAATATATGAGGAAATCCTAAGTAATTTCTTGGAGAAGAAGCCCAACGACAAATAACAGGATTTGCCCTTGGCCGCCATCTTCTTGGATATATGCAAATTATTCAATAATGATTGGCACAGGGGCATTTTATTTTAATTATGGCAACCTAATACATCAAGATGACTTATAATGTTAGTAAAAGGCTTTCTATAACAGAGAACTATCCGGATTAAAAATAATAATGTTCATTTCAACGTTTTTGTTGCCAAATAGAGAGTTTCTCAGCGGTCGTCACTGTCGCCGATGTTGTATAGCATCTACTTATCTACTACTTATCTGCACTAACAGTTATATGTTTCGGTATCTGGACAACACTGCAATTAATTGTTAGTCACTTAAAGAAGTTTGAGTGTATTGGAGGAGTTGCAAACCGTTGTGGACGCCTTATCCTCAACATTAAGATCTGCGGATACAAGTAACCAGCGTTGTCTCCTGTGAATATCTCGCGATGGGTCTTAACACCCTATTAATCATTAAGATGCATGCATAAGTTGTGAAAACACGTACAATCTCCTAAGCTAAACTATTTCGGTTACTAAGAACTGATGGACAAGGTAGAACCTCCGAAACAACCATAACCATATATGAATCGATCTGCAGACACTTTACAGAATATGGACCATATTGTATTTTGCAATGCCTGCAAATCAACTGTCTGTAATTTTGAGAGGAGTGCACTTAGATCAAGCTGTAAAGTTAGGCATCTCTGTAATCCCATCCATAATCCTTAATATTGTTCTTCAAGCAGTAGTTGAAAATCTCCGTACGTCGTTACGAGTAATTGAAAATACACTTGGCGTCACTAGGTCAACAGCTGGTACCATTTTAAAGCGTGCCAAATTCAAACCTTATCGTGAAAGAGCCAATCAAGGGCTTCAAAATGGTGACGAAATACGGAGAGCACAATTCAGTCATTGGTTCATCGAAAAACATAATGAAAATCCAAACTTCTTTGTGAAAATTTTATGGTCTGATGAGAGTCGATTTACTAACTCTGGAATGTTTAATCGTAAAAATACTATCTTTTGGTCAGATGAAAATCCACACCTAGTTCGTGACATTAGACAGCAAGTCAGATGGGGATTTAATGTCTGGATCGGCGTTATTGATACCCATGTTATCGGTCCATTCTTTTTCAATGAAGATTTAAATACTGAAAGGTATTTAGAACTTTTGCGCACACATGTTGCTGAACGAATTGCAGAACTTCCATTTGCCACGTTGCAAAATATGTATTTTCAGCAAGATGGAGCGCCTCCACACAATTTCTTTTTGGTTACGAATTATTTAAATAAACAATATTACAATAACTGGATTGGTAACCGAGGACCAATAAGGTGGCTTGCTAGGTCCCCGAACCTCACACCTCTTGATTTTTTTTGTATGGGGCTATCTGAAAAACAAGGTATATTCGAGATCTTATGAAAATGTGGAAGAATTACGTCAAGCAGTTGAAGAAGCAGCGAATGGAATGACACCGAACATGGTTAGACAATCTTGTGAGGCAGTACTAACACGATGTAGATTATGCATACGAATGAACGGTGACTTATTTGAACAGTTGTTACATTAATGATTCAGTTACTTAACCATGCTTTTCTCAATGAACACTAACAAACAAAATGTTAAAGATATTTTGACAGTACTTGGAGACTTGTTATCTGTCGTTTTATTTATCAGTATACACTTAAGTTATCCATAGTTCCACGGCCTACTATGTTAAAATCTTACTTTCTCTATTTTTCATGTTTTTACTATCTTCAATAGGTTATACTTCAGTGAATAGAATTTTTTTTGAAGATATTAAAAATATCAAAATCCAATATGGCTGCCATAAGAAAAACAAAAGTTGATTATTGTCACGCAAAATCTAAGGCGTTTTCGAAAATGTAACCGGGTTACGTCAGATAGCGATCCAGCCGTTCATTTATGTAATCCGGTAAGTGTAACCTTGTTTGAAAATGTGAATCGATCAGCAATCCAGATCACTGTAAAGTTACCCTGCTAGCGGAGCAGGGTAAGTAAGGATCCGCATGCGCAATGTAGATATTGGTGGATATCTTAGGAATCATTTGTTTATATACACGATGTAAACACAGCTGATATAGTTGGAGACGGATCGGCAAAAGTGACTGTGAGCTATAAACCACGGCGCGTTAACTTAAATGGAGACTTGTAAAACAAATTTGTAAGACAGAGATGCAAAATGATGTAAATCTGAACTTTTCGTCAGATGGCGCTATACGCATTTTTTTTTGTTTGAAACAGGTTTGAAAGTACGGTAAAGTGACTTAAGTCACTTAAGTTGACAGTTTCGTTTAGAACTGATTAGAACTGTCTAATAACACTGTTTATGACCTACAATTTTTACTTTATTTTAAATTTATTAAGTGCAGAAGAAAAATACATGGGTAATATTTTAGTTTAATTTTCATTTACCAAATATACTTATTATTTACAAACTTCAGATGGTGCTATATAGAAGGTGTAGTGTGAGAGATTGTGAAGACAAGGCTTCCACAAGACAGAGATTTCCACAACCATCTAAGTTTATAGATCGGTTTAAAAGATGGGTAGAAGCATGATATTAATTTTAATTTTATTCACTGTATACATACACCTATCATTGTAAATGAAATTATTGACAAATTTGGTAAATTATGCTGCTATAACTGGGCGAATGGTATTAACCGCGTTCTTATGGGCAAGGATGCGCGGATAAAGAAGGGTGACATAATTTATACAAAAGCCATCTAATATAGAAAACAAAATGTACAAAAAAAGATGATTCGGTATTTATTTGTATGATCTCCATTATAGAGAGTGTATGTAAATGACTATAACGTGTTCATAGGTGTTTTTTTTAAACATAGTATTATTTCATTACGTAGTTTCAACCAGTTTCTTTTGAGTCAACTGCTGAAGTGTACTAATATTGTTTGTGAATAAATCTTTTGATATATTTATCTGTAAAGCATAATTTTTCAGTTTGAAGCTTTCCGTGTTAATTACGAAGCATTTGACAGATACTATATTTTGGAAAAAGAAAGTTCACTTATGAAGTATATGATGATGAATTAGCTCAGTGTTAGCGCCAACAGGATTATATGCTAATATGCACAGCTATGCAATTGAAATTTCAAAACAATTTTGTGATCATCACCTAATAGGTTGTATTTTGCAGTCTTATAGCTTCTCAAATTTGATATCCCACAATTACAATTTATTTGGCAAATTGAAGACTAGTATTTGTACAAAGCAGTTGTAATTTATATAGATACAATTATAGGGGCTAATGAACATGAAACGTTAGACATCCTAACAAAAAAAAACGTACCGTGTGCTTGACATTATCAAATGAAGAGTAATTTTGTAATATCATAATAAATACTTTATTATTTGTACTAATGCATGACATCACGTACAATCATTTACGTACACTCTCTATATTGTTGCATTGAAATATTGTTAATACTTTCTGATGTTTTCATATTAATAAACTTTACGCATGTAGTTAAGTATATTTTTACCTGTAAATTATTAAAACTAATATTTTGATTTATTTCATGAAATAGGTAGAGAAATATGTAAATAATTACATTCATTAAATAATTTAAAATGTAGCAAAATATGGCGCGAGCTCATTTATTCAACAAAAAGTTGTGATGACATCCAGTAATCGATTGCTGTTGGCTAATATTTTAATTTTTACCATTAGCGATCCATATCTGAGTCGATCACATCTTTGTGTTGAATAAAAGAACTCGGCCAGTATCCTAATAACTATCTATTAAATATATTCAAATTAGCCGCCTCGTCAATTTTAATTGTGAACTTCTCGATAGATGGCGCAAACTTGTTCCACTTAATAACTAGGAAGATACCATTCTCGTTAGGTTATTTTCTCTGCTATAAACCATCCATAACCAAAATTCAAAATTGTCTATCATTGCCATTCTACTTTGTCGACATAAATTAATACAATCTGAGATAAAACGATACCACACCATACAACACTTTTAGGTTATATAGCGTATAGCAATCTGTGTTGTGATCTTAACGTTCGAAAATACGTGTAATCTGTCACGTGATATTAGCGATCGGATTGGGTTGTTTGGGTTACATTTTCGAAAACGCCTCTACTAGACCTAGATTTTTTTTGAAATCATTTTTAAAATCCTCATGACTTGTTATCCCTAGCCTGCAATTTATCTCTTGTAGGAAACAAAATATGGAAGATTTTTAAAAATTCATTTTTTTCTTTTTTATCCCGTATCTGTCTAATGAAACAAAAATTTCAAAATCTGATGTCGGATTATTCATGGGCAAATGAATACACAACTTTTCTACCATTTAACCGACGTTGTATCTCCAACGGTTTCCAATATCTCCATGTACTGCATTTTAAACTGGACATCCTGTATATATTTGTGTAAATTACATCATGTTACTATTCTTGGAAAATTTCAATTATGAATTGTATTTTATTTATATTTGGTTAACAGACATTTTGAGGTCATCTAGAGCTTAATAAAATTCGGTTATTATTATTATTATTTATATGTGTAATGCACAATTCCAGCATGCCAGTATTGTATACATTAATTCTAAATGTATCTTAAATGTTGTAAAGCAAGCAAGAATAACAATTTATTGTACATGCGTATAGTGCTTCTTACCTTGAATTTTGAATTAATGCCGAAGAGCTCGCAACAACATGTTGACGTTGGGGAGAGTCATGTAAGGAACAGTCATGTTTGTTCTTATTAAAAAGTTTCCAAGAAAACATGCTTCTAGAAATTCCAAAATAATTTTACATTAAATAAAATATACAAATTGATTTACCTATTAAAAAAAGAACTTCGTTTCTTTTTGTCATCATCTTTATCATTATCTAAATTTGAACATCTATCATCTGCACCTAACAAACTGCCATTGACAGAAATATCACTCAAACTAGAGACTGTACTGGAAAATGAACTTGCTTCAGTCCGTCTATGTTTACTCTTTCCTACATTGCTACAGTCTTCTATGGAATATTCCAGTTTCTCTGGTTTTTCTAATTGATTACTTGTACTTTCCTTCTCTTCGATGACTTCCCTTTCTACTAAATGTAATTGTTTGGTAATTGGACTGTACGCTAACGAAATATTTTGTAAGGCTTCATTTAAAGTAACCTTCTTATTATCTGTCTTGGTTCTATTTAGTATACATGTTTTTGATACTGATGTACTCAAGGCAACATCTGTTGTTTCAGATGTACAAGTCTCTGTAGTATGTTTTGGTTTTTCATACCTCTCTGGCCATGTATTAAACCACATATCTTGAATTACAGTTGAATTTTCATTTTCTGATAATAATTTGGTGTGTATATCACAGTCTATAGAACTTACGATGCCATTCACTTTATTTTTCTTATTCAAAGAACTTGGCAAGCTCTGGCTTCGATTATCTGGCATAACATTGTTCTTCAGCAGTACTTGTCTAAAAAGGTGGTTGTTTTGGTTTACAGTGATTGACTTAACAACATCAAAGCTTTGAGCTAACTCTAGATTGCATTTGATTAAAGGTTGACCTCTTTTATTTGCTAACAAATCTGTTACTTCTTCCATACCATTATATGAATTGATGTTGCTATTGTATTCATTGTCAGAATCGTAAGTTTTCATATTTCACAATTTCTTTTCTTCACTATCTTCTATTTGATTCATAAATCATTTTACTAATTAAATATTTCAGACCCATTTGTATCACCAATCACTATAGCTATTTGTTTATGATTTGATATGCAACTGAAAAATATGTTTATTATCAAAACAACGGTTTCTTGTTATTTACTAATTTCTTATGGTATGTTTGCTTACTTAATTTAGTGGACGATAAGTTATAATCGTTATAATTCCGATAAAGAGACCGTGTTTCTCTACATTATTTTTGTTGGAATTCGTGAATTGGCAGCATTGATACGATTGCTTGCATGTAGTATAAGGTACGACATACGTCAATTTAATCAGGTTCTCATATTCGTTAAAATTATTTAGCAAAACTTCTGTGATTGGTTGAAAATATGTGAATGTCTTATAATATGAAAATTTAGTTTTACATTTTGTACTGCTACTCACAAGAATGCAATTTTTAAGAGGGCGCCGGCAAGTATCAGTGACAACAGATGGCGCCATGAGGTAAAATGCAGACCTGTGCGCAAATCTCATTATATCAAATATAGCTCAATATTTCGCGTTGAAACAATCAATTATGGATAGAAAAATCATCCGTGACGGCAATAAGAAATTATGAAGACGATATGTATTGATTTAATCATATAAATTAACGATGTAATGTGACAGAAAAACGAAAAAAATTGCAACCGATTCAAATTCTAATTTGTTAACGCCATGAGAAGGATAATGACAGCAATTCTTTAAAATTTCATAAGAATCTTAGCAATATTTATTGAGAAAATGAGAAAACTATGCTAAATAAAATGTTCTTATAACCCACGTAAAGATTTCTATTGGATTCCGACCGAAATATGTTTCAGGTGTTCCCTCAAAGATGGCGCTTCGAGCAGTACTAATTGCAGCAAAAAAAAGGCTGTGACGCGGTGTGCTGTCATTGGCCAATTCAAAAATTTAAAGCGTTGGCGGTCAGAGAGAGCGGCACCGCTGAAAATTGACCCAACTTTATCTTTTTACTGTAGGGCGTCGTATTTTTGTAGTTGCATCCTTGTGTAGTATAGCGAGCATTTCTTTTTTTTTTGAGGCGCGAAAATTAACAAGCTTTCTCTTTTATGGAGGCAATAGACGATCAAATATTTACATGTAAAATTGACGCAGAAATGTATGCAAAAATTGATGTAAAAGTGGCCACAATACATGTTTCAATAAATTCACAAATAAATGTGGAATACTTATATTGAGTATGTTGGTACTAACTACAAAAACCAAATGTTACCGGAATTATTCGCTAAATGTGGCTAAATTCCATGTTATTATACGATTTGTCATCAGTCTTCTGGTTGTTGTTTGTTATTGTCACAATCTTATTATTGGCTGTGAACTAACGTATAACAAAGTGCAAATAGAAATGAATCGACAGACTTTGTCAACAGTTTTAGTTATAAATGTGACTACCGCTATAGCAGCATACCTTTTAAAATCCAAAAAAAAAGACGTAACAGAAAGTTATGGGTTCGTCCATGGATAGCAAGACGTAACAAAAAAGGAATTATGAATTTAATAAATAATGCCCTCCTACGTTTAGTCTTATTTTTATAATTATTATGGCTAACCAAGTTCAAACACTCGTGTTGTTCGTACAGTTGGATTAAAACTTCCGTGTTGTCATGAGTCCACATATTAATACGAAACGAATACAAAACCCAGAACAATACACAATATAACACAATACATACGTGGTAATTAGTAGCTATTAGGTTAGTAGTAAGTACAGTCTGTTCCAAAATTAATGTCTCTTATTGTGATGAAAGATACATTATAACTTCTGTTGCAAAACGAATGCACTAGGTTTGACCGACATTTACTTTAAAGCGCAATTACAATATTGATATTCATCAATCAAAAATTGTGTCGAGTTATAGGGAAGAAGATTTTTATTGGTTTTTTTAATTGCGGGGGTGACATTAATTTTGGAAGAGACTGTACACGAATGTATACATTGGAATTTATGCAGTATAATTGATAAAGTAACGTTAAGTATTTATGAAACGCATGCAAAGGAGAGGCAAAAAGAGGTTATGTATTAAATATAAAGTAAAAAATTGTTTTTACATATCTTTGAGTTAAATTACAGACGCCATTATTATTGCAATTTTTGATCATTCAAATGCAATTTTCTTTAAAAAATGCCATCGAATAAGGTTATTAGTATTATTAGGAATAAAGCACGATTTGTAAATAAATTAGTGAAAAATATCTTTGACGTTTAGTCAAAGTTTAGTAGTGGGAATTGACAGTTCTTTTTATAAATATATGCAAAGAGACTGCCAAAGGAGTTTATCTTAACTAAATTTGTTTAACACTGCAAGCTGCAAGTCGTAGTAAGTAGAAAGAGAATAATATTGCGGGTCCGTATTAGCAACAATGTTCACATTATATAGATCTGAAGGTCACTTTTATAAAGGATTAGTTAGTAACCACATAATGCCTGAATTCAGAAAGTGCTATTCGGTTTTTGTCAAGTCAGATTATGAGTTGATGGTTGAGGTTATGTTATAAATTCATCTACACTCAATTCGTTCCTTTGTATTTTTGGCTTCGTGGCAGCACTGTAAAAATTGTAGTGTAAATTGCACTACACTGAAAAGCAAAGGAAAAGACCTCATATGAAGATGCTTGCTTCAGCCGGAATAGTATCTTATATATTTTAGACGGAGAGAAAGTAATACTTTTCATGGCGTGCTCGTGTTATAGAGACCAAGCCATGAGAAGTAACTTTTCCTCCAAATAAAATATGCTATTTTTTCTTCACACATTGACAAATTTACGCAAGATTTTTCTATAAATTTACAATTGAAAATAAGCAGGTTTGCAAGGCGGTTTGGACATTTAGACCGTTGAATAGATGTTACGAGGGTTACGAGGTGTTTCTATAGTAACTCATCATAAAATGTCATTTACATTTTTTATTCACACCACGCTACAGCTCACAGCGACGACGCGCCTGTCAGAACCCGCCTTTATTCACCAATCGTAGTTGTGTAGAAAACGACGGTGTATAATAAATTTAAAGAAGTAATGATAAATAGTTAATAATAATAGATATTCAATTAATTTTTGAATTAGGAGAAAAAGTACAGGCATACTTCGGTTTTCGACGCTTCGGTTCCGTCGATTCGCTCTTTCGATGATTATTAATTACAGACATACCTCGGTTTTCGACGCATTTCTATTTGTAGTATTGAAACCAATAAAACATGATGTTAAAATACACCAATAAAAAAAATAGTATAAAGTATTCGTGGATAACTGGTCATTAAAACACTTGCTACATTTCAAGCGCTTCTGCTTCGCTGTCGTGCTTGAAAAATCGCCCGCCGCTGTTAATATGTACCTTTATTTAAATTTTAGTGACATTACCGCCATATTCTGGAAACAATTTCCATTAAACTAAGCGCCACCTTTGAATGCAGATTCAAACCATTCATTTGCACTAGAAACCAATTTATACAAATTATTTCGAATCGTTACCGCTCGCGCCATCTCGTGGTAGTTATATATATCTTACCTCGTCGGCGCGCTCTTAAGGAGAATTTTAAACTGATATGCAGCGCCATCTGTCCCAGCATTTCTCGACAATCGATCAATTGTGATGTAAAACGTCAGATGGTACTATTATAGTACCTTCGTACCAGTGAAAGAGAATGTACATTTTGGACTCAAAATCGCGGTTTAACTAGTATATATAATATGATATACATCATATTAAATAGTATTTATATATAATATTTGATATAGTATCCATGGTTTACAAGTATTTAGTGTCGCTAGTGAAGGTCATTGCATTGCGCATGCTTGATAACGATACATTACCTCATAGATAATATGGATAATAACAAGCTAACAACTTCAACTATAAGAAAGCCTATTGATAGGAGAGGGTGGTGGGAGTTAAAATTGAACGTATCCATTGTCAACTTTTTATGACAGGAATGTCAGTGGTTCTGTCAAATACTTTACTGAACCATCAAACTATCCTAATGGAATACACAATTAATGCTGGGTTTAGACAGACTATTCAAGTGAATTGTCAGTTGAATTCAAGTGACTTGAAAGCGAATTGAATATCTCCGCAATTCGCTTTCAAGTCATTTGAATTCAACTGACTTTTGCCAGTTCACATAAACAGTTTATAATACACTGGAACCTCGCTTATCTCCGCGCTCACTTATATCCACCCTCACTTATGTCCTCACTACAGTGCTCATTTATAACCGCTCGGCATCCACCACCCGAAGAGTGCGGACTCCCTTGAGAGGATGTAAGCGAATGTTTACGTTTCCCGACCGCGGATATAGACGAGGTTCCAGTGTACTAAAATCATTGAGACAGAGTAAGTAGGGAGACGCTATCACGTGGCTAAAACGGCGCAGGTCGGCCATATTGGTACACCACTTTATGTTAAATACGTAGATTCTAGTGTATGTCATGTATGGTTGTATTATTTGATTATTTCAGTTCTTACAGTTATATGATATAGCAAACTACTAGAAGACATTAGGGTTTCTTGTGTTCTACCTAGTTGCAAGAGTAGGAACAGCGTTAACAAGAATTCGTCGAAAATAACATTTCATAGGTTAGTGTTTGACATAAAAACAATGCGCAGGGCCGTAATTGGAACATTTCAATTGGTGCGCCTGTATGTAAGTACATAAACAAACTATTACATATTGAGCGCCTAATAGGCGTGGGATGACGTAATTAATTTTAAATAAAACCATCCGTTAAGTGGAGGCTTAAGATTATACTTACAATATTCAGTAGTCCGGACCTGGTGAGGCACCCATATTGGTACACCACTTAAGCCCCGCCCAGTGCGCCGTTTTGAACATACAGGAAATATGCTTCATAGCGTCTCCTTAGTATACTAGCTCAATGACTAAAACTGATACATTTAATTTTATTCCTCTCCCCCTCCCCCATACCTTCTCCTTTTGTTGGCGTGTTTTTGCGCCATCTAGTGAAATGTTTTAAATTTAAAACAGACCATACTGGAGCACGAAAAGCTTCTTTATTATTGAAAAGTGAATTTCTAACTAAACAAAAAAACAATGCGCTTTTATATAGTTTCTGAATATTGTCCTATATTTTCAAAAAAATATTTTTTCAAAAATGCTATCTTCGTGGAGCACGACGCAATAAAATTTCATTTCCTAACGCTTCTCGTGAAGTTTCAATTTGGATGATATATGTCACGTAGCATTATTTTTATTCATGGCCTTTACTGTTGAACACGATAAGTTTTCTTTATAAACTTATTTCCGTAGTGGGCAACGAGATGGGATGGTGCAACAGCTCATAGAGCACAAGATACGATCCGCTTTTTGCAAGAATTTTATGAAGACCAATTATCAATCAGTACTCGTTCGCCACCACGTCCACCTAATCTAACTCCTTTAGATTTTTGTTTGGTTATTTAAAAAATACTGTCCACATAAATCGATTACATAATGTAGAGGAGTTGCAAGAGGCTATAATTAATGCGGTGAATCAAATTACGCAGAATACCTATGTTAATAAATGTGTTCGATAATATGAAAAGAAGACTTGCTTTATGTATTCAGGAACATGGGCAATATTTTCAACATTTAAATTAATTTAAAACTTAGCTCGTCTATGTTATTTGCAACATTATTTCTTCTTTTCTAAAAAAATGTTTAAAACAATCTCTTAATTTTCGTAACTCCTGTAATAAATACTACCTCAATGCTACGCCGCTGAGAACGATGATAATGAAGTTGGATAGTTGGTGGCATGTTTAGATTATGTCCAAACATAAAAACAATTTCGCTCTCTCTGTATAAAATTACCTTACACTATAGATCACACGTTAGATGTTTGACCATTGCGTTTGGTGAGCGCAGGCAATAAATCCATAAATGTTTTAGAATTGTGTTCGTATTTTCTGGTTTCTAGCGATTTTTCAATTAGTGATAAAGGAAAATCAACAATTGGCAATACTCAGGCAAGCTAATTTTCTGACGTTTTGCATCCTACTTAACCTATTTAATTTTCTGACAGAATTTGAATGCGTCTAATAATATTGCCAGCTAAACTCTCTAATAGCAAGCGATATAGTAACTAAAGGTTTATCTTATACACCGAAATGAACGATTCTAGATTTTTAGTAAGTGGCTGGGAAGATGATTTGAATGATATTAATGAAGAAAAGCAGCCTCACGGTATACATGTTATGTGTTTCAATGTTTGATTTTTCAATTTTCTTTTTTAGAAACGCCACAAAAGGAAATATTATGGGCAGCTGAAAATGGAAAATTAGATAAAATTAAAGAACTTATTGCAGTCAACCCAAAATTAATAAGTGAAAGTGATAGTGATGGCTATACACCTCTTCACAGAGCTTGTTACGGTAATTTTGTTGATGTCGTTGATTACCTTTTGGCAAAAGGAGCAGATGTTTCATGTAAAACACAGATGCAATGGCAACCATTACATTCTTGTTGTCATTGGAATAGTAAAGATTGTGCAATACGTTTAATACAACATGGCGCAGATGTAAATGCAACATCAGAAGGAAGTAAGAATATTAAGAACTAATGTCCATTCCAAATAAGAATGGAGCAGATGACACTACCATCGGAGCGCATACCACATAGGAGCAAGGTTGTGATTTGCAAAAATCGCGGTAAATTTAAACTTTGTTTTCGATTGACTGATAATTGGTTGACCACTAACTGGAATAACATCTTCATGAACACTAATAAAACACATTTAATACTTCTAATTGCACTTTTTTGAGCTTCGTCGAATTTGTCATATTTCGTTTGACATATCTGTTTCTCTGATGGTGTCTCCATATCTCTGATGGTATCAAACAGTGTCTTTTTGCTAGTCCCGACTTCATTTGCTGTCTGATGAAGTCTTTGCCCACTTGTTACATGCCTGCACCTTGCATTTTTTGAGGAACCCATGAGAGCAGCATTAGCCATAATTCACATATTGATGTTTATCAAAAGCTTAAGATGTATAAACAAAAAAATTTAAGGAAAACAGTTCAAATCGTACCTTCAGATTCAGAAGCTCTAAAAAAGCTAATTTTGTATAAAGAATTAAGATGAAATAAATAAAAAAGAACAATAAATCACAATAATTGCAATAGAACACAAACAACGCTCGCATAATATAACCTTTTTGACGTTTATGACATATATGAAATTTTGACAAATTGTTCTTGTGGAAATGTGTACTAGATTTTAACCAATCACAGACGTTTATTTTAGACCCTATCTTTCATAACGCTCCTTTCTTATTTGGAATGAGGTATAGATAATATATAAATAATTGTTAATACTGTAATTTTTATTACAGATCAAACACCATTGCATATTGCTGCATCGAATGGGGCACAATATGATACTGTCCAATTTCTTTTAATGCATCCATATATGGAACCCTACATAAAAAACAGAAATAATGAGACTGCCTTTGATATTGCAAAGCGAAGTTCAAAGTACTATCGCATGTTTGAAATGGTTGATCCTATTATACAAGGCATACCAGATTTATGAAACCGTTTTGTTTTTGTATATTATTATTCCTTCTTGATCTCTTTCTTATCTTTAAATATTCAAATAAAACTATGTATATATTTTAGTTATATATGTTAATGTTTGTTGCTTTGCTAATACTTTTGCATATACAGGGTGTTCCACAAAAATTTCCAAAGCCTATAACATCGGTATTAGTATTTTAATGATCTATACCGTTTTGTCACATATAATTTCCGCAAAACGCGAATCAACTGTTTCAATTCCAATAATGTAATAGAAACACATATGTATGTAAGAAATATACAAGAAAATCATAGTTTTTGCAAATTTTTATGGCAGTGGGCCATGAGTTAGTGTACAAAGTAGCACGCAACATTAAGGCATCTTTAATAAAATTTTGCTGGCGCGCTTCAGCGCCATTTAGTAAAATGTATGAAACAGACCATGTTCGAACTCGGGAACCTTGTTTGTTTTTGAATAATGAAACTAACTTTTAAAACAAAGAGAAGCGCTTTTATGTAGTTTTTGATTATTGCTCTATATAATTTTTGTTTTTGTGGACCACGACGAAATAAAATTACATTTTCTAACGCTTTTCCTGAAGTTTCAATTTGGATGATATACCTATGTAGTGTATCTGTAATATCTAAACTGAAAGTTAATACACAAAAAATGTCTTTAAAAATATTAACAATCTTATAAAGCCACTCGGGCTACTATTATAATATAGGTTTAAACCATAATATAATTTAATAATGTGTTTAACGAAAACGTTAGGCGAAATACAAGACCACTAAAAACGAAGTACGAGGTTTTGAAAAATATAATAAAATAATATTCGGCTCTACCGAGAATAATAGTAACGCATAGGTATGTGGAAGCCAAAGCGGAACTAATTGATTCGGTTGCCTAATTCTGACGCGTCAGCAACTATTTTATCAGATCTTCTATATATTTTACTAATTTTTGTGGTGTGTGTAGCTTCTTTAGTCAATGTCAATTTCTAGATATTCTCATTGTCCCGTTTGGTGAAATGATTCGTTACATAGAATTTTCATCATAACTAAAATTGGAGGACGTATTGATACTTAAACAATAGCAATAATATCTCTATTGTCTTAGGCAAAAAACTGCTTGTACTGGTTCAATTTTTATGGGCTTATATCAAAATTGGTGTATGTCAACTTCTGTAAACTTGTTGCAATCCTACATATAAGTCGTTCCCTGGGATGCAGTCACAAAATTATTAAACTCCATTATACCTTTTATTAGCATAAACTTCTGGAATACATAAGTCATACAGTGACACATCAGAGGATTTAGAGGATATGTAGAAACATTTACAACGGATTGTATGGATGTATTAATAAATCTTTAGGTACATATAATAATATTTAAAATATAAATTAGAAAACTTGATACGAAATATATCAGAAAAATAATTTGGGGACATAACAAAAAAAACGAAAAAAGGAGAACCTCATATATATTTTCTAAAAGTAAACATATTTTGTTGACTTTTACTTTTAAATAATATACTAATTTCGATTCTATACAGATTGCTTCAATATTACACTAACAATCTTTAGCAGCTGATTCTTCAGTTACAAAGGTACAAAATTCTCTTCAAATATATGTTCGAAAACGTAAGTAAAAAAAAAAAAAACGTAAAAACAAAGTAAATGCAAAAATCATAAAACAAGTTGAAATTTTAACACTATTTTGGACACGAAACGTTCTCTGGTATAAGCTTATGAGCATTTCTTTCATTTCATTTTTAATTTTTTTTAGTTGGAGAACCATCCGTTAAAGTTTGTTGATATAATATTAAAACACTCCGTATAGGGACAGGTAGAACTTTATAGCGTATATATATATATGAATAAAAGTGAAATTGGCATAGGCATTAAAATAAACGAAAAGCGTTTTGATTTGGCTTTAAATGCTTTCAGTATTTTCTTGTTATTTTTAAAGCATGTGTAATGAGTATTAAAGAACTGGAGAACTGTTATAATGGTTATTGAGTTTAATAATAGTTTCATAGTTAATTATTAGTTTGCTTTTTGATATCTTATTGCTCCGCTACAACTGCGTAGTTTGCACATTTTTTTGGTTGGTCACCTTGATCTATACATTTTCGTTTGTTTATTTGAGATTTGGGGTTATTGTTTATGTGCTTATAAAGTTTCATGTGAGATATTTTGGTTAATGTTTCCGTGTCCCTTTTTTGAAATGGAACATTCTATATATTACAGCATTTTTGAATACACCTAATAATTTTCTATCATTCATTATTAGATATATTAACTTGTATGTTTTACGGTTTCCGAATAAGTGCTTTTCTGGCGAAAGTCCGAAAAATAGCCTTTTTAATGCATTTAAAATCTTAGTAATCCCTGTGAAAGTCAAAATAATTGATATTGTATTTGAAGTCTTGCCCTAGTTTCCCAATACGGGGTTTGCATGTTGGGTGATGTCCAAATTTCTCAGTCAATTTTGTTCTTGATTCAATGTCCATATTCTGCTCATAGCCCATCACATGTTTTAAATTGGATTTAGATCTGGTGATCTAGGTGGCCTCTCCAGCAAGATTATTTCTGTCTGTGACCATTCGTTATTGCTACCCTAACTAGTTATTTCAAATGCTCTCTATCACAGGTCTATGTGAACTGCGAAGATTATAGAACAAGGCCTTTATTTTATATGAAATGTTTGGAAAATTTAATAGAAAATTTTCCTATATGTAATGTAAATATATTCGGCTTATTCGCTAAAAATGTCAAATTGACTAATAATGACTGAGGATAATTGACTGTAATCGAAAACACGCTGGCAGCAATACTTAATTAAATAACTTAAATAGAGGCATTAAAAAATCACTAAATTACCCTAAAAGAACTTTGTATTTGACTAAATTTATTGTGGTACCAATGTGAAGTCATGAACGACGTAAGTCCAACTAAACTTGGATGAACTGTACAGGATGATTGGTGAGAATGGCCTATTATAAAAGTATTATACAAACGGAACGGAATTTTAAAACAAAATTTTGCGGTTGGATGTGGTTGAAGATGAACTATCACGTGAAAATATTTTTGAATAAATATCACTTCCGGTTAACCGGAAGCGGAAATCAACTTCGATTTTTTAAATAGCGTGCTATAAAATAAATTACAAATTCAGCTTCTATGATAAATTCTACACATATTTTATGTATCGTACCTAAATACCATTTTGTCTGAGTTATTCCCAATTAAAGAAAAAGAGTGACAGATACCGATTTTACTTTATAGTGATATTACGTCACGTAGGAGTAAGAGAGACGAATGAAATTTTGCATACCCACAGCTGATATTGTGTAGTTACACAACATTTGAAGTTCTTCTCTGTAACATTATACAGGGTGCTTAAAAACTTAGTTGCTTATAAATAAGTTGAATCTGCGGAAAGTAGATTTTTTTAAATGTAAATGGTATATATTTTATTAGGTATTCTGATTCTAGAAAAGATTCTCTTTTAATCCGTATTAGGTGTTCCTATGCTTAAAATGGAAGGTGAATAAGTTATATCGATTTAATTAATCTCCGTACCTAAAATTCTCAGATATGTCAATTTACTGAAACAAGGGTGCTTAGCTTATTTCTTTTACATACTTACTTGCCACTTATTTTGAGGTCAGTCATTTTAGTTAGTTGTTTTCGCGTACACTGAGAGAAATAGATCTGTACCACTACAATATCAAGGGTAAACAATGCGAGAATTCACTTTACAACAACAAAAAATTATTGTATTTGTTACAAAACATTGTAAGCTTAGTATTCTTTTACAATTTTTATTTAACTGTAATAACATTGTTTTCGCTTCTGTACAATACATTTTTCTCAGTATGTGGTGTGATAATGGATTAGCATTGAGAATAGACCAAAGCAAGTAATTATGAATTTATTTATTATGCGAAGTGAATATAATCAAATAGTAAAATAAACTTATCGAACGTTTAGTGAAAGATACTAATATTTACAACCAATTCAACAAAAATTTCTAAGAATTTTTAAGATATAAAAAGTTTTAGCAAGCAATATGTTCGTAGAACAATGGCGAAGAACAATATCAATAAAAGATTTAGATTATCTAAGAATTCTCCTAGATACTCCCAACAAACGGTATTTGAATATTCACCATAAATTAAATTTACATCAAAGGTCTAAATAATTAGTAATATCAAATTAGGTACAATTAAAATAATAGAAAAGATAATATAAAAGGTACCACAGTAAATTATAAAAACAACAATAACATAAATAAATAAGTTATCTAAATGGTTCCGATATGTTAACCGTTTCTATTGAGGCATTCTATATTTGGAGACGTATTCCTATAATTATTGTTGCTCTTCGATTAGCATCTGGTGTTATTTGCCTAAATGATCCCTTATTCCCATAATTCAATGCGAAGAATTTACGAAAATACGATTAACAAAATGACAGACGTCAAAATAAGTGGCAAGTACAAGTGGCAAGTAAGTATGTAAAACAAATGAGCTAATGCTGTGTAACTACATACATAATAACAGCTGTGCGTATGCAAAATTTCATTCGTCTCTTTTACTCCTACGTGACGTAGTATCACTATAAAGTAACATCGGTATCTGTTACCTACTTTTTTCTTTAATTGCGAATAACTCAGAAGGAATGGTATTTAGGTATAGGGTATGATACATGAAATATGTGTAAAATTTATCATAGAAGCTGAATCTGTAATTTACTTTATAGCATATATTATGCTATTTAAAAAATCGAAGTTGATGCCCACTTCCGGTTAACCGGAGGTGATATTTATTCATCATTTATTTATTCATTGGTCTACATTCAACCATATTCAACTGCAAAGTTTTGTTTTAAAATTCCGTTCCGTTTGTATAATACTATTAATAGGCAATTCTCACCAGTCAGCCTGTATATATTACTTTGTTTAAGTTTTAATTTGCAGTCATTGACATTGTCATTATATAGTTCCATACATAAACTGCTGTCGGTTTTTATTGTTTCTTCTAATCTGTGTACTTAACTTGTATTAATTACTTAACTTGTCTTACCTCTACTACAGCATCGTTATGATAAACAAATCCTGTAATATGCAGATACGTTATTCAAATAAAAGATATAACTTTTTAGTTAACCATCGGGCAATGCTCCAAGAAATTCACACTGAACATCAACAAATAATCCACCTAGTTTAACACACAAATTCTAAAATTCTGTACAATTGAATTACATAGAAGGAATTTTGTCAACATACCAATTGTTTGGGAATAATCAATTACCAATTTGTGAAATACAAGTACGTTAAATCACACAAAGACTAGGTATTTTGTTCTAGATCTAAATAAGATAACTTTCGATAGCAGGATGGAATATAGTTCTATCTGAGATCTTTACCGGTGTCTAATAAACTGCTCCACATAAGTTAGGAATATTATGGAAAATTTTTATTTTCAAAAGAAAATAAATGTTCAAAGACGATTCTAAGCTATTTATTTAGTTTTGTTCACACAGAAAAACGATTTCTATATTTAAGAAATTATTTTCTCTTGAGGAAATCCACTTAACCTAAGTAATTTTTTATTTGTTAAGAGACATTTTACTATCTATAAGTTAATTGAATATCTTGGGAACAGGAAATAAAAATCTTAAAATCAGATTTGATCCAAGAAATAATTTGTACAGACAAGAACATCGTTTACTTAATGGAAATAACCAAAAAATGCTATAGGTGGCGCTTCTGCCACTATATACAACTATGCAATAGACGTAATTACTTGAATATAGTATTTAACATTTCTTGCATTAAGTATTATTTTCTTTAAACAAGAAAATAATTTCTAAAATTCAGTATATAATTTCTTGAAATTCCAAGAAATTAAATTTCTTGCTCGAAGAAAATAAGTATTTGCTTACCTATATATGAGAATGAGAATGACTTGAATTAAGTTATTCTTACTTAAACCTAGTAATTTGTTTTCTGTGTGATAGACTCTTTTTACTTTTCTTTATAAATCCCGTTTAATTAACTATAGGTAACTTTATTTAGTCGAGATTTACAAACTTTGCTTTTACTCTTAACTAAACACGTACTGCACCACCTGCGTCTCTCTTCGACAGTGTTGCCAACCGTCACTTCCAGTTTTCACGCTAACAGTTTTTAAGTCCTTATTTCTTATTATAAAAAAGTTTACAAATTTTAAATAAAATGAGAAGAAAAAATGAAAATGATGAGTAATAACTTAATTTCAAATTAATAAAAAAAAAAGAATATGAACACAAATTTCTTCTTTATTTCCCTTTCAGCAATAACGAGTATATCCTTCGTGGTCTTCAATGACAGCTTGGCAACGTCTTTGCATGGTGGTTATGAGATTATAAAGTTTTCTTGCGGAATCTGTTGCCAGAGTTGTAGAAGCAAATTTCTCAATTGTTTCATTGTTTGTGGTTGGGGATTATGATGATCCAAAGCTCTCTGCAACTGATCTCTCTCTATCGCATTTACATCAGGCGATAGAGCAGGTATAGTTAAATGAGGAATTCTATTGGTTTCAATTGGATCCATAATCGCCATGGGTCGGTGCGGACGAGCGTTATCGTCCATAAAAAGGAAACCAGAACCCACAGCAGCATGAAACTCTGGCACAATGTTGTGAATCACCTCATTCAAGTATACTTCTGAATTCATGTTTTCTAGAATAACCAGCAAGTTGGTACGGCCATCATAACAAATGCCTCTCCATACACAAACAGTGTCTCCTCCGAAAGGGTGAACTTCTTGTACTGATCGCCGGTGTTTTGGTACCAAAGGTTGTGTCCAGACACGCGTTCGACGACTACCCGAAAAACGACCATATCTGGATTCATTAGTGAACAGTATCAACTACCACTCTTCTGTGACACGCTCTCTTGGCCATTCTAATCTTTGTCGCCTATGTTAGCGAGTCAATGGTACACCTCTAAAAAGTCGTCTAGAACGTAAATTTACATCCTATAAACGTCTTCCGATAGTTTCAGCTGATATTGATGTTCCTGTGACTTCTGCGAGCCTCATACCTACTCAACATTGGACATGTGCTCGAAAGTTCTCGGCGTGAAGAAATGGTGACATATCGATCTTCAGCAGGGGTAGTTATTGATGGACGTCCAATTCTAGGTCTTTCTTCAACAGATCCAGTTTCTTGAAAACTGTTAAAATGTCTAGAAATGATACTTTGACTAACTTGAAAAAAAGTTGCTGTTTGTAACTAATGTGTGGACTGTATAATGGTTTAAACTACTATTTTATTTAGAACTTTACACAACTAACAAAGCGATTTTTCAATAGTTCATCTTAACTCGATATTATTCTACTATCTTGTCGGTAATACAGGTTTCTACCTTAAAACTATAGTATTTTAAATACACAACAAAATTCAAATAAAGTCAAATTATAATCGACACTAACATGCCCCCGGCCTTGAAGGCATCAGCTTCAACTCACTAAAGAACTTTGTCAATTACACTCCACTTCACCAACACCATCAGTAGGTAGCGGACAAATCTTCACAATCGATCTTCGAATGATGTTGCCAGATGCAATGCGTAATGACACAACTCGTATAACTCCATCGACTCCGGGATGAACTTCTTCGACTCTGCCAAGGGTCCACGATAATGGAGGTAACTTCTCGTCTTTTATCAGCACTACAGTTCCAATGGTGATATTTTGTTGGGTTTGTTTCCATTTTTGCCGTTGTTGGAGCTCGGATATATATTCTTTTGACCAACGACTCCAGAAATGTTGGGTAATTTGTTGAATGCGTTGATAATTTCGTAGGCGATTTTCAGGTGTTGTTTGCATGTTAGGATCAGGTATGCTTGTAAGAGGACGACCAATAAGGAAGTGTCCAGGCGTTAAAGGATAAAGGTCATTGGTATCGTGTGTTAATGGTGTTATAGGACGAGAATTTAATATTGCTTCAATTTGAGTTATAATTGTACTAAATTCTTCAAATGTAAGCGCTGCATTTCCCATTGTTCGTCGCAAATGGTGTTTCACACTCTTTACCCCAGCTTCCCACATTCCACCAAAGTGCGGTGAATGAGACGGTATAAAATGCCAAGTAATATTTTGATTAGTTGAATATTCAATTACATCAGTGTTATAACTTTTTAGAAAATTTCCTAGTTCGCGTAGTCTATTGTTTGTACCAACAAAATTTGTTCCGTTATCTGAGTATATATGAGCTGGCTTACCTCTTCTTGAGATAAATCTTCTGAGGCTCATAACAAAAGTTTCGGTGGTTAAATCAGATACAATTTCTAGGTGGATAGCTCTCGTGGTTAGACAGATAAATAAGCTAATGTAGGCCTTCGTTGTTTGAGATTTTCTTCTCTTTCCTTCCTTTAATAAAAATGGTCCGGCATAATCTATACCAGTGGCGTAGAATGGAAATTTTGCTTCCAACCGAGTACTGGGTAAGTTTCCCATAAGGGCTTCTAATGGCTTAGGGTTTACCTTGAAACATGTAACACAACTACGTACTACCTGCTTGGCTAGATTTCTCCCTCCTATGGGCCAATAATTTTCTCTTACGTGACTCAATAGCAGCTGCGGTCCTCCGTGCATTAGTTTTAAATGCGCCTCTTTAAATATGAGTTTCGTTAAATTATGTTTAGCATTTAAAATCAGAGGACACTTTTTATTTTCATTAAACTGAGAGTTTTGTAATCTCCCATATACCCGCATCAAGCCATTTTCGTCTATGTATGGATTTAATGCGATCAGTTTAGATTTCCTACTAAGCTGATGTTTCTTGGTTAGTTGTGTGATCTCATCAAAAAAGGATTCCTGTTGTGATAATCTTATCAATAAATTCAGAGTACGATCAAGTTCTGCTACAGTAAGAGGTCCTACTGTTTTTTGATGGTTTGAAGGTAGGCAATTAACCTTAAATCTTAGGATATAAGTAGTTATTCGAACTAATTTCGTGAAAGTAGAAAATCTTGTAAAAATATCTGGAGTTGTTTCTATCATATGACAGGTTTGGACTTCTTTCATTTCCAGTACATTCTGTTGTATATGATTTGTCAATGGCCAATTGATTTCTTCTTGCAAAAGCCAACTCGGACCATGCCACCATAATTCACAATGTTCCAGAGTATTTGAGTATATTCCCCGTGACGCTATATCGGCGGGATTGTCTTTACTAGGTACATGTCGCCAGTTTTCAGGAGACGATGTATTTTGAATCTCCGTTATACGGTTTGCTACAAAGGTTTTTAACAAATGTGGGGATGTTCTTATCCAACTCAAAACAATAGTGGAATCGGTCCAGTAAATAGTACGACATATGTTCAATTTTAAAGCACTTATAGTTTTCACAACTAATCTTGTAAGAAGAAGCGAAGCACATAATTCCAATCGTGGAATACTTATAGATTTCAGAGGTGCTACCTTAGTTTTTGAGCAGATTAAATTGACATTACAAATGCCATTCTCTTGCGTAGTTTTCAAGTAGATACATGCAGCATATGCCTTTTCTGATGCATCACTAAAACAATGTAATTCATTGGAAGATTTATTTGTGCATGCTAAATATCTTGGAATTCTTACAGAGTTTACTGCGTGTATGCTTCGAATAACGTTATGCCACTCAGAATATAAATTATTAGGAAGTGATTGATCCCAATCAATTTTATTTTCCCATAGTTTTTGGATGAATATCTTTGCTAATATGGTTACAGGGCTTACTAGACCTAAAGGGTCAAATATTTGAGATATGTATGATAACGCAATTCGTTTTGTAATTAATCCTTTGCATTCTAAGTTGACATTAAATTGAAAAATGTCTTCTCGTGGATTCCAATGTATACCAAGGGTTTTCGCTTTTGCATCACTACAAACATAAACCCTATCTTCTTGTTCGTTTCGTGTTTTACTAATTTTCTGTAATAGATTAGAATCATTACTATTCCATTTTCTCAAACTGAAATTGGCACTTGCCAAAATGTTCGAGACACCACTGTATAGCTCATACGCGTGATTTTCGTTCTCTGCACCAGATAAAAGATCGTCAACATAAAAATCGTTTTTTATAACATCACAAGCTAACGGGTTTCTCTCTTCATTATTTACAGCTGTTTGAATCAAGGATCTTATTGCCAAAAATGGCGCAGCAGCTTCACCATAAGTAACAGTATTTAGCTGGTAAATACTAATACGTTGTTCTTGATTTTCACGCCAAATTATTTGCTGTAAATGACGCTGTGATTCGTGTATCCATACTTTACGGTACATTTTTTCTACATCTGCTGTTAAGGCTATAGAATGCCTTCTGAACCTTACAATGATTGAAAATAAATCATTCTGTAAAGTAGGTCCAACCTTTTGAGTTTCATTTAAAGATAGTCCGTTCGATGGTTTTGCTGAACCATCAAAGACTACTCTTAATTTTGTGGTTAAGCTGTCATTCTTTACAACCGGGTGGTGTGGTAGATAATATGCTTTATCATTATAGTGGTGTATTATTTTGGTCATGTGACCCAATTCTTCGTATTCTTTCATAAACTTTAGGTATTGCTTGTGCAGATCAGGATTTACCTGGAACCTTTTTTCTAATGAACAAAATTTACCCAGGGCTATATCGTATGTATCACCCAATTGCTCAATGTTGTCCTTGAGAGGCATTTTGACGATAAATTGTCCTCTTTCATCTCGAGTAGTGGTCTCATTGAAGTATCTTAAACATTCTTCTTCTTCATTTGAATACTTTATTTTCTCTACTGATGGTTCTTCAGTTTCCCAAAACATTCGTAGTTGGTCTTGAAGATTTTGTTCATGGCATAACAGCGAAGTAACCTTTGTGCATTTTTGTAACTGCATAGAACCAGCCACAATCCATCCAAATAGCGTTTCTTGCAGCATTGGTTTGTCTTTTCCCAATGATATTTGGTTTTTACAAAGTGTTTCAAAGAATATTGTTGTCCCTAACAATATATCAATTGCACCCCCATTGTGAAACGATACATCTGCTAGCTCAAGACAATCTGGAATTTGTAAATGTGCAATATTTGTTGCCGACAATGACATAACATCGGTAATATGATCGACGACTAAACAAGGTATTGATTTCTTAAAGTGGCCCTTTATAGACTGAATTCTTATTTGACATTTCATAGTGGTTTTTGTTAAAGTTTGATTTAAACCCGAAATACTTAAACTTGATTTATTTGTTTTTAAATTCAATTTGTGACATAGATCTGTCGTAATAAAGTTGGATTGAGATCCTGTGTCTAAAAGTGCTTTTACAGTATAATACTGTTGCTTTGATTCATCCCATACCTGTAACATAACCGTAGGAAGTATAGTTTGTACCTTAGTTGACAAACATGTCGACGCCATACCAATTTCTTGTGAGACATCTTCAGGTATTTTGTTCTTCTGAATGTCCGAATCATTTCTTTGTTCTGTGGTATCTACTCGATGTAACAATGTATTATGTTTATTTTTACAAATAGAACATTTACCAGCCTTGCATGCATAAACTTGATGGATTGATCGCAAACAATTAAAACATAACTTAAGCTGCTTTATTTGTGTAATACGGTCTTGAATTGATAATTCTAGGAATTGTCTACACGTGTATATAGCATGATTCGAATTTTTGCACATTACACAGAATTTTGTTGTACCTGTGGCTAAAGAAATGTTTCTTTTTGATGAATCTACTCTGGTTACTTTATCAGACATTTCTAAAATTTGACAACGATTTGATAAAAAATCGACTAGATCTTTAAATGTTAAACTCTTGTCATCACCAACATGTGTTTCCCAATCACGACGCGTTTTTCCGTCTAATTTTCCAGCTAATAAATATATCAAAATGGTATCCCAATGTTCTACGGGTTCTTCTAACGCTTTTAATGCTCGTACATGCATTTGAAAATTATCTATCGTTTGTCGCAAATTTACATGAGTTTCTTTAAATAACTGTGGCATTTCAAATAATGCTTTCATATGTGTATGAACTATTATCTTTTTATTCTCATAACGATTATTTAATAACTCCCAAGCAATCACGTAGTTATCGTTGGTTGTTTCAATTGAACTAAGTAATTGTAACGCGCCATCCTGTAGCACGCTCTTTAAATACCTAAATTTTTCTACATTTGTTAATGTTGCATTGTTATGAATTGTAGAAGAAAACGAATCTTTAAATAATAACCAGTTCGTATATTCGCCATTGAACTTAGGTAAGTTAAGTGTAGGCAAGTGTAGTTTGGAGTAAACGCGATCATATACCCCTGTCATTACCGTGTTGGCAGTATTATTACTGTTGCTACCCGCACTCTGATTGGTTAATCTTTCGGTCTTTTGTTCGAAGTTATCTATAATTTGCCGCGCTTTCCCAACCGCTTTATAATAATTTTCTTCAAAATTTTCTCTATATTCTATATGTGTATCTGTTTCTGATGTCTCTAACTCCTCAATTTCCGTTTGAACTGCCTCAAATGCATCCCATAATTCTTCTATTTTCCCTAACCGTACTTTTAATTGTGACACATCGCCACTTGTGTTTTCCTCGTTTACGTATTTTAGAAAGTTAGTTAAAGATCGTTTCATATTCTTTCTTTTGTTTTTTAATGCTTCCATTGTTTTAATATTATAGGATGTATAGGAATAGCAGTACTATCTAACTAATGCAAACTACATTTAACGAATAACTGAAAATTCTAACCTGTTTTGACGACTTTTACTCTTGAAACGATGTTCTTAGCACTTTTTCACTAATCCGGTTCGATTGACCAAATGTTTGTAACTAATGTGTGGACTGTATAATGGTTTAAACTACTATTTTATTTAGAACTTTACACAACTAACAAAGCGATTTTTCAATAGTTCATCTTAACTCGATATTATTCTACTATCTTGTCGGTAATACAGGTTTCTACCTTAAAACTATAGTATTTTAAATACACAACAAAATTCAAATAAAGTCAAATTATAATCGACACTAACAGTTGCTACGTCACTTTGCTACATCCTGTAGTAAACCTGTAGCTCTATTTGCTTCGTCAGACGTTAATTTACGTCTAGGCATTGGGAATTAGCAACGAACAACATTTTGATACCGAATTTGCACAATATAAGTCAACAAATTGACAAGTAAACCAAACAACCAATTGATTTGTTAGAACGGGTTTGAACGAGAAGAACTTTCCACAGGTCACTACTTGTAATATAATGCTATATTTATCCGTATATCGTGTGGGTATGATAAATACTAACTTTAATAAAGTGTCAACCTTGACAAACATTTGAAAATTAAAAAATTGAGCAGATTTTGAGATATATCCTTGCCTTGGGCTATTGCAAATTATATAGAATTGAGTTTATATTGGAATACATAAATACATACAACATAATAATAAATCACCTAAAGTATGCATGCCATTGAAGAAACGGAAGAAATCCATTTCAGTTACGTAAATGTAATAAAAGTGAACTCTACGTCTAAGCACTAAACAGCCCGAATGTGCATTATGAAGGCCTTTCCTTGATGCAATCGATAAAAAGTATACTTAATTTATTTGATTTACCTACTTAAAAAATGCAACTTTGAAAATGTAATTTTATTACATAACGAAAAGAAAACTTTGAATGGTTTTCTACTCAGTTGGCAATACTTACACAAATAGCGCAAAATAACAATTGAACTGTCTTTTCTATGACAATACACAGGTTATCTTGTATGATGGGCTGATTTTTCATTTCTACTTTTTCGTATATGAACTGAGGATTGCGGCCAAAGAAAATATTGGGTTTACTATAAACAGATATTTCTAGTAGTCGGAAACTTTAATTTTTTTTTTGGTAATTCAAGAAAAATATTGATTGTAAAATTTGCGTTTAAGTCATAAAACATTGACAAAATGATCTTTGCTAAATCAATTTAATGATAGCTCAGAGAGTATTAGAAAAATATTTGCAAACAGCTTTTATTTCTCTATGTAAATATAAGTTTTTCATGTTCAGTTTAACATTTCATTGTCAATTGTAATATCATTTCAATGTAATACATCAGATTTTCGAAATAATTCACAGTCACAGACTTTAATGGATATTCATTTTCTTCAGAAAAGTAATTATACGTTCAAAAAACCGTAGATAACGACTCTTAATATTGTCTGTAATCTTTACAGATTGTATGAGTAATATTCTATAGGTCTAATTTAAAATTCAATACTACTACGTTTCTGAATTCTAATCTCCATTAAATTTTAATCTTCTCAGATAATTGAGAACAATAAAATTCCAATACCACCATGCTTTCATTAAAGTTTTAATGAAAAAAACGAAAACGTAATCTAGAAGATGTCGTTTTTAAAATTTATTCATCAGGGCGATGGAATCGTAATCCCTACAATTTTAAACTTCGTCGTTTCTAGTTATACGATTCATTTCATTTCTGGAATCATAAAGTCGACATTTATAATTCTTTCATAACTCCAATAGAGATATTTCAAAAGTTCAGTACGTACTTGTATTTCTACAACGTAAGAAGGATACACTTAAAAATAACTCGTGCTTTAATATAATATACTATGTAATCGATATAATAATCTTTACAATCAAAATATGTTATCTTCTTTTAAATGTAAAGTAGTAAATATAATTATTTTGGTGTGACGTTTGTATTCCGTTGGACTTTTTTAAATAAATATAATTTCTGACAAACTAATAAACAGAGAAGGGCGACCGATGAATTAAGAAATAATAAAGGATCGTACTATCAAAACAAAAAATTAAAGCAAATAAACGGGTCGATAGCCACAGTGGTTAGGCGGCTGACTATCGTTGTGGCGGAACGATAGGAGCTGGGTTTCAATTCTCTGGAGAGACGGTGATATTTTTCGCGGAGAATTGAAATCTGGATCGACTTACTATTAAGTTATTAACATCGCGGCATTATAAAGAGCGTTATGATGCTGTTACAAAGCCATTTGAACACAATTTACATATACAAAAACTACACCGCAAGAGTTGCAGTTCTAGCGAAAAAAAAACCGAATTCAGAAAAAAACTAGGTAATGCTTCACTTATAGGTGTAACTAAAAGCTAAAATGCTGTGCACCTGTGAAGAAAAAATTGAGGTACAGTTACGGCCTTCTTTTTTAAAAATAATAATAGCGCAAACCGCATTCCGCTATCTCTTATCGCATTCAAACTACAGGCTGCTTTCCGATTTTTGGTAAAACTGATCCAGTTCTGTATCTCCCTTTTCTTAGGTGCTATCGAAAAATGGTTTTAACATTTTTGAGGCATTTTCCTAAGTGACATTCGATGACATGAAGTTCATTTCGATTTCTATTTTTGTTTTTTTGATATTAGCACAGATTGCATTTTTTATATTGAACACCCAGTATATTTCATCAAAAACGAAAGATTTGATATCTGCATTTATTGGCGACTATTTTACGATGTTTTTCTATTATTTAAAAAAATTTGATTTGGTATGTTTAAAATTATGTTTAGAGATAGCCTTTAAGTGAGGATCTTTCACTGAACACACGGCAAGTTCTTTCAGCAAGTTTTGTTACATTTCCCATGAATATAAAGTAAATTTAAAATATTCGTGTTTAAATAATTTTCCGTTTCAATGGACACAACTAAACCACACTTGAGAGGTTATGCTGACCATGCTTTCCATTGCTTGCTATTCAAAAAATATAATATGTAATTATCAAAGATCTTAATAAAACAATAGATAAATTATTATAGATAGGTTTAGGGAATAGTAACACAGTTCATGTACCGTCATTGTATTGGAGAAAATTGAGTTTTAATGGTGCAAAGTTGTACTAAAAGACAATTCAATTTTGGACAATCTGTACATAACGTACTAATTCTAAGAACTGTAGTAGAAATGACAAGATTTCTTCTCTCCATAGCTATAGAATTTTCGCTTCAAGAATGGCCAAGGTACATACATGATGCATATTTAGTAACACGATGTCAATCCAAAAATTCTCGAAAAAGTCGAAAAATCTTCAAACCAATATGCTCAGGTATAGGGCACACTAAAAACAGACTCTCTAAAGTAACGCCTAAATTTCGAAAATGCAAATAAAACTATATTATTCTATTATATTTGAAATAAGAAACTTGTACAGTATTATAGTTTTTACTGAATAGATTCAATTACCCTCGATATACATATGTGTGTGTAATTATTTTTATTAGGAAGCCCAATTTTCCTAATGGCCGGTTTCAATATGTGGGAGTTTAACAACTAAATTCAAAGCAATATATACAGGTAATTGATTATAAGAACCTTTTGCCTATACGTAGAATGAAAACGCCACGCTCCTATAATGGTATAAAGGATTTATATCAGGCCAATAGGAGAGACATTATTTTCTCAGGCATGGTGTTTATATAGAACAATCTACATACCACTATGCAGGGGTTATTTAATAAAGATAGGGTCTTTATAAATGTATATGTATGGCTAAATTGTGGCTACTTTAATCTGTTATACTAATATTAATACCGTCATAATTAAATTCGTAGTAGATATGTAGTTCCGATATAGGGATTATGTTTAAATTGTAGTTATCTTTTGAATTGCAGATAGAACTAGGCACACAGAATTATATATTATACACATATCGATCCACAATAATGTATACTGTGATAATAGGATATACATATTTTTGTTAAACGTTTAATATTACTGTACTAATTTTGAGATTATTTTTAAAAAAATTTTTAAATACCAATATAATAACACTTATGAAAAAATGAGTATTCACTTAGTTTTTTCTAGTAAGACTATTCATATTCTGTATTTAAGATTCTTTTGGTTTTATATTTGCTTGATTTTAGAACTGTTCATTATTCATAAAGCACATATATGTTACACAAAGTAATCGAAAGATACATTCTCTTCAAGAATCTGCTGAATGTCAAAAATATGCTAAGTTTATAGCAGTGTTGTCAATTTATTCATTACTTCATCGAACTTTTCAAGATTTAGAGTAAAGAGGGGTGATCAACTTTTTTATGTGTTAAAGTTCTTTCAAGGATGTAATGTTGTTGAGAGTTCTATTTAAGGACTTTATTTACCTGTACATTATGATAAGATGTATCATTTTTGACACCGAAGTGTATTTATTTCCTTGGCGTAAGTACATGTATATAATGCAATTTTTCCCAAACGCCAATTAAATTAAACATATTTTTTATTTAAAAATATGTCGTCCGAGGTGGAGTCGAACCACCCGGGCGGCTGCGACACCACTAATAATCTTCACAAATATATGCGAACGAGATGTTGTAATGACCTAGGATAGGCAACATTTTTGACACCAAAGTGTATTTATTAAAATAATTAAATTAAAATAATTAATTAATAACTAAAGATTATTAGTGGTGTCGCAGCCGCCCGGTGGCGCAACGGTGTGTTGCGGTAGGCCGCGATAGCCATACCTGGTGGTTCGACTCCACCTCCGGACGACATATTTTTAAATAAAAATATGTTTACTTTAATTGGTGTTTGGGAAAAATTGAATTATATACAAGATGTATCATTATTAGTGAGTACTTCTAGGACTGCGCAAAGTATCGATACATCTCGATATCATAAGTGAAATGATTCACCAATATCTTAAATAACGAAGGTATTGATATCAAGAAACCAATGCTAGGGTATTGACACAAAAGTACTAATACTAGGGTGTTAAGGACTGTATAGAAAAAATCAAATGCACAATATCGACACTTGTTCGAAACTAAATGCTTAAAACTTCGATATATAATACGCAACAGTTTTTCATCATTTTCCGAATTCATGTCGTTGTGGTATTCTCATATCATGAGGCAACACGAACACAATGATCAAGTTATTCAAAAATGTAAGTAAAACTTGTAAACTAGCTTACTTTCTACTGCGAAATGTGCAGTGTTGTAATTTTCATGAACCCATTTGTTTTACTGCGCAAGTTGCACTTAGGGTGGGTTTATCAATGTGAACATAAAAGTGTTAGGTAAGTAACTAACAGATATTGCTAACTGGCAGATAAAATTTAGCAACTACAATGCTTTATCTTGGAGATAATTTCTATTTAACACTCAATAAACGTTTCATTGTAATTATCTTACGAATAAAATGTTATCTACAAGTTAATTTATTTATCCTCACATTGGTAAACTCACCCTTAGAAAGAAAAAAGCGCTATTACCGATACTTCTCTTTGGTATCTTATCACTAAAACTGAATTTGAATTTTCGTTATAGCTTGACTGCAGTAAATTGCTGCGATATTTTTGTATATTACGTGTAAAATAGTAAAAGCCAATATATATATGTAGTAACAGTGAAAATTGGATATTTAACTGAAACTTAAAAGCCAAAAATTACTGTTCTGGTAACCCATACTACAATACCAAAAAGTTAAGACGATGTATAATTAATTTATTTTTCAGCGATAACTCATTTGTGAACTGTTTATTCTAACTGAACAATAAGTTACAATAAGCAATTAGTGCGTTTCGCGCTTAAGTAGCGAAACGCACTAGTTGCCCAGTAGAATAAGTTGACTGAGTTATCGCTGAAAATAATAGTCTTGACGGTTAACTGCGCAGTAGAATAAGCACGCTGGTTCAAGATACTTAATACGACACTTTATTTGCACAAGTGAATAAAAAATCTTGGATAAAGTGCTGTAGTGTTGTAATTAAAATCGAAAAAATGAGTATTTGGAAAGTGATTTGACATTATAATTGAACTATTAATTATGAACATTGGTAAAGCTAGCAGCAATGACGATAGTTTTAGTGGCGACGAGTAGTTAATTAACATTTAAATGAATTGGTAGAACAATTAATCTAAAATGAGTAACCATGCGGTTTCTTAAGTTTTTGAGATGTACGCTTGATATAACAAGTATTATTGTGATTCTTTTATGAGATAGATAACTTTATCCTTCAAATAACGTATTGGAATTATTTCTTAATCCAGGTTCATTATTTTTCGGAACAGTATTGACAATTTAAGTAACATATTCAGTCCTATGTGTATCTTTTATTCAATATTGTGTTTGGGATATAGAAATTTTGTTTTTACTATTTCTTGTCTCATAGACTTCAAGTATTTTTTATACAACTCTAATACGATGTAATTTTTCCACCTAGACGTTTTAAACTGTAAGTAATTTTATAATTTTGATTTTTTTGGCTGCACTTTCCTACAGTTTATTTTTTAAAATTACTCTGATAAAGCTAATAGTACTTCAATGAAAATTGGTATTATAGTAGACATAACGGGATTTATTCAATTCAAATTTTATCCTCCAATAGTAACAACAAATATTTATTTACTGCGATTTTATTATTTTGTCGAATACTGTTAGATATGATGGATATTTTGCGAAATATTCTACTTTATACGTTGCACCAAATGTAAACATATTTCTACAAAAAACATCACAAGATCTGATTACGTGGAAAGTACGTGATCGGCATACGTTTCATGGTGTCTTCCTTAAGAATACTGGGGATGAAGTGAGCCAAACATTCTAATAATAAATTGTGTGGCAGAAAGCATGATTTGTTGTACAAATAAATATCTTGTATACTCTACTCGTTCTTCATTTGTTTTGCTTGTTTCGAGCTACTTGTTGGCACATTCATACTACATTATAGACAGAGAAAAATATCATAAAACACACGCATTATTACATGTCATTTTGAACAAATACTGTATATCTGACATGGTTTGCTAGTGCTGCTGTTGCTAAATCTTTGAATGCATATTTAAATTCTAAGTAATTAGTTAATAATTTTTTTTAAATTAAATACTTCAAAACTGAATCGCTTGATTTTTGTGATATTAAGTGGCTAGGAGACTTACCTGTATCAGTTGAAAGTATGCACGTTTCCTAGAATGGAGCTTTCTTTACATCTTTTTTTCTGAATTTTACCTGTCAGTAGTTACATATTTCAGGATCGTATAATTCAAAGATTTTATGTAGGTATTTGATGATAACTTTTTCTAGTTCTTCCTGCACATGAGAAATAATTGTGCTTAGGCTTCTTCGTTTCCATCTGAAATCTTTTCTTATATACCAGAGTATGTTATATAAATGAAACGACCACTGTTACAATTTCAATAAATAATTTATTAGAATTCACAGAGGATATAAGTTTAACATTCTTAAAAGTTACTTTGCAATAAAATATCTTTTAACGAATGTACAACAACAATTAAAGAATATGTTAATACAAAAAACATAGTAATTACTAGTCATAAATTAAAAGATGGACACATCAACTTCTTTCATATTTATGTACAGTAACCACACGTACATTAATGTCAGATCAGTATTATTGCTTAAATAAACACACTTTTTTAAAGATTATCTTTATAAATCAACATTAAAATCAATGACGCGTGAAATCCTATTAATCATAAGTGGCGTGTGACCTAATAAATTTTGTCAGCTTAGAATTGTTTCAGATCAATTTACGATAAAGGAATTATTATGAAATATGATACAAGGAACAGGCTCAGTTGTGTTAATTTAATTGCTTTTTTCTCCGGAAAGTAATTGTGAAACTGAATATCTGGAAGTTTATACTTCGAGAGGAAAATGGCCAGCGAACTTTCTGAAATTTCTCAAGTTCTGTGCGAAATCCGATTAAGTTTGTTTAGACAATGGGTCAGTAATACAATGAGCGTAGATCTTTTTTAAGAAATTCAACAAATCCCGAATCAGTAACGATCAAATAGGTACCGATTTTAAAACTATAATTATAGGTGTTGTTTATTAAATAATACTTACTTCTTTTGAAAGAATTTCTGGATTGTTTTGCATAGGTGCTCGTATGATTTGGTATTATTAGAGCAATAAATTGATGATATATGGCTGCCAAAGGAGGCCGTAAGAAAGGATTTGTAACAAATTTAATATCATATGATTTTCTTCCTAGTTGTACAATATTCGTTTTATTTAAACAAAATGATTGATCGAATATACAAAAATATCTTGATACATGCTTCGCCAGTTCGTACTTTTGCTTGCGGTATGGTGGAAGTTGCATAAAAATTGGTATGTATTTTTACATCAATGTGGTATAGAAATATTCAGGTCGATTTTGTAATTCATAGTGGCTACTTAACAATCAATTTAGGCGGTCAAAACTGAATGTCAGTTGCTAAGAAACTTTTTTCAATTCAAGTTATAATTAAACCACTAGTGGCCTATTGAAAACGTTGAGAAATGCAATAATATAAAAAACCAAAAAATGCCTGTAGTAGGCGCTCATGGTATGTTGTTGGAATCACCACGAATTGCCGAAGCTAGATCTGTTGTTACCGTTCTGTGTTGTTTGATACCCGGCAGTGGCACTTCTGATTTTATCCACTAAAGGGAATGAGGTTGGAACTAGTCCATTGTATTATGCAATACATGTTGAGTGGCGAATTGTGATAAAATTAGTTCTTGCGATTTAGAGAAGCGCTGACGAGATCGGAGAGATCGAAACCACGTGATCCGTTTCTAACGCTTGATCCATTTTTATTGCACTAGTTTGCAGGGCGATTCCAATAATATACCATGAACGCCTATTATATAGGCACTAGTGGCTAGTGAAGCGGATAACTTAGAAACATTCCAGAAGCTATTGCTTATTTTGTTACTACATACTTAACTTTACCTTTGAAAGATGATTGGTTTAAAGAAAATAGAAAATGAAATTTAAGCGCTACAAGAAACCTAAAATAAATGATAAATATATTTTCTGAAAAGCTATGAAGGAAGATTTCACGGTTTTTGTTATATTTTTCCTTTTTTTCGCTTACCAAGCTCCAACAGGACAAGAAAGTAAACAATTTGTAAGCCCTCTCCTGTAGGGCATACAATTTTTTACAAAAAATTCTGGGGCAATACTATTCTGTTATAGTTTTCGAGTTCCACCAGTTCTACTTCTAACGTTTGACTCTATAGATTTTGTGATAACCTTTTTGGATATTTTCAGTAATAATGGATATATTGAGCTTTGACGCAGTAATGCTTCAGTCGGTATACATGTTCTATACTCCAAGCATAAACAAATTTTATTTAGTACTTTTCTGACTGTCTTGTATTGAAATTTGTTAAAGATTCAAGTATACCAACTGGTTACTTCTTGTATTACTTATAATAAAATGTACTGCATCGAATTCTTAATTTAAACTGCACGTTTGTTCGTTTAATATAGGTAATAGTTACATTGTTTACATAACATAAGAATATCGGAAATATATTATGTATACTGAAACCGCAAATTCAGCAAATAAGGAGGATTCTTATACATTTATCTTTTTAATTGCGCACACATATAAAGCCTGAATTAAAGCAATTATGTATTTTTGTTATTTATAGTAGGTGCCTGTTGCAGCAGTTTCTTCACTGGCGGCTGCAATATATTGGCTTGTCTATATTTTCCAATGTAAAATATTAAATTTAACAAAGCTTTTTATTGATTACACAAAATCTACTAATAAATTAAACAAAGAAGTCATAATTCTAGTGTTGTTCGGTTTTAATAGACATATTTCGTATTTTATGCGCAAGGAAATAATTACAAAAATCTATTTACGTAAGTAGATAATATTTGTTAAATGATATTGGCAATTACGCAAAAGCATGCATTTCTCAAACTAGTAAAAATTTCTCAAAATCTTTACAGCATAAACCGACTATGATTTAATTTAAGTTTTTATCGAGTTCAGATTTGATGATTAATTTGAAAGTAGAGCTTTCACTAATGAGAATTATATGGAATACCACATTCTATATTCTTACTAAACAACCTTTTGATTTTAGAGGTAACTGTTCTTTTCTGGTTCACATTGTAACGACCATTGTAACAGAAAAAAAAACTTCGACTTTTACTTTACGCATCAAATGTTGATGTTACAAATAAATTCATATTCACACATTCTATATTCTTACTAAACAACCTTTTGATTTTAGAGGTAACTGTTCTTTTCTGGTTCACATTGTAACGACCATTGTAACACAAAAAAAAACTTCGACTTTTACTTTACGCATCAAATGTTGATGTTACAAATAAATTCATTCCATTTTAGGTGTCGCCATAATTAAATAACATTTTTTAAATTCTAAATGGACAGTAGAAGAACAAGAATAATAAATTCAGCGATGCTACACTACAGCAACAGAATTTTGTAAAATTATTCAATGAGAATCAACAATATGTTGCTGGAGTCTACAGAATTCAGAATTCGACATTTTAGAAGACTGATAGTTGCTGGTTATTAACGAATTCTTTACCCTGGCGCACAGTGTGACGGATCACGAATCTGGCCGGACAAAATTATTCAGGCCTACAAATACGAGGTAGATGGGTAGTAAAAAGGTTTGAGACGAATTTAAAAGCACTGTAATGTTTTTAAAGACATATAATTCTAATACACATATATGCAAAATATTAAAGTTAATTTAGAACGCAAAAGAAATATAACACAATAAATACTGCATAATATACGAAAAAAAAATGTGCCTTATCAATAATTAAACCAGAATCATTCGTCAGAATCGCCATCATCTTCAATATAAGATTCTTCGGAATTGGATCCTTTGGTTTGCGTTTGGCTGAGATCCTCTTTTGTATGTAAAAGCTCGCATGCTTCAGGAGTCATTTTGCCACGTTTTGTTTTCGGAGGTGCGCGTAAGCTAGCAATGAATGGATCTGATGTGATGAGCAGTCTATTCAATAAATCTGTATTTGTATCCACTCTAGACGTTTTTCTCGTAAACAATTCTCTAAATTTCCTATTATGCTTGTTTCTAGCCTCTTGTGCTTCTTCCGATAGTTGACCGATCGGAAGAATACATGAAGAAATTATATCTTTTCCATGAAAAAGAATTTTATGCACGCTTACAGGCATTAAGTACCATGAATAATTCTTAAGGTACAGTTCTCTTGTGGCTTTCGCGTATTCTTGAAATTTGTCCAGGTTTATAGAAAACCCGCTATTAATGCACTCTAATATAACATGAAAGCGCTTAATGAGAACGACATCGACACCTGTTATTTCAGCGGACTTTTCAGGATTCCGGAAAAATTTACGGGCTGTGTTTCCGTTGTTTGTATTTCCAGTTTGTTGTTTCGGTATATCTACCAATAAACCTAATTCGCGTCAAAACTTTTCCTGTACAAGTTTCTTCTTATTTGCCGCTTTCTTTTTATTCTCAGCACCTCGAACCTGCCATGATTTAATATCGAGACGATATGAAATGTGCAAAATGCATTCTAAAAGCCTTATCCAAGCATGCAGAGGAGAAAGACCCAGAGAAACCAAATTGCTGTTTACAGGTTTTTCTAGAATGAGCTTTTCCTTGTTCATTTCACTGGGCCTGGCCCCACATAAATAACAAGTCTGCGTGGACGCACATTCAGCTAGGGCATGACAAACTTTGCCATCAATCATACATAAAATTAATGTTGCCTTTACCAAGATTTCCATGTCATTTACAATAAATTTAGTGGGCACCAGTAACGTCACTTGGTCTTGTACTTTGTCAGCTTCACCCTTAATTAAATCTATCGTTTCTTTAGCGAACACAAATTTGATGGGACGTCAATATCTCGTAGAACATGGTGCGGGGTTTTGCGACAGAATGCTTTTGTTGCCTTTTTCATTTTCTGAATACATTTGCATGGGCACCATCGATATACTAAATAAACTTTCATCACTGCATTTGTCTTCAGAAAACTTCTGTTTGTAGCGGTTTTGTTCCGCTCCATCACAACCCCACTTTACTATTATATTTATAGTTTTCAAATTGTTCACTGTTTTTAGCACGTCTTCTTGAGCTTTGCACAATCTTGTCACTGTGTGATCCATCAAAGATTGCAATTTAACTTCTGCATATGTTTCAGAAACACAAATGTCGTCAGGGTAACATAACTGTTTTGCTGCTTGAACTTTATAATAAGATGGATACATCTTACTGTCCACAATTCTTGCTTTTTGCGCACTAAGTTGTATTGATGTGTACTTAGATTCGCATCAACTATCAATGCGAGAGCTTGATCTGGCGACAGTTGAACTTGTTTTCGGCTTTCAAAAATTTTACGCGCTTTCTTTATGGAAGTACCTCTTTTAGGTGAATGTTCACATAGCTCTTTAACAATAGCTGCCGAATCTCTTTTTCCTTCCTTTCGAAGATTTATCTCAGTTGCCATCGATATCTCCTCCTGATTCGATGTTTCCAGAAGATGCTGAACTATACGTCTTTTTGTTCTAGAGCTGGAGCTTGCAAAGTCTTTTTGAGGTCTTCCGGCTTAATTACTTGGTCCAGGTAACGAAACGTTTTCCACGACATTAGTAACAATATCAGGAAGTGATATGTTTCCTTCTAACCACGCTGAATTTGCGAAAAACAAAACGTTCTCGATGCCTTCCCGACTTCGACCATTTTTGCTCGATTTTTTGGCTAACACTTCGGATTGTCACTTTTAATCTCTTCAAAATGTCATCCGAGAAGAACAGGTCGCCTAAGTCTTGCAATATATAGCGCAACAAAGCATCCGTTCTGTTTTGTTTTGAGGTAGCAAACCAAACATAAAAAAATTTGCGACGCGAAATTCGCGAAGCCATTCTGAAACCAAGAAAACTTGTATGAATATCTCGCAATTATTCGCAATCAAACAGATCTACATCGTGGAGCTAACAAGTTGCCTTTTTGGAATAATATGGTTATAGATCTGTATAAGACGATATAATATACTAAAACTCAAGCACAAATGGAAATTTTAGTCAGAAATACACATGATCTATTAAAATGGTACATAAGGTTAAATTTAGCTATATAGGACAGATAAAATGAGCACAGACTTACCTCCAAATTCACAAATTAACAAAAACTAGAAACAATTACTACTAGCACACGAGACACAAGCGTATTCATCAAGTAAACTCAAATGAATGACACGATCTATTAATGCGCCAAACTCTGATAGTCAGCTGTACCGACCCGTTTTCCATTTTTTGGCACGACATCTACGAAAACAACCCTCAATTACAGTAAATACAGTTTATCTGCTTTCAAAATAAGACACATGTTTGTCCTATTATACAGGTACAAAAATTGAATATTGTCCAGCTATATTCATCGTCCGTTACACTGGCTCCCTATTGGTCAGTTTTGCTAAACGTTATTATTATGATGTTTGCACATCTTTTAAATTAGAGTAAATGTTATCTAGTTAAATGTATTATTTCACTCACTATTGTAAAACTATAACAACTTAAAATAAGAAAACTGTGATTGCTTCTGTAGTAGAGAGAAAATTAAATTACTGCCAAACTTGAAACTTAGTAGTTAACGTACAAAATAGAAGTAGTCACCATGTAGTCTTGCTTTTCCGTGCCGCTAGTACGTCAAAAGTTAGCGTAGAAGGATATACTTACTTTATAACGTCACTACATCGTATAAACGCGACACGTACGGTTGGAATATAGTGAGAATATGTAATAATAAAACCAATCATAAGATGAGTGCAAGACTATTAGAAAAGAAGCTAGGGATGGTATTTATACAACAGGTATGATTTTAGAAAGATTTCTGGAATCTGTTATGAGCTGTATAATAAAATATAAAAAATATATATAAGATAAATGTCATAAACATAACATTAATTATTATTAATATATGTAATTGCTATATATACGAAATATTTGAGTTTGTAGTTTTAGCAGTAATTGTTTTCTTTTGCTTTATAATTCGCGCTCATCGGATAATAACCAATAGATGAACTCGTTTCCAAGAATAAATGCTGTCTATTTGCTATCAACAAATCATGATTGTATGTAAATCTCAAAACAAAAGAAAGCTGCTAGTATCTATTAAGCCTATTTATAAAATTATTCAGCAATATATATTTGTAGAAGATGATTGTAATTATTTATTTATTCTTTCTTAACGAGTTCATCATTCTATACATGATGTGCCTTTACAAAGTTTCATTTATTGAAGCAGGCATAAATTTGGATATAGTCAATGATAGTAACCTAAGACAAAAGTGACCGTAACACTTCCTTAAAACATTATATGTTTGTTATATTTACACTTGTAGGTTAAATAAAACAGCAATTAGTTAAAAATCAATTTATTTCAGAACATTATTACATTTCTGTTCTTGCACTTCTTCAGTGGAAGAAATTGACATTTAATATAAAATATGAAGTAAATGTCAATTTCTGACATCGAAGAAGTATTAAAAAAAAACAATAATTTATGTTCTGGAATAAATTGATATTTAACGGCTGCATTTTTATTTTGGATCACATGAAGAGTCAACCAACGCAATTATCACAATTATGCAGATGAAAACTCTCGGTTATTGCAGGTGGTTGATAATCAGCAGTGTTTTAAAGTGAACATGTGGTCTGAAATACATGAACAACATGCTGTTGGGGTACATACGCAATTTAAAAACTCAAAAAAAGAGATTGATTGACATATCCACCGATCTTTTCTCAGCTAAAATATAGATTGACGTTAAGAAAACAAATTTGCTTTCCATCTGGAGGAAATGGAACATCCTGTGTAATCTGCATTAGGTATTTTAGGTTTGTGGATCTTGAGAAAACTAGATACATGAAATAAAAGATTCAATTATCTCTCTTATCAACCAATATATGCATTGGACAGGGTGGGCACCCTGTATATTTCTATGATAATTAGTGCCACGTTTTCGTCATTGATTGTATATCCAAATTTGTAGTTGGCATTTAGTGGATACATAGAAACGTAAGGAAATATTACAATGGTCTTTCAAGGACTGACATTATACGTTCATTCATATAGATGTCGTTAAGATTTCAGTAATTTTTCTCAATATTTTTGAAATATTTCTCTGTTGTATGAAGTTCTTCTTTAAAACATCGAAAACATTAACAGCATATATATTCATGCAATATATCCTGGCATTATAATTACCATTTCAAGCAATACGCTCTTTACAAAACAGAAAGGGGGAAGGAAGAGGGATATGTTATATAATGCCCGCGAGTACAAGACCGAAAATCAGCCAACATTTGATGCAAATGGCACAACAAGTGAGAATACTTAGATCAGTGCTCGTAAGTTCATATCACATACATATGTATCTTTAATTTCAGTTTCCCTATTCTACTAATTTAACTGCCAGTGAGTACTTAAAGATATTCCCAAAAAGTATTCCCAAGAATAGTAAAAGTTATAAAACAACAATTTGAGTAAACAAGTCTGTTATAAACCGAAAGAAGTTAGGGCGTTTTCATTTTATAAGTTCAGTCGAAAATTTATGGATTTATGGATCTGTTCTGAAGGAATTCAAGGTGTAGTCTGTACATCTTGCTCTTTATCTTCGCCGATATAAACTAAAGCCCCCTCACGCATAGCGTACTGTATACTTAAATTTGGCGTTGGAAATGCAAGCAGTTTCCAATGGTTTTTGTGCAATAACCATGAACGACAAAGTCAATTTTCACTTAAATGGGTAATATTAATGAAACGATCTACAGTGATCGTTTACACGTGATAATTTGATCTAGCTTGTGGGCCTGTGGTGTCATTACGCCGTATGTCTTCAAAAATATGTAGGAAAATACAGTTTGGGTTAATAGCCTACATTATTGTGATAATAATGTTAGTCGGTTTTTAATGGCTTGGATTGAACGAAATGGGTCTAACTTTATTTCCAATAAGAAGGCTTTGCACTTTTTCCTTTTAGGATATGTGAAAGGCATAATCTATGATAATGCTTCCACGGCGATTTAGAAATTGAACAATAATATTCGTGATATTCAGACTGAAATTAACAAGAACGGAGAAATTTCATCAAAAAATTTTACCTCTATATTTGTATTTTGAATTCAAATAAAATATAAGTACTTTCAAAATTAATTGTTTTGTTTTCTCACACCATTTAATATTAAATTGAACCGACTTTTCGACAATTCTGTATTTGACAAAAATCGTTGCTTTTCAATTATTTTGATTACTTCAAACTTTGAAATTAGATTCGCGATAATTATCATATGTCTTTTATCACCTACTACTTATTGTATTATTGTTTATTACTTATAAAACTTAAAAACAGTCTATATGTGCAGATGATGAACACTAAAGCTTAACGTTGCGATATACATATGTATGTACATTAGTGCGTGGGGCGATTCGATTCTTTTTACACTTGTACTGTTCAGTAAGTTATCCGATGCTATGCTCTCAACCACATTAGTATTCCATATATTATTACATTATTCAATACAATAACTCAATGTCTGATTTGATAACAAAACAATTTTATAACAATATTAATTGTTATTCTTGTTACTTTCAATAGTCTAGTAAATAAATGTAGGTACGATATACATATATACATACATGTATGTACCGGATGGCCAACTAAGAATGGCACTCGACTATCGCAAGACCGGTTTATAGTACCGTTTCGGAAAAAAAAATCAAAAATATAAAGTGACCCCGAGAAGCATATCAAAATTATTTAGGGAATTGTAGGATGATCGTAATTGAATATAAAAATGTAACTTTTTATGTTATAGAAAATTTACAAACTTAAGGTCTATCACAAATATGACAATCGAAATTTTCTGAAAATTTCGCATATTTTACACCGGACATTTTTTTGTATTTTGTCAAATAACGGGAAGGGTGGAGGGAATATTTTGTTTTGAAAGAACCCTTATAACTCAGGTTCTGTTGAACTGTATGAAACATAGTCTCATTGAAATTTACTACTAGACTAGCAACGTGCATACTAGACTAGTAACGTGCATACTAGACTAGTAATGTGCATACTAGATTAGTATCGTGCATACTAGACTAGTATCGTGCATACTAGAGGGCATTGTTTAATTTATTCGGAAATTTTGTTTTTTATAGAAAATATTAAATAGAAACATGTTTTTTTGACCACTGATTAAAAAAAGTTTGCTACACTACCAATAAATCTACGGAAACCGGATATCGCTACCTTTTATTTATCCGAAGAAATCTTGAGAAACGTGTAAAAATGGTACGAATTTCTTCTATAAATTTAAATTATTTCCCTTCGACTGAACGAAATTTAGCAAATTTGCTCCTATTAGAAAGGATTTTATTTTGTCTAGATTACCTACTGATTCAAACTATTTAATATTATTGTTTCCGTTAATAGAGGGCGTTAAGGATATTTAAATAGGTACATTTTGTGATTTTTAAAAAGAACGAAGTGTGGAATGTTGCGTGGTCAAGGAAATCGACTATCACGAATTTTCCTTAGCCGATTGCTAGTGATTCAAATTCTGTAATGTTATTGTTTCTGCCACGTCTATAGAGCGTTAAGGAAATTTAAATAGAAGACATATTGCTAGCAATTCGTAATATTTTTCAACGTGTTGGACGCGGTGAGCATCTATTCGTATCTGTTCGCAATTTTCTAGACTTTGACAGGTGGTTAGAACATGCCACTCTATTTTCTTGGCCACCCTCGCCCCAAACTCGACTTCTATAGATTTTTATTTGTGAGGGCGAATAAAATACACATCTTATTTTTGCAATGCAATATTGTTTTTGAGAATAGGAAATATCGTTCAAAGTACTTTTAAGGCAGAAATAGAGACTGTAGTTTTGTATAAAAATTATGGGAGATAATTTGAAGATTTAGACTGCAATTGGTTTTGACTGCATTCTGCTGTTTTCTTTCTTTTTGTTGTTTTGCTGCATTGTTTCAATTATATTCTTGTGCGTTTCATCATCACCTTAAGCTTTTAGCTAACTACTTTGTAGCGTGAGCATAAATATAACCTTCTCTTCTCTTTAAAAAAATGCCCTCTAGGTCATGGAAAAAATAATATTAAACAGTTTGAATCACTAAATATAGGCTAAGGAAAATCCTTTCCAATAAGACCCAATTTCTTAAATTCTAGTCAGGCGAAGCAGAATAATTCAAATTTAGAGAAGAAATTCTTACCGTCCACACGTTTCTGAAGATATCTTCGGATAGGTAAAAGATAGCGATACTCCGCTTCTGCTGATTTGTTGCGAATTTGGTCTACTTGTTTAATTCGTAGTCAAAAATGCATGTTTTCATTTAATATTTTCGGTAAAAAAAATTTAAACACTTTCCTCTAACATGCACATCGCACATTAGATTCGTTCGAATTTGTACGCATTAGATTGGAGGAGCAGAGCTGCATTCAATGAGACTAAGTTTGTAAAATTCGGTTCAACAGAACCTGATTTATAAGCGTTCCTTCTTTATTTGACAAAATACAAAAAAAAATTCCATTTTCATAGATCTTAAGTCGGTAAATTTTTTATAAAATAAGAATTTAAATTTTTGGTGTTCAGTTACGCCATCTAGCGGTCATCGTACAATTCCCTAAATAAATTTAATGCTTTTCGTGGCCACTTCAGTGCTAATTTTACCCTAAAGCTATACTATAAACCATTCTTGAGATATGACTCAGCACCATTCTTAGTTGGCCACCCCCTACAATATAGATATTCGTGAAAAACACATTTCTTTTGAAATGGAACAACGTATATTTTTAGATATTTTTAAGGAGAACAATACTATGTAAGATGAATGTAAGATTTCCGGAATGTCAAGTACTAAATATTCAAAAATTTTTGCGTTTGTACAGAAAATTGCGAAATAATGAATCCGTATTTAAGAAAAGTAGAAAAATTTATTTTGATTATAATGCTTCATCTAATTTTTTCTATAAATTAGATATACTTGTAGCCAGACCTGGGCTTGTAACTGTGAACTTTTTAAATTAGATACATATTTCGGATACTTACAACTGTAATTCGATACTTTGTAATTGTATTCGTTTTACCCAAATATGTGCTTATATAACTCTAACTATAGTTGTATAAGCAGTTCTTCGATAACGTAAAGGTAACTTTAACTATAACTGTATTAATTCGTTTATATTAGACAATCGTAGTGGTAAGAGACATAATAAATTTATAATAAAAAGATTACACCGATTACAACTGCTGTTCATGGAATAAACACAATTGGAAATCTTACTAGAATTAAAATAATATGAACGTACACTCGGTTATAAAAAGTCTTCGAACGATGTAAGGTATTGACAGTGCGTAGCGTGTTAGTCAGTCCATCCCCTTTAAACACAGTAATAGCGTATGTTAGGTATGTATTATTCGGTATTATTTGCACAGTGCAAGCGAAAACGCCGCAGGTAAAAAGTAAATTTAGGTGAAAAGGAGACAATTTATTATTCCGGCTATTCGTCGATGCTGCAACTTGATAGGTATTTTATTATATACTATATGTATGTAGTATAGTACAGCGAAAATACATAATTCTAATCGGAATAAGACAGATAATACCTACATGAATATATTTTTAATTGATATTCTTTTGAATGTGTTCTAATTTAAAAATGAAATGCTGAATATTGGTTACCTATATTTCTCTTGTTCCAAGTGTAATGAAATTAGTAAATAGTGGGTGGACATGAGTATAGTAAAGTATTAAGAAGGGAAGTAAGAATTTCTCCACTATCAAAAAATATTAAAATTATGGACACAACAGACTTTAAACTTTAAAGTATAATATATAACATTTCTTTCGTTATTACTCGAGCTAAAGATATAGCGAATTGGTAATAATTACGTATGTATATATACATACACGTATCAATGTGCATTAATAAATCCTAGCAGAACAATTTTAAAAATGTTTATTTGTCCAAAACTACAACAAAATAAGTTAGATATAAAAATATTCCTTATTGTATAAGCACAATTAAGACTGACCTTATTTTATCTACTACAACAAAAGATATAATGTTTAAAAATAAATAATTATTTCAAAAAATAAAATGAGAAGCAAAAAATTAATTAATAAAAATAAAGTAATATTCGGAAAAAAGTAGTATACAAAAAATATATACAGTCAAATAAATCATAAAAAATATTACAATTGCTTTATCCGTTATTATTGAGAACGAGTGTGAAACACTTAGGAAATAAAACAAGCTATTTGAAGCTATAAGTCGGAAAAGAAATGGTACAAAATAAAAATCATTTCAATGCAAACCATTCGTTCTCAATAATAATAGTAAATACCGCGTCAATAAATACAGGACATAATAAAAATAAAGTAGGTAATACTCTGAAAAAAATTGTTAAAATCGCGTCCAGTATCCATTGTTGTCAACGACGTCCTATAAACGCTCACGCGTCGACGTGACGAGATTTGAGCAAGTTTGTCTTCCTGGAAAACTTTCCCAAATTTCAGTCACGTGATTGTGGAGATTGAGACGGTTACGCGGGATTGGCACATCTCGCTGGTACCACATCTTGCCCATAAGTTCTCAATGCGGTTGAGATCTGGCGATTTAGCTGGCCACGGAAGAACTTCGACGTCGTCTCTGTGCTGCAACCAATTCCTCATAATTCTAGCAGTGTGAACCGCAGAATTGTCCTGCACTATCACTATCCGCTGAGGTTAGGGATATATCAGGCGAACACTAGGAACCAGCACGTCTTCTAAAATGTCGATATATTCTTCGGCATCCATCCTGGCATTGATTCGAGTTAATTCTCCCGGACCAGCACTGCACATTCAACCCCAGCAAGCTAAACTTATGCGACTACTTCGAACGACATTTCCTTCGTGGAATCTTGTTCCATTGGAACGCCATACCAATTTCTTGGTGTCTCGGGAACTTGAGAAGACCTTTTCATCGGAGAATATGACGGCATTCCAGTCTCTATTTAAATTTGCTTGCGGAAAATTTAAACGTTCTGCTACATGTCGCGCAAACAGCTCCACTTTTTTCGCAGGACGCCGACAATGGATATGCTGCTTACCTAAAAATGTTCGCAGCGTATGTGGACAGCAATTTAAATTAAATTCTTTATGTTGGTAAATGGATGCAAGTCCAAGTGCCTCAGAATTCGCGCGGGATCTCTGGTTTTTAAAGCAGTCTCTTCGTTCTCAGTTAGCCATCGATTTACCCAGTAGAGGACCACGGCTTTCTAAAATAATTTTAAACGAAACAAATAAAACGACTGTATATTTCAATAGAGCAGTTATTATAAATGAAATGAATTAGATGCATGCATTAATTTAACCGAGGTGAATTTAATTTAAAAATTTTATACTTACCGGATAACCAACTTCCCTAGCAACTTCGCTATATGACAAACCGCGTTCCCAAAGTGTCACAATTCTGGATCTTGTTTCTACACTAGTAACTTCACCTGGCATCTTCACGAATTTTAAGAGAAATGAATTTATAAAAGTAAACTTCAGGGGTTTTATGTACGCAGCATTTGAAGAATTATGGTAATGGTGTATTTAAAACTCATTACTTAAATATTAATAGCTATAATTTAGTTAATCCCATAATTTTCCTAGAAGTTTACTGGAAATAATGGAATCGACGATAGAATCATAAGTTTCACATTATAATAATTACCAATATGTTGCAGTTTCTCTTGATTTACATTCATCTGAATGGTACTGGTTTTGGACGGTGTACATTTATAACTTTACTCATGTTATTTCAAAATAGTGATTTAATTGTTAAATATCTTGAAGTATTAAGTAGGTAGTAATTATATGTTTATTAATTTCATATATTTATTAATAAGTATATTATAAACATATTAATAAATATATTGTTATGTGATATTTAAACTTATTGTAACTTATTGTTCACGTTAATTGTTAAAAAAAAAAAATCTTAAAACAGCGATAGAGGGAGTGAAAAAAGAAAAACACAAATATAATAATAGTAATTTTTTATTTGAGAGAAAAATTCAAAATTTAATGTAACATACACATACAAACACATACATGACACAACACGACCCGATTAGGCATCAATTTCTAAATTAAAAATACATCGTACAATAAATTAGAAAATCTAGTGGGGAATGACGTAACGGCAGTTTTGGTAGTTCGGAGCAGCAGCAGGTGGATGTAAACAGATTTGTTTTTGACAGTAAGAAAACAGTCAGCAAAAAATTTTAATTTAAAGAAAACACATATAAAAGTATTTAACAAACAATTAGATATTTACACAATAACGCAACAAGTGATAAGTGGGTGTCAGAGTATAAAAAGACGAAAGAACAGAGAACAATTCATCAGGACGAGCGAACTTAAAGGGAAATTGAAGAGGGTTAACTAAAGAAGAATAACTAAATAAACACGCACACACACATACATATAATTAGCAAGGTAAGGAAGAGGGTGGGATAATTTTAAGACTTTTTTGTACAATTTTATTATTATATTTGTGTTAATAATTTCAATCTTTCATTTCTGTCGTTTGTGACAGAACAATATGTATACAGGACATCGTTGACAACCATGGATACTGATGGACGCGACTTTAACAATTTTTTTCAAACTCAAAAACCTTAAGAGTTAGGTATAGGGAATGTAAATACAGATCAAAAGGCAATAAAAAGTCTCAACTATTGGCCCAATAAAATACAGGGTGTTCCATTTGAAATAAGCGATTTCCCGAGGTATGAAGTTGTCTACATTGGCAAGTGTATTTTGAACATCCTGTGTAAGATATTAGAATTTTTTTTCCAACAACGATTTACAATTAGACCTTAGTACTCATCATAAAAATTTTGAAGGCTCTAAGTCAAACGTTGTCTGAGAGAGGCCGAATGACACCCAGCAATGATTTGTCGAAATATTAAAAAAAAGTGGAATTATTAAAAAACGGTGCATTTTAGACATAAGGTTTATTTAAGAAAGTTGGCCTAAAATTTTGCGTAAAATCCAAAAATCCACTAATATATGGGGTGTTCCATTTAAAATAACGAAGTTCCTATCGATTTCCGTTATAACCGGAAGTCGGCCATCTTTAAAATTATTTTATTTAAAAAGAGGCCGGAAACCAAGGCAACCAAATTTTCAGCGCTCTCTTTGGTGTACTTTAGGAAATATTCTAATAGGCCACTCAACTTGGGACACCCTGTATAATAAAATACCTATCAAGTTGCAGCATCGACGAATAGCCGGAATAATAAATTGTCTCCTTTTCACCTAAATTTACTTTTTAGCTGCGGCGTTTTCGCTAGCACTGTGCAAATAATACCAAATAATACATATCTTATATACATATATATGCTATTACTGTGTTTAAAGGGGATGGACGCTACGCACTGTCAATACCTTACATCGTTCGAAGACTTTTTATAACCGTTCGTTTGATATTCTATTGATGAAGTTCTTCACTGGATCTCTTGGTGCAGAAGTAGAACACTAAACAATTTAACCCACTGAACACCAAACAAGTTTTAACTAAAACTTTGGTGTACTTTTAGGTTTCAACAGCAATGCTGTCATTATCAAGGCGATAATAAAACTCAACAGTTTTATTATCGCCTTGATAATGACAGCATTGCTGTTGAAACGCGTCGGTGTTTTAGTTAAAACTTGTTTGGTGTTCAGTGGGTTAAATTGTTTAGTATTCTATTGATAGAAAAAAGACTTGAACAATTATTAGTATTTAGGGCATATTTCGTAAGAAAAAGAAATTAAAATTTACTCGTTGCTAAAATTTTAAACTATAATAGTGTAGTTTTAATTGCATTGAAATTTTAACGGGCGGTTAACTTTAAAGTTCCTCTTACAGAATACACACTTTTGCGGTAATAGTTTAACCACAATTTTGGACAGTTTTCTAATAGGTATTTTCTTAACTATAATCTTGCTTTATTATTCACTACTACAATATTGTGGTAATGATTACCAGCATTTTGATATTGATTTTACTACAAACATCGAGTATCGAGTACTATTTGATGAAATTATTATGACATTAATAATATTATGACAATCATACACATCGATTCTGGTACAATTTATTACAATTGTAGTACATTTTATTACATATTTTTCTCAGATATACGTTATTAAAGCGTGGTAAAACATGTTTTATTTATTCCAATTAAACATTACAATGTTACGATCCTCCGATACAGTGGGATTCAGTCTGATTCTAGACAAATATGGATTTTCGTAATATTTTAAAAGTAGCAAGTGGTAAATCAGAATCATATGTTTTCGGTTTTTCCTTCAAAGAAAATTCGCATATGATGTGTGATTCAATAAACAAAATAATTCGAACGATTTTATCCATAGTTTGAAAGAAACGATTTAGTAGATTTTTTAAATTCAATCCCTACGCGGGTAAAAGAGGGTGATTTTATATGAGAAAAAGGACCACGCACGTCCGCGTATCTACGGTTGGATTACAGTGCTATCACAGAATTAGGTTTGGAAGTTTCAGGTTCCCATAGCTTGCGATTTTGAAAATGTTTGGATCAAAAACAAGTTCGAAATGGCCGCTACTATTTTAAATTTAATTACATAATTAAGTTTGGGGGAATCAGGGTCCTTTAGTTATTGATTTTCAAAACGATTGCGCCAAAGAGAAAAAAATTCAAAATTGCGGTCACGTCTTTCGAATTTGATAATTTTGTAGTCGAGAGCGAAACTGCGGGTAGAAAGTTAGTAGTGTATAAAATACTGTTCTTATTCATTCAAAGAACATGCTGATCACATTAGAGGTAGGTACATATCATATTTTGTAAACAATAAACAGTTTGTTTGTTAAAATTAAATGAATATATGATTTGTTAATTAAGAACTACTTCAGTTTGTATGATTTTTTTAGTTTATAAGAGCTAAATTAAATGTATGTCAAAAGAATGTTCTTTCTTCGTTCTTTCGAAATGCTTTCTTTCGGCGCGTAGAACAGTTTGAGGATAATTTTCAAAAATTAATAAATCATCTTTAAAGCTAATAAAGTTACAAACATAATTAGTTTTGTATTTTGTCGATATGCTACATTATACCTTATTTTCTGTGTTAATTAATGACTTTATAACGCTGATTGTATATCGGAATGTTAGTATGCTAGAGCATATGATACACTCAGTAATGATCAGTGACATCGTAGAGTGTTAATGTTTTTTTAATTTGATTCTCTGTATTCTTGTACGCTTCGATTTAGCTTATTATTTTAAATGATTATTTCATTTTTGTTGTAGCTTTTTTGGTGTCATAAAAGATCGCGAGAGATCTGAGAAGCTTACAACAGAAGTTTAAATATGTATAGATACATTTGCACAGATTACTGTAACTCACAAGCAGTTGCTTGTCACTAGTCCTAATCGTATCCAGTATTGTCAATAGTGCAATGAAGTATTACGAAATGATGTGTTAGATGTCAATTTTTCTCTTAATCAGTTTCTAGACATAATATTTTATAAACACTTCAACCCACTAAACACCAAACAAGTTTTAACTAAATCACCGAGGCGTTTTGACAGCAACGCTGTCAGTATCAAGGCGATAATAAAACTAGTAGTTTTATTATCGCAGTAGCGTTCTACTTCTGCACCAAGAGATTCAGTGAAGAACTTCATAATATTTTATAACTTGCATGCAAGAAACACTAGAACAAATTACTTTGACAATACATTGACACTCTTGTAACAAAACAAATATAAAACTAAATTAAAAGTCATTAATTTAGAATATAAAGTAATTTTATTTCTTCAATTTTATTTTATTTAATGTTATACTATGTACAAAAGTAACTGTAGATGTAACTTTGCAGCGAATACTTTATATATCATACCTTCGTAACTGTATTTATCATAAGTTGCAGTTTCTTTTTCTGTGTAACTGTAATTGTGATTGTGTTTAGTTACTTACATGAAATTGTAACTGTAATTATACTTAAAAGTACTTTTCTCTATAGTAACTTGTAACTGTAATTAGTTACAGTACGCACAGTTCTGCTTGTAGCATATCACATTTTTCGAGTTGAGTAAATGGCATATTCGACGAAATAATTTTCTAATGATGAATAGATAATCTCAGAAATCTATTTGCTTGTTAACTACTATACTACCTGTCTGCGATCATTTATTCCACAATATTCGGTTATTGCATATTTGCACATTATTTGGCAATTATCAGAAAGTGTTTTTTACTTGTTTATCTATTTTTTGTTCAAAATATAGTTTTCTTTAAGAATATCCAGAAATATATTGCGTGGGAAACAGGTCAATCGTTTTTCTGGTTTCGCCATTGGAATTAGAAAACATCAGCTTGTTAATTTAACTAACTTCATAGCTTCAATAATAAGGAAGATAGAAATGGTGAATATTTAACTTTGAACACAGTGAATATATTTTTCCCCTAATTTGTATTCACAACTATTCTTGTTCCAAATTTGCGATAAGATTCTGTTTATTGGAATGTACATTGTTTTATGAGTTGTAGTGCACGTTTTTTTGATACGAAACAATAACAAAACTACGGAAAAGTGTATTTAAATAATATATTAAAATATGAAAATCGCACGACCTCTCACATACTAATATTATTATTCATAATTAAGTAATTAATATCTAAAATATTTTGAAATATCCAGTGCTGAAAATGAAGTATGTTGGTATAATAATAATAATAATGGAATGTTTATGAATTTTTTTTATTTCCTCTCGAATTTGTTGACTTGAGCGATTAGATATGAAGTTTGAAAAATTTGGAAACAAACGAAAGCTCTTAAAATATGTGTGGATATGATGATATTGCTTTTATTTTATCTGGGTATTAGTATTATCCTTGATACACCAGCTACTTATAATAAATAGTAATTTGCATAACAAATATGTAATTAAATTAGAAAATAGAAGTATCTAAGATATAATTCGTTAATTCAAATTAATATTTAACTATATAATGTAATGATTAGCAGTTAAAATATTTTAAATGATACATACCAATGATTCAAAAACTAGGTTCTATCAGTGATTTAACAGATGCTGAGTATCTTAATCGCTCCTTTTATTTCCTGATTTAATTACTTTTTATATAAATCGAAATATGGAAACTGGACGGAATGAAATAAAATATAAAAACTTTCCGAGTTCATACTAAACTAATATTTGTCTCTCTATTTTTACCATTTATTCAACCAAACACAGTATAAACACGCAATTTAGTTCGAATTGAATTTGTTACTTGTTCCTACCTAGATATCACAATGTGGTTGTCCTATTGACGACCGCATCCGGAAGTATTCTGTTAGCTATTACATCCGGATTATTAGGAGTACTGATATCACATTCGAATTTCCAAAGTATTTTGTCGTCGAAGTTCGCTTTTACATTCGGCACCACATCGCACGCACTCGACATAATGTTCCTACCAAGTGTTGCGCTTTTCAGCATATAGGGTGGACATTGCGGCGCCGATTTATAATTCAATGTAGCGGATCGCTGCGGCTTCGGATTAGACGGACCGCCGCAACAGTCCCTTATTGCGTTGGAGGAACGTGAGAACATCATTCCTCCAGTGTTCAGTCTCCGCTAGGTGTCGCCCTCGTACGTTGTCGGCGACTTCTTCATTTCTATCATAGGCAGTATCACACCTTCCTGTAATTAGATGTATAATATAAAACTTGTTAGCAGTAGTTGTCTAATAAGACTAGAGAGATTGGTTAGTCATTGCCTCTTTTGTATAGTCGTGGGAAAAAACCTCTTAATATTTTAATTGTGCAGTAATATGAGCTTGATTTTTCACATTTTATTTCCAGAGATGCGTAGGGAGGGGAAGGCCGCGGTATTGAGATTTACAGGATATATGAAAGCGTCGCGTTGTATTCATTCGAATTATCACAGTAAGAAATAATAATTGCATTTGTGGTAGGAGATACCACTGGAGTATTATTTAAAGTTTGGTTTGGTTGCCATTAGATACTGTAGTGAAATGAAAAACTTCCAGTAAAGGGTTAAATGTAAAGGAACCATTTATATAGGCTTGCTCTTACCTGTGTACAGGTAATTTATATCAGTAGGCGAAAAATAAAAATTAGTGTTCAAAATTTGATTGTTTTGAAGATATTTAAGTATTCTGAATTTATTTAATTTTTAACCATAAAATTAACAGTAAGTAATGAAAATTGTTTTGAAACAAAAGGCTTACGCACTCCTTGTTGATAGTTGTCACATACTACTGAGGGTAGTGCTCCTAATTGTTAGTGTAAAAGAGGTAAAAATGTCGAATGCAGTTCGGAAATATAGAATACTTATACTGACAATATTTTTATTGATGACTTCTGCAACAGCTGGTTTATAATGCTTTGGAAAGTTGTTGAAAATATCAAAGAAGATTATCAAATAGACGTCAGTCATTTCGCCATTCGTCCGAGGCATTTCAAAAACTGCCACAATGTGGAATTAGTAATTGTCATACTGGTGATGTAAATGTATGAAGCAAAGCTACAAGAAGCAGTAATTGATGCGGTGCTTGACAAACCAAGTATTAATACCACAAGAATTTTCACTCGACGATAAATATAGGGTGTTTCAATTAATTTAAGCGAATTATTTATATTTGAAAAAATATAACATAAATTATTTTGTTGAATTCCATGTAGCAAATATCAAAATACTCTACTGGTTCATCGAAAGCACGATATGTCAAACTAATTTGTTGTAAAAAGTGGATTTCCCCAGTAGTACAGTTTTCGTGTTTTTAATATTTTGAGATCTAGATTTTCATGAAAATTATAATTTTTTCGAAATTGGAAATCGATAGCTATACGAAACTATTAATAAAGTTATCCTATTACATAGCTTCTAACAATGCCAAATAAAGCAGGGTGTTCTCTTAAAAATAGCACATTTTTGATATGTTGTACTTCTTTGAATAATCTTGTATAATTAAAAATAATTTTAAAATGTGCTCCTTACCGCCCTGTACATCTGGCTGAAATCGCAAACTGATATTATTTAGCGTTTAGGCACAAAAGGAATAGTCGTGAATCACCCTGTATAATGTGCAACGTAACAAATCTTAATAGATACATTGAGTAACCAATACCTATTGCGTTTTTACTGCCTTCGCCACAAATGCTTTTGTTGGCGTACTTTGTTTATAGTCTTAGCGTGGATCTGTTTCAATGGTGCTAACTTTGCCTAGGAGATTAAAACTTCAGGTACGTTAGCGCTCATTTCGTCTGTGTCCAATATAACATCGAATTTGTAGTCACGACTACATAAGCTTTGCTGATATTTTGCGGCATTCATGTTAGTAAAATAGCAAAGATGCCTATAAGGGTGAATTAGACTACTATACACCAAAAACGGTGAACGTATTATTATTATTTATACTCATTTCTTCATGTATTGGCACAAATAAAATTCTCAAAGCAAAACCTTTTCATTAAGTTTTTCTATTAAAGTATATCCTGGATGTTTCAATGTTCTGTGTTGGTAATAGTAGTAGTGTTTACTATAATGAATGTGAACTAAATTGCGATATATTAGATGCTCATAATCGTAACGTAGATCACGAATCCATTTACCATACATTGTCTTCTTAAGAGCTAGCAGAAATATTGAAAAAGTTATAAATGTTTGGGGGCGACCATATAAATTTCTAAAGCTCATTTTCCGTGATAAATTAGGATGCGCTGGGAGACGTAGCGCACATAAAAGCCTTTGAATTTGTATAAATGATTAATAAAATGGGGTTTCCAAGCGAGGAACATAAAAAGAAACATCATTACGTCTCCTTGTAGTGTGGTTTGGGAGAGTTATAAATTAACTTACCCCATTGAGATGTGGAAGATCTAGGGCGGCGGGAACGTACGTCGTAGCGGGACTGCATCTCGTACACGATCTTCTGAGTGCCGGTCGTTGTCTTGATCCATGACATCGGACGGCAAATCTTAATTCTTCTGCCATTTCTGAGCATAGAGACTGTCGGTCGGTTTGGGCATTTTTCTTGCTGTTCCAGCAGAACTCCAATATGGCAACGAGTATTGCAAGCGCCAGACCACACAAAAGGACGACGAAGACGCCACCTACATGATAAGTATTCATCTCAATTTACGTTTACGCCGCATAGTAATATATACTACATATCGTATTCAAGAATAAATAGTCGTTGGATGGAAATAAAATACGTCTCACTTTACATAAAAGTTTTATTAAGAAATTCCTGCATTGTTTTTTCCTTGTGTGCTGTAATAAATATTTAAAATAGTCGGTATAATACCTGTGAGGATATATTTATGAATGGAATAGTTCCATATATACACACGTGTTTTCACTGAGTCTATTTAAATTAATGCATTGTTATAAATGCAAGTCACAGTTGTAGTAAGTATGGATGTTTCTGTAATCCACTGCCTCGTCTTGGGATGCATTTATATTAGGTAACATGGTACTGATATTTTAAAATGAGTGCAAGAAACGACCATTAAGAATGTAGCCGGTTAAGATATAGGCAAATGCCTTATTAGTGCATTATCAGTTAAGATTTTGTTGGTCAGTTGTATATGATACATACTAAATATATGTAAAATATTGGCTGCAAAGAGATGGTCGTGATTGAAAATAAAATAAAATCTACAAAGAAAAATGTATTGCCGTTTCCGAAACGTACTTAACTGCTTCATTTTCTAAGTATGTGTGTACTGATAAGCACAACGACCAGTGGAATATTACTGAACAAGTGTGTTTTAATATGGACGCTCGAGTTTCCGTACCACGTATTCACCCCTCTACCTTGCTCTCCGCACTTCTTATCCGCCTTACCTACCTGCCTTCGTAAGGTGTAAATATTGTTTTCGTTGTTGTTATCTATTTTAACTTTTTATAGCAATAACGTAAAGGCTTTTTAACGGATAATTATTAACTCACAAGGCATCAAACGACGAAGTGTGATTTTAACGTTAGACTTTGACAATAAATTTTTGAGAACGCTTATTTTCCCTGGCAAACTAGGTAAGTATCGATGAGTTATATGTGCGCATTTTTCAAAAAATCTAATTATCTCCTAACCTATCAATTTTAGATGTAGGAGCAGTAATAAAATATAGGGGTTGTTATTTGAAAAAATGGTTATGGTACTTCAAAATTTCTAGGACTTCACGTACCATTGTAAAGTAACCACGCAATGTAGACAGTCCTTCTCGGCGCTAAAACATACTCCGACATGTTGTTTAATATTATATATATATTATGAATTCTAAATGGATATCCGAAAAATCGAGTGTTCTCTGATTTTTTGAATAAATGTTCGCTATAGCAATTTTTTTGAGAAAAAGTCGAATAACTACAAAACGCCCGAACCAAATTGAAAAAACTAAAGGCATTTATAAAGCTTAGAAATAGATAAATCCAAATATGTAAAAATATACAGGATGTTCCATTAAAAATAACAAAGTAGATGGCGACTTCCTGTATAACTGGAAGCGCTAGAAATCTAATAATATTTCAATTTAAGAGAACATAATCATAATAAATACATAGTTCTGTATTTTCAAATTTATATTTTGGCCAGAACCCTATAAACTTCTAATGAACGGTCTCGCTAAGACACCCCTGTATTGGCGGTCTACTGTATTACTTGCTATGTGGGTAATGTATCTCTGTTGGGTTTCTATGAACCTCGGGAGAATTTTAATCGTTCAAACGTCGATTAGTGCTGGTCAGATGGTAGTCAGCGAAGCTTGTCCGTAATTGCGATCACAACTAAATCCTCTATGATATAGATACTAGGGACTCAAGTTGAAATACTGTTGGCCTAATTCATTCGTATAAATCTTATCGTTAAAAATACGCACGTGGGTATATAAAACTTATCTTTAGATATTACTTTAATTTATCTTGTGTTGCATTGTTGAATCCTTTAAAAAACTAAAAGAGAATTCATAAATAAGAAGTACTAAATTTCGCATAACGAATTGATTTGAAAATATAGATTTTTACAATTTCTAACAATTCACTTGATGTCGATTTTCGACAAAATTACCTAATATTCTTAAAATCAAAATGTGTTATTAAATATAATTAATGTAAATTCCAAGTTTAAGCTATAAAATAAAACTAAAAATACTCTATAAAACTAAGAGGACATATTGAAAATTTCTTAGCCTACTACAGAAGCAAACAAAATGTAATTGTGTTAATTGTATACATTCAAAAAGACATTTTCATCTTGTTCTGCAAACCAGGCGTCTACACCTTCTATCACCTCTTTCCTGGAATTTACGCCCTTTTAAATTTTCTTTCAGTTAAGGAAAGACATGATAGTTGGACGGAGTTAGATCTGGTGAATAAGAATGGTAGTAATTTGAACCCTAAATCACGAACTGTTTGCATGGCAACCCGCGATTTGTGTGCAGGGACATTTGTTCTGCCAAAACAAAACACCTTTGAGCAAATTTCCACGTCTGTTCTCCATAATGTTTTCTCGTATCGTGATTATTTCATGACAATCCCAAAAAACTGAAGCAAGAACTTTTCCAGCAGATTTTTGGACACGAAACTTTTTAGGCCTTGGAGAACCAGAGTGTCTCCATTTCATCGATTGTTGCTTTGTTTCTAGGTCATACAAATGTACCCTCGTTTCGTCAATAGCAACAATACGGCTTAAGAAGTCTGCATCATTTTCAAAACCAGCACAAATCGAACTTGATCCTTTCACCCTTGTACGCTTTCTTCTCATGTCCAAATCGACGTGAACTATGATGGATGTGTTCATATAAAATATTCATTGCCCTCAGATATTCGTTTTAGCCCAATTTGACGGTCAGACTAAATGATGTCACGAACTGCATCCACATTTTCGTGGACGGACACAGAAACTAGCCTTCTTGATCGGTGTACATTTTCAATGGAAAATTTACCGTGTCTGAAGCTTGCAATGCAATTTTTCAGTCACATACGAAGGACATTGTTGGCGATCAATGTCCTTTGTATGCGGGTATTAAGCATGTCTTCGTAAATCTGCTTACCTCTTACTTAATGATGGCTCGCTATTCCAATTTTTCGATTTTCACAATTCCGGTCGACATTCTTTTTTTCAAACTTTATTGTGCAACTTCGGATTGACTTTTTGTCGTGAAACTTTACGCCGCTGACACTCCTCATATGTTATTTTTCGTTGTTAAGAAAATATTGCGATACCATATTTTCTTTATCTACGGAACCGGTGTAGTCTAAGTAGATATAATGGTTCATCCTCGTATAAAAATGTGGTAATTATGTATTATTTTAGTGAAATTAATTCAAAATTAATATCGGAAACATAAATGAAAAAATATCTTCAAATTTATATATGTTTTGTGGAAATACGTAACATTATCGCAAATGTAAAAAAAAATCTGGTACTTCTGATATCAATGGTATTAATACAAAAATTTTAAATACGATTAAAAATATCTACTATATAATAATATTTATCTACTAAATTAAGAGATTGTCCCGATTTTCAAGAGAGGTGATCGTAAGGATCCAAACAATTATCGACACATTTTCTCTAACACCGGTTTTTTGAAAAAATTTTGAAAACGTTCTCAAGAATTAAATAGCCCCTCAAAATTTGGCTTTCGTAATAAATTATCCACAACATTAGCAATTAACAGCTTCACTAATCAAATATGAGCACATTTTAATAATAAGAAAGATACGCGGGCAATGTTTTACGATCTTACGAAAGCTTTTGACTGTGTTAATCACAAAGTTCTTATTCAAAAATTAAGATTTTATAATTTTACGGTTGACAGTATTAGATTTCCGGTTGCACTTTAATCAATTTAAAATATTAACTGCTCTTTGTTTGTTTATCTTAGAGTGCTTATTGTTTGTAGAGAAAAATATGACCAGGTGCATTTGCAATGGTGAATTTCACGAATATAATACACGGCGTGGAAGTGATATTCGGTTAAATTATCTTCACCTATCGAAATCAATGGATGGGGTGAATTATTACGCAATAATTTTTTAATGTCTTACCAAGTAATGTTAGACACCTTCCTTTCACTCACTTTAAGAGTATTGTGAAGGACTATCATTGATCATTTTCTTATTGCAAACTCGGCATTATACATTTGATATATACGTATATTATACAGAATGAACGGCCAAATATCTAGGAATAGGTAGTCATTCAATAAGTACGAGTGAATAGAGCGTACTAGTACATATGTGTGGATATAGACAGACAAGTGCGGCGATAGAACGCCACTTGCGTTGTTGCCGGTCACACGCTCGCTGCTAAGGTACCTATCTTATCTAATATACCCTATAGATAGGTACCAATAGATCGGAAACTCACGTGTACATAAACACTTGGAGCAAAGTACATGTACTCCTTCTTACGTCCTTAGTCATGAACTAAATCGAAAAGACGGGTAATATAAATTATTCAAATGATGTATTATGAAAATTTGACTGATTCAAGCAACATTTTTCACCGTTATTAACAGAGATTAATTGAGATGTCTAGTTCATCTACCAGTGAGTATTAAGATGAACTAGATTTCTAAATTAATTTCCGTTAATAACGGTGAAAAGAGCAACTATTGAATAAACATATCTTGTTTTTATTAGAAATATATAATAAGTCTACGCATTAATACAGAAATTTGTATATTTTTGGATATAATTGTAAATGCAGGAAACAGACAATAAAATACGATTTTAAGACTTTTAACAGGTTATATTGGGTCTTAGCCAATAGAAGAACTACGCAAAGCTACAATATCTTTCACAAACGCTATGAGAAGACAGAAGAACTACGAAAAATTACACTGTCTGTCACACAAACGCTATGAGGAGATAGAAAAACTACATAAAACTACAATATCTTTCATACAAACGCTATGAAGATATAGACACAAAAAAAGTGTTTTCATTTACGAACTTTAAATAACATATTTATTGACAATGGTTATCCACCAAGTGTTACCCAAACGCTATTAAAATATTAAATACCGTAGAGCGGGGCTATTCGAGACAATAATGAGAAATTTTTTAAAATTCTGAGGCGCTGTAAAGGAATTTCCCAATACTTTCCACATTTTTGGAAAGTAGTAGGTGTGTGCTAGCTACTAGACTGTATTTTTTTGTCAAAAATTAAAAAATACGTGATATATATATTTTTAAAAGGCTTTCCCAAATTGCTCCATACGTTGGGGTTATTTGGGAAAGCATTTGAAATGTAATTAGATTCAAATAACTCCGCAAGAGGGGCTACTTGGTAAATAAATTAACATTTTTAAAAAAGCAAAAACTCCAAAATATATATTTTTTATTGAAAAATACAACATGATAACCATTATAAACTGAAAAACAAACTCTAAAAATATAATAAAGGGTGTTAAATCCTATCTTTATTGGACATTAATATTTTTGCCAGAAAAATCTTCACAAAATTGCCAAAAATAGCGCCGTTCTGTCCCAACCTTCATTGGAGGTTTCAATCTTTTGACAATCATGTTCACAGTGATGCAGTCTTCGTCTTCAGGTGTAGGTTCATAAAACCTTCTTCTACACGATAATCCGTGGAATCTGATTCGAGTACTTCTTCATCAGACTCATTATCACTCGGTTCTTCGCCATTGCTGTCATCTGAACTTGACATTGGTGAAGTCTGTTTCTTGTTTCTTAAAGTCTTTTTTTTGTGGTATGATGTGGAAGGTTTATTCATGTCTGCCAAGTCTTGGGCAGATATGCTTTTACCTGGTTCCACATGTAGCTTTTTGCGTCTACTTTGTTTGCTAGCTGTTTGTGCATCTCCTTGCCTCATCTGGGTCAACAATTCAACCACAACATCAGAAATAATACTAGCATTCTGTAATTCGTCTTTATTTTCATGAGAAGGTAATCTTCCTTTAGGACGAGATGGGTCAAGAGGGTACAAACCTGTTTTATTAAATCCAGAAATAATATTCTGCTTTCCTTTATCGTTGTCCATTAATTTCTCATGCAATTTTGTAAGAAGCCTTGGAAATGCGTCTTTAGATAAAACAGATTGTTTTCGTCCTTCCATTTTTTTCCAGTTTGTTAGGCTGCATAATATGCGTACCATTGGGAGGCAAACATAGAAAAGAAATGTTCATTTCACTACAGGCATCTAGAATTTTTTTAGAAAAATGCGAGGACAAATTGTCACCCACTAATACTTTGGACCATTCCTTATGCTTAAAGTATGGGACTACCATACAAAACCAATCTTCAAAGCACATAATATCGAACCATTCACTTCGTGATCTGTTATACCTTGTTCCTTCTGGGCCACCTTTTGTCCAGGTGTGCCATAGGTGGTCAGCTTTATAAACAACGTAAGGAATTAACAGCTGACCATCAGCAGATCCCGCATACATTATGCTTACAGATGTTTTGGCAGAATTAATTACCCTTTCGGGATAGCGGCAGCCCCGCTTAAATATAAATTTCTTGGCTCCGGGGTTATCTGTTAAATTAGTCTCGTCATAATTGACAAGACATTCGGGAAATACATTTTCTAGAGTTTGTCGAGCGTTTACAAAAAAAAATTTCGATTACTTCCTGAGTGAGAGCTGCACGTTTGACAGATATGTTAGCCGACAGACGATGTGAAAGTTTATCCTTTTGGCGTTTAAGAAAATTTGTACACCAGTCACGTCCTGGTAAATTATTTGGCAATTCTCGCACATTGCGCCCTATTTTATCAAGATATGCCTTCGCAATTATTCGAAGATCTGTGGTATCAAAAGGGTAGCCCCATGTACTAACAAGATTGAGATGTTCGACAAATATCTTTTCTTCCTCGGAGGAAAAAAGGGGTGGATGGCCAGGCTGTGTGTATAAACTACGGTGTTTTATTTTTCTCCCAATGGTTGATTTCGGCACACAAAATTCTTTAGAAGCTTGCATAATTGAGCACCGGCTATTCTGGACTGCACATATAGCCTTTTGAAGTTGTTCATTGGAATAGCTCTTGTATGGACTAATTTTTTTTCCATTTCTTACGCTGCAGTATGTTTTTTCATAGTTACGAACCATAATTTCTCTATAACCAGCAAAGTCTAATTGGTACGAATTATTATTAATTATTAATTAATTAAATTTATTAATTAAATAAACACTAATTAAATTAGGATTATATCTAGCAATCATAATTCCAACCAAATTTCATGTATAAAAACGTATTATTTAAATCCCAAAAAGCCCCGCATTGTGGTGCCAAATAGCTCCGCCCTTCGTTTATACTTCAGCTATAAAACCACGCAATAATTTCACATAATGTGACTTGGAGTTAGCTGCCTAAATATCATAATAATTTGGTACCAAAGTATAATATATGTAGAACTCACCTACACAAATGCACCACTGAAAGTTTGAAACCTTCATGAAAAGCGAATTTTACTACTCGCAAACGAACGGCTGCCCACTTACTGTATTCAGGTGCATCCACGTTCTGACTACGTAGATATACACTATAAACATGTACCTAGCACGTGGCGAACACGGTTTTGCAACCAGACTAACAGTTATGGATTGCAGTTGCATCAAAACTTTTTTCTGTAAATTCCCAAATAGCCCCGTATTTCTCAAATAGCCCCATTCTACGGTACAGCAAAAAGAAATACAGCTATTCATTCAAATCACACACTAACACTACGAAAAGATGTCTACGACCAACAACAACAAAAACAATAATGGTGAGTAGAGTAAACAGATGTTGTCAAAATAGCGCGCAACGAATTGGAATCCTGATGGCACTTGCACACTTACTGCGTACTACCTCCCAACGACATCTCGTGGGCTTAGTCATGTACTACTCATGTTTGCCCCAACTTTGCCATAATGCCTAGTTAGTAGAATTAGTGGTAGAGTAACTAGCCCACTTTTTAGTCGAGCGAATTCGACTCTACCTACTTTGGTAGAGTTCCTGTTTTCACGCAAACTGCAAATAGTATGGTACTGGTAGAGCACAGAAGATATATGAACACGGAAAATATTTCTACAACTTTAAATTTTACTATGCTCGACTAACACAATACTGTTTTCATTGGTATAGTGCCGGTAGAGGAGAGTAGGAATCGTGGTGGGAGAAGGCAAGTGGTAGAGTTACTCTACCACCGTGCTATCTAACTTTACTCTACCATTTCCATTTCATTGATAGAGTTATAATGATAGTTAGTACTTACCCATGATACTCTACTAGTAATTTTACTAATGAAAACTAGGCATAAGAGATTTTACCCCGTGCTATCAGTGTAGAAAAAGACGGCGAGTAATAAAGATTGTTCGTTGCTGACGCTGTTGAACTAAATAGTGCGTAATGCAAATAACATTATTTGGAAACTAGTTACCTAATCATGTTGCATGTTCTAGAAATATTGATATACCTATATAGCTATGAATTTTTCACAAAACAAAACGAATTCTGATAACGAATCAAATCAAAATTAACATTCTATAAATCAAATAAAATATATCAATTCTACAAAATTTATAACTAAAAATGGATTCTAAAAAACTATCAAGAAACGGGAGAAAGAGAAAATATATTTAAAATTTTTAAATATCTTAATAAAGGTTACGATATTACCTTTATTAAAATATTTAAAAATTAATTTAAAATAGGAATTAGAAGGAGACAACGAGAAACAAAAAAAAACAGTAACAATAATATCAAAAATAAACGAATAACAGATCAATCGACGCTATCCCTTCCGAATCTCTGAGTGAACTGATACTTGCTGATACGTCCGAGTCATATTCACCCGCAGTGATGCTATCGGCCAATGAAGGAATTATCGTTCAGCCAAAATTATCGACTTTCTCTGAAAATTATGGTACAATATTTTTTACTATTTTCTGAAATAAAATAAAAATGCACAAGTAGGTAGTTTATTTGTTCTTGTTAAAAAGCAAAATAAAATATAAATAAACATTAACATTCTCACAAACTGTTAATAAAAAATATGAAATTGAAAAAAAAATATTCATTTTCAAACTGGACATCAACATTTTCAACTTCAGTAGGTTTATAAGATGACATTGAAGTGATCATTTTTTTAGTTATATTAAAATTATGGCATTCACCATTCACACTTTGGGAGGCTAATAAATCTAATCTGATTTGATTAAATTAACTTTAGAAAATATCCTCTCACAGGCGGCATTTGAATGGGGAATTACTAACAGATCTAATACAAAATTTCCCAATTCTTTAAACTTGTAGACATCCGTCACGATATGACGGATGTCTACAAGTTTAAAGAATTGGGAAATTTGGGAGATTTTGTACCAGTATTTATCAATTGAGGTTTCATTTTTAATATCTTCATTATTCAATTCTGACTGGCAATACTGCCGCCACTGATCATCATTTTTTTGTATAAGTTCAATGTCTTGTGGATTTACAATTCTAGGCAGTAGCTTGATTAACGGGAAAATTGATCCCGGCTTTGGTTTAGAATCATCTTTTTCAAAGATTAAAATCTTTGACAAAATCGTGTCATTAAAATCGAACCGTTTCTTAATTTCATTTGCGGACACAATTAAAAACTGACGACATCGTAAGTAGAAATCTTCTTGTTCCCTGTGATTTAATTTGTCTATATTTTGAAGCACACGGACACCAAGATATATTTGTTTCAAATCAATGAAATGGCTAGCGTTGTTAAGATCGATTTGACACAATTCGGTTTTATGAACATAATTTGGTTCTAAATAGCTCAACAATAATTCTTTATATGTATCAGCAACTACATTATAAACGTGTGTGATTACGACACGTTCACTTTGAAAATATTCGTTTAATTTTACAAATTTTGGTAAAATCCACTGAAGAAATAGGTAAAAAAGTTTTGTTGCCGAATCGCATAGTTTATTGGCAATAATTTCTGAAGATTGTAATCTATGTTCGGTCCATTCTCTGACAAAATACAACTGAAGAGGATTCCACTGTTCTATTATCCTTTCCACCACCATAAGTAATGAAAGCCATCTGGTTTGCGATGGTCGCAAAATTTTGTGGGGCTCCACATTACAGAATTTTTGAAATTCTGTGAATTGTGTTTGTCTCTTAGAGCTGTTCTTGAAATAACTTTCTGCTTTTCTTTACATTTCTGCACGTCTTTTATCAGACAATTGTTGCATTTGTGTTACAGGGTGATTAAATGGGAATCTGTAATTTCCCAACTTTAAAATCATGAATATCTTGATTTTTTTTAATGGAATGGTAGGTATAGCAATTTTTACATAAATGGATGTAAAATTTGATGTTCTTTCGTTTTTATACCGATATTATTCTGTCTATTTCCAACGGTTTTGGAGATATTTCCGATTTTCAGTTTTTCACCATCCGTATAAAAACCGAATAAAATCAGATTTTACATCAATTTATGTAAAAATTGCTATTCCATTCTATTAAAAAAATTAAGTTATTCATGATTTTAAAGTTGGGAAATTACAGATCCTTATTTAATCACACTGTAACATAAATGCAGCAATTTTCTAATAAAAGACGTGTCCTCTTTCATGATTAAGCGAAAACTGAAAACCGCATGTTTCTAACTTTCGCAGTTACGGAGATATTTCCAAACACCTAAGACACTGCGCATGATGTTAGACGATATAGAATTTAAAGATCACCTTGTGGTGGTATGTGTGTCGAACACTAAAACTAATGCAAGATAATTTATTATAACTGGGTTCATTTGGTTAAAAAATATATATTTGGACCTTGGTCCTGATAATGTTTATTTCTACAATACAATAATAGGACAGGAAAAATGTCAAAAAGCTAACTAATAACTTAGGAGACCTTATAACAATTACTTTGTATCGAGAATAAAAATCTTTAGCTATGGCTGAATGTTACGCTGATGCTCTCTGGGCCACGAAAAGAAGTAGAGCTACAGTCAACTATTACTTCAATACTCAATCTTCAAAAGTAGCTGTTTTTTTTTCTATAGTTTCATAGAGGTTTAATAAAAACATGTTATATAACTAGGTTAGCGACATTGATGTCCTCATGTTAAATTAATAATATGGAAATTACTGCGCAAATCAAAGTTGCAAATTGCTTATAGTAAATAATTTTTCTTTTTGAACCAAGATTGAGCAAAGTAGTTGCTTTCCAGGTGAGTGATAGATTTAGTCAAAATTAGTCAATTCATATCTAATTTGTTCCAGCATACCGAATATCACTGTTCTACCCTGGTTTATGGTTTTCCGTTGGACTTCCAATATGAATATTTTATTAAGAGATGTAAATACACAACCGCATTTTTATTACACAGCTTCGTTACAACACTATAACAATCATCAAGGCGTAGTGTAGCTCAATGAGCAGACCTGTTCACATATTAATTGCTGAAAAATTCAGTACCTGGAAAGAAACCATTATCGTATAATGTTGGAGTTATTGTGGTGTATCTAAAAAAACAATCCTTATCACGCATTTTTAATTCGAGTATTACTCTTCGAAATTCTTGCTTTGTTGTCCTATTAGCATTAACAGGTCTAACTCACCAGCGTATTACGTGACTTCCTCTTAATAAAAATGGCAATAAACATTAACTGTGAATTTGATTGGTCGCCACAGACGCCATAGTTTTCTTGTAATAAAATTTAATCAAATACAATATTCCAATATGGAATCTTGTTGTATAAGATTGTTATATTAGTATATATAGTATATATATAATTTTACGTTTTCCCTACGATAATTTTGAATACACGTAAATTTTACGCTTCATGTGTTCATTGTAAATAAGGACTAACAGTAATTAAGTTACTTTCAGTATTCTTATTAGCTCGATTTGTTACGATAAAATGTGGAAACTTATTATATATTATATTATTAAAAAGGTTTTTCTATTTCACACCTAACTTCAATACATATATTGAAGTGAATAAAAAATGTAATAGCCATAGCATGTTCCCGAGTAGTTATTACGATAGAAATGTATCTATTCTCAATAATTGGTTGCATTACTTCAACTCATTTCTCCTCATTAGTTGACAATTGTTGGCGTCCTGAACCTGATCTATTTTTAATCGAATCAAATTCTTTGAAACAAGCAATCCTTTTCAGAACTATAGATTTAGAAATCTGAGGTAGATTCAGAAATAAATCGCTAAATAAATTTGCAACTCATTCATAACTTCGTTTCCTGTTGCAGTACCCCATCGTCAGGAATACCGTAACACGATCTTTTTCAATCAAAACTATTTTATCTAAAATAAAAATGAATTAATAACACCAAATTAAACTTAATGATAAGATGTCATTTTTCAATAGAAAAAGCGTTTTGTATCAGTGACAACAATATCAATTCATTGTTATCGATAAAGGCGGCCATATATTGAAAACAAGAAATTGAGAGGCTGTGACCCTCAAGGCCCTCTCAATGTATAAAAATGTTGACCACCCTCCTCTCTCCCCACATCTTTCCACATACAGATACACAGTGAAGATTCGTTCATTATTTTCCAGTATACTTTCTATAAGCACAATTTACAGAAATTATTGGAAAGATCTGTTAAGAGGCCCGACTATCGTTTGACAGTTGGCGATGTTGCCACAGTTAAATTTTTTCATAATATAATGTTTTTATAATTTATTTAAAACGTATTTTAAAATCGGGCTTCATACACACATGTGTAGACGTATTTTGAATGCTCATAGCAAATTTCAGTAATTAAATCCAAAAATTAATAGTATAATCTCGATTCCCGTATCAAGGTAACGGCTTGTAACGGGAAAAGAGATTGTGAAGTTAATACCGAATATTAATCGACAAAATTGTATATGTAGATGTAAAACATTTGTAGAAATATGTGTATAAAGCTCAATTTTCAAATTATATTGAAATAAAATCAAGCAAACGATTTATAGAATTATGTAGATATGGCACCGCTGTAAAATAATCAGCTGGTAGACGACTCTCTTAATGGTGTTACCTTAAGAAGAACGTATTAATGCTGGAGACTTAAAAATACATGAAACTATGAATGATTTACATATTTAATAATGAAGAACATATAATTGTGCAAACAAAGCATACTTCCTCGAAATGTCTTAAAACATTGGCAATTGGTCTATATCGTTAGGGTTTATGTATTCATGGAAAACAATGAGCTTTCAGGTTAACGTCAAACTCTATTATGTTGTAATAATGGTAAGCGATTGAAACGCCATTATCTGTATGCGCTTTGGAAGTATACAGTTTGAAATTTTAATCTCATTCTAGAAATATTTTCGTTTAAATTATTCAAATAGAATTCTTTTCGCAATTTAGTAATTGTATTCGTAAAGAATGTCGTTTTTTTTTCTAGTAAGGTCGTTACTGTTAATTTTTCCACGATATGTACATTTTTAAATCTGGCGGGTCAATGTAGACAGTTCTGAAGCGGATAAAACTAAGATATTTTCTTAAACGGGTTAATATACGAACTTGAAATGAATTATTTTTATTTCGCTATTAATGTGAATGAATAGGTGATCGAAGAAAAAAGGAGTAGGTATCCTGGCTAATCTCGGTTAGTAGTATATTTTGTTTATGTGTTATGATTATGCTTTATACATGATATACATACACAAGATCCGAGATCTATAGGTGGGTCTTCCATTGTCGCTACAAACTGAAACTGAACTGAAACTCAAAATGTAGTTACTGTAGTACTATGTTGTAGTTATATACAACTATACAGGATGTTATCCAAGCAAGTAACGAACCAAAGTTGTGTTTTATTTAATGGGCCGTCTTGTATATTGTTGACTATCTAGATTGCTTTTGTTCTTCCTTTTAAAGACATAAATGGTTTTTATAACATGCTACTTGTTTTATGTGTTTAATTATGTTTAGTTTGTTAGCAAGTGGCAGTATTTCCGCAAAAAGATTTTTTTATTAGCAGTGTTTTAATGTTGTCACTACATTTCGTCTTAATTGGATTATAATTACAAAAAGTATCTGAATTTCTTAAATGGAATATTCTGTATGTTGTTACATTTTCTAGTTGATAAACTATGATAAGCGCTTTTGACAAGTAATATTTTCATTTATCACAACAAATAAACTTCCGGTTGTTAGCATATTGTTAATTTAAAACTGTATTTATAGCTACACCAGATTAAACGTTATATACTTCTTCGCAACCTATAAAAAAGACCTGTAAACAACTATGTGAAAATTTCGATGTGATACGAAAATTTATCTATTAAAAATGATTACCTATACGTAATCGAAACATTAGGAATGAACCGACAGTTTTACTGGTCATTGAAGATAATCCGTACATTAGAAACAAATAAATTTTAGAACAGATGTAGGCAAATTTTTAATAGAGAAATATTTCTAAAAAAATTAATACTATCTGTATCACTTTGAACTACATAAGAAATCTGGTAAAAACGGCTACGAGACACGATTAAGTTTCTATATTCCAATATAACAAATACTAACAAAGTATTTACTTACTTAAGTTAATAAAATTCGAGATAGGGGTGAACACACCAACAGAATAAAGTACTTCAGTTGACGAATTGGTCAACATATAGGGAACACCTAAAACACTAGTGATTGATCCTCCACACCAAATAGAGACGCACGAAGAACTTGAAATCACAACAGCCCACCTGCAAGCTGCTTTGATTACATCATAAGATATGAGCCGCTCTGTTCGACAAAAGGCTACTCACAGAGAAGTGCCTTGGTGGACCAGGGAGCTAGACACACTTATAGCGCAAGCCAGAAAATTTTTCAATAGGGCCAAACTTACTGGAGACTGTACCAGTTACCGAGTAGCCCAAACAAAATACAACACCGAACTAAGGAAACCTAAGAGAAGGACGTGGAGAAGCATTTGTGATGGATGGCGTCAACCTACCACTACCTACCACTGTACGGCTCCACAAAGTCCTATCAAAATGCCAATCCAACGGCTTGAGTTTCCTGCAAAAAGCAGATGGAACCTATACTGATAATGAGGAGGAAACACTGCGTCTACTTCTAGAAACGCACTTTCCAAACTCAGCGGAAATCTCAGATCAGGAGTACTTCCACGAAGCTAGGTAAAACACCCTCTATTTTCCCTCTAAGTGGGACATAAGTCTGTCTAATAAAATATTTTCTCCAAATAAAATCCAATGGGCTATAAAATCCTTTAAACCCTACAAATAACCGGGTGGAGATGGTATTTTTCCTGCCCTGCTACAGGAGGGTCTGGGAGAAATTCTGGCAGTACTAGTTAAACTCTTTAAAGCTAGCTTCTGCCTCAGTCATATTCCCCAATCCTGCGGACAAGTTAGGGTGCCGTTTATACCAAAGGCTGGCAAACGTCCTGCCACAGAGCCTAAATCTTATCGCCCCATCAGCTTGAACTCATTTCTCCTCAAATCGATGGAAAAAGTAGTCGATTTGCACATTAGAAGTGGAACTCTTGTAGAGAAACCACTTTATTGCAAACAGTTTGCTTACCAGAGCGGAAAACCCACAGAATCTGCCTTACACAAACTGGTCAATAAGATTGAAAGGCATTTGTGGATAAAGAAATTGCTCTGTGTTCCTTTATTTATATAGAGGGAGCATTTGATAACACCTCATTTGTTTCAATTAAAAATTCAGCAGAGAACATTGAAACTGCTGTCGTAAGATGGATAGAGTCAATGCTTAAAAGCAGAATCATATCTGCAAACATAGGCGACTTTACTGTAAAAGTCTTAGCTATGAAGGGATGTCCCCAGGGAGGGGTATTATCGCCTTTGCTGTGGTTGTAGACAAAATCCTCAATAGGCTGTCACGCCTTGGCTTTGAGGTACAAGGATACGCCCATAACCTAGTAATCACTGTAAGGAGTAAACACGCCGGTCTATTATCAGTCCGTATGCAGAATGCCCTCAACGTAACCTTGTCATGGTGCTTACAGGAGCACCTGAACATCATTACACACAAAATAGCTGTGGTATCATTCACTAAAAGAAGGAAGCTATCCCTAGTGGCACCTACACTAGGAGAAACGCAGCTTGAACTCTCTAGTGAAGTGAAATATCTGGGTATTTTCTTAGACCACAAACTTACCTGGAACACTCATCTCCTAAGCATGTCGGAAAGCATTGTGGACCTCGTCGTCTTTTTGGCAAAACCTGAGGTCGTAAGCCTAAAATGATCCTTTGGATCTACACGGTTATAGTCAGACTCATTGTCACATACGCATCATTAGTATGGTGGCCAAAAACAAAAGAAAAGCAAGGACGAAACTTGCTGCAAAAAATGCAGCGTCTTGCCTGTGCAGGCATTACAGGCGCTATGCGATCCTGTCCAACCGCGGCGATAGAGGCCCTAAGTGATCTGATTCCTTTGCAGCTACAGGTGAAAAGCGAAGCAATGATGGGCGCCATCAGGCTGGAACGGAACATGATCTTCAAAGCAGGAGATCTAGTAGGCCATCTTCAAATTCTACAAGAACTGGGAGAGTTGGTGTAACTAAAAGACTATATGACACCTAGGTTTGACTTCGACAAACAGTAGTGGTTATACAAGACCGCCAAACATGGGAGTCTGGCGGACTCGTCCATACAGTGGTATACGGACGGATCCAAAACAAATAGAGTGGGAATATGTATTTATGGGCCGAGATGCAATGTCTCGGTGACCTTGCGTACAAGACCAACCATTTTTCAGGCAGAAATATACATATGCCATTGAACAATGTGCTCAGGAATGTTTGAAAAGACGTTACCAAGGTGCAGGCATTTACATTTTCTCAGACAGTCAAGCAGTGCTAAAGGCTCTAGGGGCATGTACCTTTGAGTCGAGGTTAACTTGGGACTGTCTGCTGACTCAAAATTCTGGCCCAAAGAAACACAGTTACACTGATGTAGGTACCAGGACACTGGGGGTGCGATGGGAACGAGACTGCCGACGGTCTTGCAAAAAAGGCACAATCTCGATTTATTGGACCAGAGCCGTTTTGTGGCCTCACCAAAAGCCACATAAAAGCTCATCTCCAACAGTGGGAGACGAAGCAAAAAATTGGACTAACATCCCAAAACTAAGACAATCAAAAAAGTTCATCACTTTTTCAGCCTTTAAGGCTAAATCTCTGCTAGAGCTCAATAAAAGAGACCATAGCACCATGACGGCTTTATTCACTGGCCACGGCCCTCTCAGCTATCACCTTAAGAAGATGGGCAAGGTAGACAGCGATAAATGCCGATTCTGCTCCGAACATAGTGAAACGGCGGAACACATTATGTGTGACTGCATGGCGATAGCCCGACAAAGGCTCCGTCACCTCAAACAGGTACATTTAGAACCGGCTGACATTAAAGTCATAGGCCCCCAGAAGATCCTGAATTTCTTTAGAAGTTTGGGGATCAATTGGGACTAACAGATTAAGGGTATTTACAATAGATCCCATTGGTAGCAGTGAAGAGAGGTAGAAAGGCCTTAACGACCCGCCAGTAATCTAATCTAATCTAACAAAGTATCTAGATTTTATAAGATATATTGTTCCATAATGAGACACCATATCGCAGTAACAGAATTGCAAATCATAATGTATGTTTATGCCGTTTAAAATTCACAATGGTCCATAAACTCATGTGTACGGGACGGGAACGGAGAGGGAAATTTTAGAAATGAAATTGGTACACGTGGTTTTTGTTAGAAACCGATTGTTTTTAGTTTAGAGCTGCTTATTAAGTAATCTATACTTTTTTGTATGTCAATGTAACGATCGCCATCTACATTGTTTTTTTAATATCAGTAGATACAGTAACAATATAATATAATAAGATAACGCACGTTTTTCAGTTCTGTTAAGCTATGCTTGTGTAATTCATGTATTAGTGTTGTAAGTGTTAAATAAAGATATATATGTGTTAAACAAGTACAAGTTGCAGTAAGAACACAGTCCCAAATCCCAAAAACAACAGGTTATGGGCCCAGTGAAGAGGATAAATATCACGTGTAGAATTCTAACCTAATTTTTCGAATTACAACGCTTATTCAACGGTTGTGAATTATTTTTCCTTTCTCACATTGAATACAGTATCGATACCTAGAAAACATGGCATCAGGTGGACCTCCGTTAATTGAAAAATTGAAAGGTCGTGAAAACTACAATAACTGGCAATTTGCGATAGAGAATTATCTTCAACACGAGGATCTGTGGGGTTGCGTTACCGGCACCGATGACATAGCGAACGAACCTGAAAAAACGAAACGTGACTTGAAAGCAAAATCGAAAATTATCTTGACAATTGACTCCGTAAACTATGTGCATGTTAGAGACTGCAAGACCGCAAAAGAAGTATGGGAAAAGTTAAAAAGCACTTTTCAAGATGATGGTTTATGTCATAAAGTTCATTTAATGAAAACTTTGACCACCACAAAACTAACTGACTGCGAGAGCACAGAGGATTATGTAAATAAAATAATTTCAACGGCCCAGAAATTGGAAAACATAAAATTCAAAGTAGGTGATGAATGGTTAGCAACATTTCTTCTGGCTGGACTTTCGGATGATTATAAGCCAATGATTATGGCTCTAGAAAGCTCCGGTAAGACTCTTAGTGTAGATATCGTAAAAACAAAATTGCTTCAGGAAGTAAAGTCTTCAGTAAGTGACACGGTTGCTTTATATAACAAAGGAAATCGGCATAAGCAACAAGTGAAGAAACAGGTAGAAGAACAGAATAAACCTCAACACAAAGGACCAAGATGTTTCAACTGTAATAAGCATGGTCATATATCGAAAAATTGCTTTGTGAAAAAGAAGTTCTTCGATAAAAGAAACAATTCTCATCAAACGGCAGGTAACTCATTGTATTGTGATGAGGCAAATTCAAATAATAATTCTACGAAATGGTACGTGGACTCTGGAGCATCGGCACATATGACAATGAACGTAAGTAACCTTAAAAATATTAAACGTCCGAACCTAGAATATGTTACTGTAGCAAATAATGAAAAAATTCATGTAAATTCACTTGGAGATGTTGAATTAATGATCAACAAGTGTATGATGAATGTTGATGAGGTTCTACATCTACCGAATCTATCAGTAAATTTATTATCAGTGGGACAGACCGTTAAAAAAGGAAATACTGTTATTTTCGATAAAGAGGGTTGTAGAATTCTCAATAAAGAAAATTGTTTAATTGCAACGGCAAGTTTAAAAAATAATATGTTTGAGCTTGATTGCACCGAATCAAATAATTTGAAAGCGTTCAGTATTAAGAGTAATGATTTCGACTTGTGGCACCGACGATTCTGCCATTTAAATTTCAACTATATGAACAAAATGTTTAAGGTAATCGATCCTTCACATGAAAACATTCCGAACCTCACATGTAAAGTTTGCTTAAAGGGAAAGCAATCACAATTGCCTTTTAAAGTTGAAAGCGATAGGACATCGAATGCATTAGATTTGATCCATTCAGATATATGTGGCCCAATGGAAACTACTTCGTTGGGAGGTGCAAGGTATTTTCTGACATTCATTGACGACCACACCCATAAAACGTTCATTTACATCCTGAAAAATAAAAGTGATTTACCGAGATATTTTTCCAAATTCCAAAAGTATGTAGAAAATCAAAAGGAACGTAAAATTAAAATATTACGCACTGATAACGGTGGTGAATACTGTTCACAAGAATTTGAGAAGTATTTGGAAAATGAGGGTATTGTACATCAATCAACGATCAGCTATACACCGCAACAAAACGGAATAGCTGAACGAATGAATCGCACTATTGTTGAAAAGATACGATGCATGTTGATTGATTCCGGTTTAGGAAAAGAGTTTTGGGCCGAAGCGGCAGCAACTGCTGTGTACGTAATAAATAGATCAACCACAAAAAGGTTAGACAATGGTATACCTGAACAGATATGGTCAAATAAAGAGATTGATGTTAATAATTTAAAGGTGTTTGGTTGCAAAGCAATGGTGCATATACCCAAGCAAAAACGTAAAAAATTGGATCCAAAATCTACTGAATGTATTTTTGTTGGTTACAGCAGTGAACAAAAGGGTTATCGGTTATATAATCCTGAAACTCGGCAAACGACGATTAGCCGAAATGTGACGTTCATTGAAACAGAATGTCTTTCTACTTTCTTTGACAGTAGTAAAGCAATTACATTGGATATGCCGTTAGTGGACGAACAAGAAGATGCCAAAGAGAGTGACCAGACCAACGGCCAAAATGACCTCAAAGAAGAACCAAGTCTACCGAAAGAGATCATGACAAATGAAGACTTGAGTGATCCAGAAAATGATCAGAATGTTGATATGAAAAGATCCACTAGAATTCCACAACGATTTGACGAATATTATCTATATACAGTCATGAATGATAATCTTGATAATCCGTCAACTCTTGAAGAAGCATTGAAAAGACCAGATTCAAAATCGTGGAAAGAGGCGGTAGAGAATGAAATGAATGCATTATTAGAAAATGATACTTGGGAACTTGTGGATCCACCTCAGAACAAAAGAATTATAACTTCCAGATGGGTGTTTAAAACGAAGGCAGATAATGGCGCAGCAAAGTATAAAGCTCGTCTCGTTGTTAGAGGATGTTCACAAAGACTAGGCGTCGATTATAATGAGACTTATGCTCCGGTGGTAAAATACAGTTCTATCCGTTATTTAATGTCATTAGCAGCTGCACATGACCTAGAAATTGAACAAATGGACGCCATAACCGCTTTTCTTCAAGGAGAATTGGAGGAGGAAATTTATATGACTCCCCCAGAAGGTTTAAGTTGTAATAACAAAGTCTGTCGTCTTAAAAAAGCCTTGTATGGGCTGAAGCAAGCAAGTAGAGCATGGAACAGAAAACTTCATAAAACTCTTTTAGACATTCATTGGTTTGAAGTGTTCCAATGCAGATCCATGCGTATATTATGATATCGCTGATGGAAAAATGTTCTTCCTCACATTGTATGTGGACGATCTGCTGATTTTTTCAAATAACGACAACATGAAAGAAAGGGTAAAATGTGAATTAAGCAGGACCTTCAAGATGAAAGATTTAGGTGAAGCCAAGCAATGTCTAGGATTCAACATTACAAGAGACCGACAAAATAGAAAATTATGGCTAGACCAATCAGGATATATTGAAAGTATGCTAAGAAAATTCAATATGCTGAACTGTCACGGTGTCTCAACACCCTTAGTCACTGGTCAAAAACTCACAAAGGAAATGTCTCCGAAAAATGACGACGAGAAACAAGAAATGTTAAGTGTGCCATACCAGCAAGCAATTGGCGCGTTATTGTACTTAGCAACCTGTACTCGTCCAGATATAAGTTTCGCAGTAAACTTGCTAAGTCGTTTTAACAATGATCCTGGCAAAGCTCACTGGATTGCCGTAAAGAGAATATTCAGATATCTCAAGAGCACCATGTCCATCAGACTAGAATATTCGTGGTGCAATGATACGAACATAGTTGGTTATTCTGATGCTGATTGGGGCGGAGATGTAGAAGATAGGAAATCTGTCACTGGTTCCATCTTCATTTCTCAAGGGGGACCCATTTCATGGCAGTCGCGAAAGCAACCCACCGTAGCTCTTTCTACAGCGGAAGCGGAATACATGGCACTGTCATCAACAACACAGGAAGCTATGTGGTTGCAGAACTTAGTGAAGGAGTTGAGTGTAAGTGAAAAAACAGCAATGGTCATTTATTGTGATAATAAGAGTGCCATTGATTTGTGTTTCGGGCGTGGCCATAGTAATCGCACTAAACACATCGATCTAAGACACCACTATTTAAGGGACAAAGTGGACTCAAAGGAAGTTACGATTATGCAAGTACCCAGTGAAGAAATGTTAGCGGACATTCTGACTAAAGGGTTGGTAAATCAGAAACATCACAATTGTATGCACCTTTTAAACATGAAACTTTTTTAATAATAAGCAGCTCGGTGGGAATGTTAGAAACCGATTGTTTTTAGTTTAGAGCTGCTTATTAAGTAATCTATACTTTTTTGTATGTCAATGTAACGATCGCCATCTACATTGTTTTTTTAATATCAGTAGATACAGTAACAATATAATATAATAAGATAACGCACGTTTTTCAGTTCTGTTAAGCTATGCTTGTGTAATTCATGTATTAGTGTTGTAAGTGTTAAATAAAGATATATATGTGTTAAACAAGTACAAGTTGCAGTAAGAACACAGTCCCAAATCCCAAAAACAACAGTTTTAACATGATAGGGCACCACCACATCATTTTCATTTAGTTTGCGACTATTTGACTGCATTGCTTCCCAAAAAATGGTTAGAAACAAGAGAAGCAATTCCTTGGGTATTGTAATCTTGGGATGTTAAACCTCTTATTAACTACTTTTTGTGGAGCTATGTTAACGAAAGAATACCTGAAATTTCTTCTACAATACTTGACCATATGAAGGCTGCATAATCAGTAAACACGGCAAATTTGTAACACATGCCAGTTGCGTACGCATGGAATTTTGCATTTAATTTAAATGATAAAAAAGATCCGTATGGGTTGGTTAAGCGAGCTCCCGACCGTAGTGTATTTATACACGAGTGCATACTAATTTACAATTCAAGGTTACCACCATATGTATGGTTAGCTGACCGTTCCCAAACTTGATAATGCTCAAAATACCTCTCGCTATGTATGTGGTATACCTATGCCATGTTTAGTAATAAGGAGTATATTGCATCATAAGAACGCGAAATATTTGAAAATAAATTCGACTGCTTGACTTACTTATTTAATTTATTATGAATAAATTACGACTTCAATCGTTTATCAGTTTTGTTCCATTTTATGTTGTGTGTATGTGATTATCAAAGTTTATATACAGGATGTCCGACGAGAAACTTTGTATAGCGATTCCTTGGTCAAAAATAAGAAAAAAACTTTTATAAACATAGGTCGTATTCTCAACGGTTGTCGAGATATGCGTAGTCAAAGTTATTGCGTTACATACATACATACATACGCATATGATATTTTTACTGCAATTCTGTGAAATTCTAAGCATGTGCAGCAATGTATACTTAAAACGCAGTTTCATATGCCTTTATTTTAAATTTACAAAATTTGAAATAATTAAAAAAATTTACTATATGAACGTTGTTAAAAAAGAAGGTTCACAACTGTTCGACATATGCGTCATGAACATCCAAGCACAGTTCAGCCCTTCTTCTTAACGCCCTCTGCCCATCTACATTTCCAAGTCTTCGTCGTATGTCATTAAAGGCTTGCTCTATTCTAACCAATAGTCCTTCCCTAGTATTGGGCTTTCGTTGTACATACACAATGGCTTTTACGTGGCCCCATAAGTAATAGTCCATAGGATCAAAATCAGGCGAACGTGCCGGCCAGTGCACGGGACCGTTTAGCCCTATCCATCGATTTGGAAACATTGTACTCAACAAATCTGTAATAATTCGTCCATGATGAGCTGGGGCACCGTCCTGCTGCAACCACATTTGCCGACGTACATTCAGAGGGACTTTCAAGCAGTAACGGAAGCTGATCCCGTAGACTATAGAAATGTATGTAACGCAACTTTGACCACTCATATCTCGACAACCGTTAAGAATACGACCTATGTTTATCAAAGTTTTTTTCTTATTTTTGACCAAGGAATCGCTATACAAAAACCTCGGAGTTCCTCGTCGGACAGCCTGTATATGTTTTATTGTCATCATTCACAAAGGAACACGGACATTGTCAATAATTGTACATAAAACTTAATACTCATAATAACATAAAGTATGTATAACAAAAGTATAAAGTGGTAAACACACATTATGGAGATACATACATATATAAATAGAAAACAGGCATAGAACAAACAGACAGACGCATATCACATATTAAGATAATCTTCCAATGTATAGAAGGCATTTGTTACTAGAAATTCTTTAATTTGGGTTTTAAACTGCACCAACGATTTTATTTGTTTTATATTATTAGGCAATCTATTGTAAACAGCAATAGCCTTATACATCGGACTTTTCTCGTACAACGCGGAGTTATGAGATGGTACACATAAAGTCTGGCAATTTCTGGTCACCATATTTTTATAAATATCGCTGTTTCTCGTGAAAGAGTTCTCATTTTTTTTTAAGAAAATCATAAGTTCATATATATAGAGACAAGTAAGAGTCATAATGTTGTAATTTTTAAAATATTCTCTACAGGAGGTCAACGGAGTTAGAATTAGCATGCATCTAAGTATACGCTTCTGCAGTACAAACAATTTACTCACATTAGTACTGGAACCCCTAAAGACAATCCCATAACGCAGACGCGACTCGACGTATACGACGTAAAACATCTTTATACTTTGGAAGTTTACCTGATCTTTTAGATTTTTAATTGCATATATTCCTGTACTCAAACGATTGGCTAAATTGTCACAATGCTTGTCGAATCTTAATCTGCTGTCCAAGTGCAAACCCAGAAAATCCACAGACTCTTTCTCTGGTATAGATTTATTAAAAAGTCGTACATACATGCTACAAGGAGTGGATATCAATGATGATCTAAAAAGTAAAAGTCCTGTTTTATCAGTATTTAGAGTTAAATTGTTGTGATTACTCCAGCTTATCATATGCTCAACGACTGCACACGTCGAATCCGAGAGTTCAGGGATTGATGAAGCAGTAACAATGAAGCTAGTATCATCTGTATACTGTGACAATATGTACGACCCCAATGGTGCTGATAAATCGCTGGCGTAAACTAAGAATAAGGTGGGGCCCAAAATGGAGCCCTGAGGGACACCTAGGGTATTATAAAACATAGATGATCTGTAGGTCATCTTTACATTATCAACTTCAGTACATGGTTACAATAGTTTTCCGTTCCGACAAATACAAAGAAATCAAATCGTACGCAACTCCACGCACACCAAGACCACCTAATTTGTTCATTAATATATTATGGTCCACATTGTCGAATGCTTTGGATAAATCGAAGAAGACACCGGAGACAACACTTTTTCCATCTAGAGCTTCATAGACAGGCTGTAATGCGCGGTAAATGGCATCAGTAGTGGACATTCCTTGAAGAAAACCGAACTGTGTTTCAGGTATTTACAGTTACTCTGACTTAGATAATTCATTAGACGGACATGAATAACTTTCTCAAATATTTTTGAAAAAACTGATGGCAGAGATATCGGCCTGTAATTCCCTGCGTCATGAATATCTCCCTTTTTATGCACTGGAACCATTCTATTTGCTTTCAAAATTTCAGGAAAGGAACCCTCCGACAAACAAAGATTAACAAGAAACACCAACGGTTCTATAATGGAAGATGAAACATGACTCAGAATGTAACCCAGAATCTCGTCAGTTCCAGCAGATGGTTTCCCGGACACACGGCTAATTATATTGGCGATCTCGTATCTATCTGTAGGCATAAGAAACAAATTTCCGCCATACTGATAACATGCTGGGGCAGAATTTGATCCTGATCGAGAATTGTTTTTTAAACAAATCCCCTACTTTTTGGGGATCGACTATCATATCCCCTACTTCATTACGCAGTGTTAGATTACCTCCATTACAACTTTTTATATTTTTAGAATTAAGAATTAAATTACCATTGAAGTTTTTTTTTTTTTGTTGGACTAAAATTTTATAGTTTTGTTTTTCAGTTCTGTAAGTATCATATACGCGGGGATCATGACACCTCACATAAATCTCGTGCAAATCACGTATGTAGTCCGCCCAATTTTTCAGCTTCGCATCATACCAAATATTATCATTCACTGATCTTACTAAATACTTTTTACGTGGAAAGCATATATCAAAATAATGCATAAAGGTACGGTAGAATGAGTCAAATGCGGTATTAAGGCCTACATTGGGCAAATACACACCAGCCCAATCCTCACTCAGCAAGTAAGTTTGAAATTCATTTACACAGTGTTTTGAAAACCTACGCTGATATTCATACTGCAAGACCTTTTTGTCTTGCTTACAAAATTTAATATTCAATAACTGATAATGATGGTATGAAATTAAAGAATCTCGGGTGGTACAATGATAATTATCTCCATGAAAATGATCAGCAAAAATATCAATCATTGTAGCTGAATTCTGAGTAAAGTGAGTACAACCAGTAACATACGGTGATAGGTTGTAGCTTGAAAATATGTTTAAAACGTTTTTAACTATAGTGTTATCTTTGTTGAAATTTATATTAAAGTCTCCACAAACAATTATACTAACTCCCGGTTCATATACCTTATCCAACGTCGCATACAACCCCTCAGAAAAAATAACAACTACATCACTACCTGGTGACCTATAAATACAAATTATTAGATACTTTGTATTTGAAATAGAAACATATGCGCAAGTATATTCGAAGTTCCTTTCAGAGACTTCAACAGAACAGTCACGTGGTCGAGCATCCAACTCAGATAATGCAAATATGGCAACACCGCCCCCTCTAGAATTTCGACGACAAAAACTGTTCACAAGTTTATAACAATTTAACCGACAGCAGGTAGTTTCTTCCAAAGAAAGCCAATGTTCGGAAATGCAAACTATGCTAGGTTGACCGACATCATGTAGCAAACTATCTGATAGAGTTCTTTTATTACGTAGACTGCAGACATTAAGATGAAAGACATTTTTTGTAACATAGTCTTTTGCAGGTTCATGGTTAGACGCCATACTTGTCCCCATACATGTTTCGTCGAGTTTTAAAAATTTAAGCCTTTGCAGTTGTCATTTATTGATTCTACTTTTATTTATTTCATCAACTATGATAGTTCGATATAGGAATTTTCAGATATTTATCAGATAACACTGTTTACATTTCTGTATAAGAAAACGTTGTCATGTCATTGGATGTTCTATTAAAAAACTTAAGATATTTTCATTACGTGAAATCCATCACCGTGTACAACAATTCAGTTAAGGTGAAATGTAGTAATTAAAATACTACTAAAAGAATTACTGCGATTTTTTAACAAATTAAACGTAATTAACTAGGCTTAAGCAAGCAGCATTTTCCTAAAAATGCTAAATATGTAGATACATAATTTTTATATTCAACTGTATGTTAGATACTTCACTAACTCATCAATCTATATACAGTGTGTCTACTTAAGTGGGCGCCATATGGAAAACTTTGTTATTATAAGTTTTACGAAAAAAAGTAATTCTTTATAAAAATTTCTGCTTTCGAAAACAATAATATTCAGCTATTCACATTTGACATTGAATGTACAGGATGTCTACAAAGTGAAAAAGTTCGATAGGAATTTTTTTAGCACTTCAATTTTAAATTAAATTTTGCAAATCCTACTTGTGAAACACGTTATCTCCTATCTTAATTAAACATATGCTGCAAATATTAGTAGTAATATGAGTTTTATAAACATGTATGTTTCATTAGTTGACGTTAAAATGGTGAACGAGGACAGAATTCAAATAAAGGGACATAGTCTAGGTACTAGGTATTATAGATTGCAATTTGTGATGGGAAAATATGACGTATTGGACAGCTGACCGCAATACTAAAATACATGTATTTATTGCTCTCGTTAGAGCGTAGGAAACACCTATGATATATCTTCGTACAAATATGCAATGTAGGTATGTGTTAATAAAATTAGTTAAAAATATCCATAGTTCATTGCACATCAACGTTATTTAACGCATGATGAATTATTTTATATCCCTGTATCTGTTTATATACGTAAAAAAAACAATAGTGTGTAGCATGCCAGTCATCATTGCTTTCATATATTGTGTTTTGTAGTTTATAAAATTATAAAATTTGCGTAACCGCTATATTTAAAAGTATTGGTTTCTGCGCAATAGCAGATGTAGGCGTATCAGATTAGACTGGCAGAATATTTTGAAATTGTACATACGTTAAACATTCGTATTTTCTTTAATTTCTTGTTTGTATTGTTTATTTAGGTTGCAACATGTCTAACATACAGGATGGCCTATTAAAAACGAAATAGATGAATTATCACTGAAACGGTAGTTTTTTGAAAAAAAAAATGCTGAACGATGTCAAATTTTTGTAGGAAAACACATGTGCGTTATAAATTTAACCCCTAACTGTATCTCCCTTCGGTGGCCTACTCTTACCAATATAGGGAACTGAGAACGAGTGATATCTCATTTGAAAAGCAATAAAATTCTCTGCAACGACACCATACTTGCTAGAATACATTCAAACCGTAGACAATAACATGAGAAGAAATGTTTAACTTTTAATTCTCTTTTGCAGAAAGATATAGAAAGACATAAATGAGTTTTTGTATTTCGCATAGATTTTATATTATACTGAACTTTAATTCTACGAAAACAATGCGAAAGTTTAGTATTTCTTTTAAAATGTGTTTTCTTGGTAAATCATGAACATCTCTTGCTTTAAAAACCTTTAAAACTAAAAAAATAGCAAATAACTTTATTAAAAAGAATGAAAGGTTTCGCATTTTGCATTGAATTTACACTACACTAAACGTTATACCTATCTAAAAAAAATTGAAAATTGAAAAGAAAGATAAATCGTACTTGGAAAGATTGAAATAAAGTAATTGAATAAACAGCATAACTTTAGGCACAGCAAAAATTCATGTCAGCTTAGTAAATGTTCGAATTGACCACCACCAACTTCCACACAATGGAACGAATTCTGCTCAAAACGTCAGCGCACACTGGATCATATGTGCAGTAATTTGACTGTAGTCAGTAGAATGCTGTTGCAGTTCGTTTAGACTACTCGTAGTCGGTTGAGGTTTATATACCTTAGTTTTTAGGTGACCTCAGAAAAAGAAGTCTATGGGCGACAAATCAGGTGATCGCGCTGGTCATTCAATGTGGCGTCTCCTTATAATTCATTGTCCAAGAAACCTTTGATTTAAATACTGTCGAACAGATTAAGTGTAAAAAGAGACGAGTTCCATCTTGTTGGGAAAAAATATCAGGTCTTCATTATACTGATCATCAACATGGGATCTACGTTGTTTTCTAACACGTTGTTTTCTAACAATTAAACACATTTTGAAAGAAATACAAGAGACTTTCTTTCCCATTGTGTTTAAGTGTAATGTAACAGCAATGCAAACTGCAAAAACCGTTACTTATTTATGTATCTTTCTGCAAAAAAGGATTAAATGTTAAATAAATGTTTTTCCTATTGTCCATGGCTTGAGTGAACTTTAGTAAGTATGGTGTCGTTCTGAACAGCCTTTCAAATGAGGTATCATTTGACTTAAGTTCCCTGTGATGATATAGGAAGGGGTAGCTTCCCTGGTAGGGGGGATATAGTTAGGAGGCTAAACTTATAACGCATACCATGTGTCCCCTAACAAAACAAATTTGACATCTTTCAGCACTTTTTTTAATCACTGTTCTGTTTCGTTTTCGACGGGCTACTCTGCATAGTGCTTTTATGACAAATTTATTTATACACATTGTAAACACTAAATAGACTAAAGTATCTTCTAAAAAATCGTTTGCTCAATTGGATTTTTTAAAACGATGTTAAGTGAATTAATTACAGTTTAACTTACAACGTTTTATACCATTTTACAACAGAATAACTTGACTAAATTTTTATACATTTAATAAAATTAAAAGGTATACGTTTCTTTAATAATGTGTATTTCATGACCGCTCGTAACAGCAGCCGTATTATACTCTTGAAGAGATCAATGAGATCAATTCTTCTTTCTTTCAAGCAATAGAACATCGGGTATTACTTCGTCTGCCTATCAAGTACCAAACAAATTAATTTGAACTTTCCTCAAGAAAGCATGCTGGTTAAATGGCTTTCCTACATTGACTTAAAGTAAAAGTCTATTACAACTAACGCTGTTTGCGCATCTATACAACTTATCCCAAATAACATTTGCGGCATGGGGATCTCGCTTGTTATAACAGATATAGATTTTGCTAAATTAAAGGGATTATTCAGCATTAAGCAGCATTAAAATATGGTACATATTTTAAATGTATAAATAACGTTTTTAATAGAAATTTAGTTCCGCATCAATGTTAATTTTATTTACTTGGTATATGTATCTATTAGTTACCCGTAGAAAACGTATTCACATAGTAACAGACAGTCATGGTGTGAGGATTTGAAATCCTTGCAATCTGACCTTCTGCCTTCCTATGCTGTAGCTGGAACATCCGACAGCGGTATGAATACATAAATAACTAGACACAGAATAACATTAACTGCCAAGCCAAACGTTAAATGCGATAAATGTAGATTCTATCGCAAGTTATTGATTTGCATAGATGCATTAACCTAAATACATTTGAAGTAAGTCGTGCATTTATATCGAATGTGTTTGATGGAATGTTCTCAATTTATATAAAGATGTGAATGTGAATGTATTATTCACCTACGTACGATATAAGAATTTCGTAGGAGTTAATTCGAATATGTAAATAAATTAGTAATGCAGCTTTTCGGGTTTTAACGGAAGTAAAAGATATGCAACTTAGGTCAAATAATTAACAGATACGGTCAGGTAGGGTAATTGGAAACAGTACTGGGATTTATTAAAAATTTAAAATAGGCGCGATTCGCGCGTCAACTTCAGTGGACACGCCTCGGCCGGATATGCAGTTGCATAGTTTACTCCGCTACAGTTGATTTTACGCAGCACAACAGTTATAGTAAGTTTTGGATGGTGTTTTATCGTTTGGAATTTGTTTCGGTCACGGAACTTTACAAGTTTTGTTAGAGAGACTGAAAGGTAAGTTTGAAGCTCCTTTTTTGCTTTTGGCGATAAGTATTTGATGCAGAGAAACGTTTTTTTCTGGACGTAACCTCAAATTTGTTCCTTCAGCCTCGACAAATATGTGTTTACAATTACCCCTTCGAAATTTGCGAATGGGGAAATTGTGAACGCCCCGTCGCATCAAAATAGTATTTATTCTATTACAGGAACCAAGAAAGATGCCTAGAAAGTATATGAAGAAGAGGTACTCACAGGAAGATCTTCTATTGGCTGTCAATGACGTAAGGAACAAGAACTGCACGTATCGCCAGGCTTCACACCAATATAACGTGTGGCCGTGATCTACCATAGAATAAAAGGGTGAAATATCCCAGGCATGAAAATGGGAGGTGGACGTTCCACTGTGTTTACAACCGAAGAAGAAGAACAAATGGTGGAATGCCTAAAAGCCCGAGCACCAATGGGATACCCGTGCAACAAGGGAGGGACCTGGTTGCCAAATACGTCAAAGAAAACAATTTACCAACGCCATTTAAGGATGGACGTCCTGGTTTGGATTGGTACTATGGCTTTATGAAACGGCATAAACAATTGTCATTCAAGAAGCCTGAACAGCTTCAGAAAGCCAGGAAAGACCAAAGGAAGCCAGACGTTATCTATAATTTTTATGAAAATTTGGCAAAGGTTGTTTTCATTATCGTTAAAGGAGGTGCAGTGCAGGCTAAGTTGACTTCACCGAAGACTTACCCAGGCACAGTTTATTCTGTGTCTACCAAAAAATCAGCGAAAAGCCGTTCTAAATTTTGAAAGTGAACAGGACGAAAACAGGACGGAAAGGCAACCACTACAGTTATTAACGCCATCTCCATCTACATCCGCCACTTTAACTCCCGATCGTATTACGCCAGCCTCAAATGTTATTGCTGTGTTCTCGTCAGCAATTGCTAATACACTTGACGTCGAACCGTACAAAAAGGCAGCAGAGCCCAAAAAAGTAACACCAAGATTGAAGCAGGCTCGGTACGGTGAAGTTTTGACAAGTGTTGAAGTTATGGAACGTCTCAAAGAAGCCGAACGTTTAAAAGAGGAGAAAAATAACCGAAAACGTAAACCTCGCGGAGGAAAAACTTTCAGAGAAAAACTGAAGCACTCTGAAAGCGAAGAAGAAAATGACAATTTGAGACTTAATGATTCAGATGAAGACATGAATGAAATACAATGGGCCGAAGAAGTTGTAGCCGACAGCTACCCGCAGGTGGAATATAAAATGCCAGAATGGCACGCAATTAAGCGAGGAGTTTACTTATTGGTCAAATTTCTTGGAGGACCTAGAAAAAGCACAAATTATAAATATGTCTGCCGTGTACGGGATGTCAATGAAGAAAGTGGCGACGTTGATGTTGTCGGTTTTAGGCACTGAATTTGTTGAAAAAGAACAGGACGTTTCAACTGTAGAATTTGGGATGATTGTGGCCTTGCTACCTGAACCGAAAGTTGTAAAGAGAGCTAGAAAAACAATTCATGTTTTTGAAGGCACTGTTGGCGTTTTTGAAAAATAGTGTTTTTCAACATATTTTCTGTGACCACGTGAAACTTCAATAAAACATTTGTTATTTCTAGCCGCCTTACTATTGTCCTGCAAATTTATAGCTTGTATAGGGGTAAATGCAAACACGCATATAAATTGATGCTCAAGCATGCAAAAGGTTCACTTGCACTCCTATTCACATATCTCCCATCAAAACTTACTATTAAACTTAATAGGACAACAAATGCATGTTTCCATTTACCCCTAAATTGTATACCATCTAATTGTGTTGGGGTAATTGTAAACAGGCCCTAAAAATTAAAAAATAACATGGATAGACTTGAAATGTGGCAAAAAGACTTCAAAAAGGTCAAACTATACGGGTATTATTACAGGTGTCAATGACCCGTCATTAAACACAAAATATAGCATTTTAAAATCCAAGTTTCCAAAAAGCGTTTACAATTACCCTACCTGACCCTACTATAATTATATCATAAATATAACGTGTGTAAAAATTGTTGCAAAAGCAGCGACATTCTTTGTTCGTTAATAAATCGAAAATCTCAATGGTAAAATATTGTACCCTGCTTCATACGTCTTCACGAGGTTCACGAAGTTCGGTTTTTTAGTCTCTTAAATAAGCGCTTGTGTTCGATATTTGTCAGTACAGACAGCTGCAATTTTGAATTTAGACAACTTCTTATTCCTAATTTATCGAAAACAGTTTCTTTTTCATGGTATTTTCAACATTCATCATTAGTATCCTCTCTTGAAAAACACAATTGGCAACGTTGTAAGACAAATGTTTTCTTATTTGGTTTCAATCGAAATCATTAGTGGCAAATTTTGACATTTGTCCGAATTAATTTTTCTCAAGTATTTAGTTTTGTGCAAGCTCTGCTCTATTTCGTGTTTTCTCATATTCTCTTGATTAGTTTTTCTGGTTCTGTGTTTTATCGTTGTTGTTTTATTGTTTTGTTCATTTACGATGGATTTTACATTTAATGAATATGCCGATATGTATATGATGTATGGTTTTTGTAATGGAAATGCTAACATGGCAGAACAGGAATATCGCGTACGGTTTCCAAACCGGAGACATCCTACTGGAAACGTATTTCGACGACTGGACCAACGTCTACGTGAAACTGGTTCGTTTTATAAAAGGAATCCCAACGCAGGTCGACCTAGACAACGGCGTACATTACAACTGGAAGAGGAAATTCTAGACTCAGTATACGAAGATCCCTCCGTCAGTACTCGACAGTTGGCGTCCACATTCAATATCCCCAGTAATAAGACCGTTCATTCGGTTCTACGTGAAAACCCTCTTTATCCTTACCATATAATTAAGGTACAGCCGCTCTATGAAAACGATAACGTACATCGTTTAAACTTTTGTCATAGTATCTTAAGTAGAATTCATGAAGGTGGTAATTTTTTAAGAAGTGTTATTTGGACGGACGAGTCTATGTTTACCAGAGATGGTGTACTCAATATCCATAATTTTCACCATTGGGCAGATGAAAATTCTCATGCTATTCGGGAATACGGTCACCAAAGAAAGTTTTCAGTTAATGTTTGGCTGGGCATAATAAATCACCAAGTCATTGGACCAATCTATCTGCCAAATCTTCTTGACGCCAACGGGTACTTAAATGTATTGGAACAAGTTATTGACGAAATGCCATTGAACACACGCCGTAACATGTTTTACATGCATGATGGGGCTCCTGCACATTTTGCTCGTAATGTGAGAGTGGTTGGATGAACACTTCGCTAACAGGTGGATTGGTCGCGGTGGTCCTATCTTATGGCCTGCAAGATCTCCCGACCTTAATCCTTTAGACTTATTTGTTTGAGGTTTCATTAAGGATAAAGTTTACGCTACACCTCCACAGGACGCTGACGAAGTTAGAGGAAGAATTAACGCGGCAGTATTAGAAATTACACCGGAAAGGCTAGAACGAGTAATACAGACAATACCTCGTAGATTGCAACTGTGTTTACAAACGGACGGACATCAATTTGAACAGATGTTTAGGTAATAGTGATGCTAATTTGTTACAAGAGATGCGTTCGAAAAATCAAAACTACTAACTTTGTTTTAATAAAGTGTTTTTTTATTGCGTTGTCCTATGTATCAATTGTGTAATCTAATTTGTCGTTTGTAATTCCCGTTTGTCAATTTTGACAAGTATTATATCTATTACTACGGTAGCATAAAACTACAGTGTTGCCAAATGGATGTTAGTTTCATGTGGTCCCCGAGGAAGCATAAAGCATGATATGACATTTTACCATAAGAATTTTGTGTCAAATTCGAACAAATTGTGTCGCTACGTGTAACTTTTGCGACAATTTATATACACCTTGTATATTGCGACTTGAAACTATATCAAATCATCACATGTTTATACACAAAAGTTATGACGTACTTTATATTGAATTTGCGAGGATCATCAATTATAGTAACCTGACTATTACTCAAGAATAACTGCTTTTTGGTTTTGCTTGTAGTATTCAGTATTAGGTTTGATTTGGTTCAGAAGTCAGGATTAGTGACAGAACTACGCAGAACGACTGCACAGAATATTGTAATTCTAGACTAATCCTGAATTCGTAATAACCAAAACACTTACTGTAGTTTTATTTTTAGCAGTCTAGTAATATAACCTAGGGAATTTTATCTAAACTTAGTAACTAAACAGCAGTTGTCACTCGTGTTGATGAACGACGACAGGAGCGATGACAGCACTCATATCAGTCTAGACTGTGTATACAAGGGTGTATACACTCACGGCGCATGCTTGGGATTATTTATTCAGAATCAGTACCTACTCTAGAGCAAGAACTGCTAGGACTAATCTAGGACGGTTCCGAAATAATTCAGAAAAGGAACCAAAACATAGAATCGGGAATGGATAGTCAGTTCTGAAAAACCAAAACACAATTTTGCAGTTACGCCTGCGTAGTAATCCTAGAACCGTCCAGAATGCGAAACCAAAACAAACCTAATAGGTGAAATATTGATTCACCTTTAGTGTCGGTTGTCAAAGTTCTTGCGAAGAGCAGTTCTTCGTAGATTTCTTGATTCATAATAAAACGAATATATGCCAATAATAATGCTGCATTACCAAGTAAAGGTGACTCGTCCAGTTGTATAGAGAAATGGGTTGTTTGCAAATAATTACACAAGAAGCTTTCAATATTAGAACTCATTTCATCAATACGTCTTTCAACAGTATTGCTGCTTAAGGGAATTCTTTTAATGATATCAGATGCAGGTTTGTGTAAAACAGTTTTTAAAACCTCTTCAACGCATGGCAAAATTAACATCTCTCCGATAGTATGCGGTTTTCCGGATTTTGCTATAAGTAGCGAGATATTGTAAGACGCCCGCAAACCATCATCGTTTCTGTTTGACGTCCAAGCGAACATTCTGTCCAGCGTGGGTCTCTTCTGAAGTTTATCTTTGAGTGTTTGATCAAATCTTATCTGTTTTATCATGGTGACATCTCCTCAGATGATCCTGCAGCTTAGATGGTTTCATAGCTCAAGCAGCTGTATATTAAAAAATCAAAGTCAAATTTAAATCGTATGGTCTTAGATTTTATGGCAGGCATAGGTGTACAGCCATTATAAATGAATGTGAGAAGCTGTACAGTTGTGGATTTCTTATTTTCTTAATTTATCTTTCAAAGTGGTAATAATATTGTATGTTAATAACAAAATACATACGTAATATGTATGTATAGTTGTCTGTTTTTAGATTTTTCCGAAAATATTCCGTAATCCGAACATCTCCTTGCAGCAATTACTTCGGATTACGGAGATTGCAGTGTAATTATAATACCGATTGGTTAAACTTTGAAAAAGAAACTATTGAGGAGTACTCGTGTAATTTTGCATGATTTGAATATTAAACTACTAATAACTGAAGTCATGATTGGCGTAATTTATCTATCTTTGCTAACTACGAGTACAAAACTAAAATTTAATAAAAAATCATGTACTTACTTTTCTCCGGCACTCTTAAACAAAATAACACTGATTCACTATAATTTGTGTAATAAACTACCAGTTTATATATTTTTTAATATTTTCTAGCACTTTCCATTTCAAGATTCAGGAAACGAATAATCATATTTGTCTCACATTCGTATTTATAGAGTGACGAATTGAACAAGTCAGTGTAAGTTCGCGAAGCTCTGAGACTGCGCGTATGCTTGTAACAAAATGATACTGGTATATCGTTATGTGCAGGTTTTTACAAGTTCAAAACTTGTAAAATGTAATGTATTGCGACCACAAAGCGAATGCCTACATACATCCAACAACTTACACAATTTTATAAACATATATAATAAATTTTTTACTTCATAGGTACTTTTATAAATAATGTATATGTCTTTATATTATAAAATAGTATAATGTAAGTAAGTAGGTACTATCAGTGTATGTTGAGATCCACTATCGTGGACCCCCATTCTCATTTCATGGACCCCCATTTTTTTTTTCGCTGACCTAGACCCCTTGGAGGTTGTCATAGACCTCTGGGGATATAGACCACTTTAGGAATCACTGGCTTAGGAGATAATTAGGTTTTTTTGAGAAATGCTTATATAACTCATCGATATTTACCCAGTGTATCGTGGAAAATAAGCGTGCTCAAAGACTTGTGAAAGTCTAACGTCAAAGTCATATTCGTCGTTTGATGCTTATGAGTTAATAATTGTTCGATAAGTGCCTTTACGTTATTGCTATAAATAGTTAAAATAGATAACAATAACGAAAACAATGTTTAGGTATATAAATCAAGAAATTCTTAATTTATCTTTTATACACGGAAAGTGCGACAAAATTCTTGATAGAACTTGCAAAATGTTTACCGAAACCTATCCACATATACATCCGGTGACAAAAGGTAACTTTATAAGAACAGAAGCAAATTTTGTAGTTTTTGGACGAACTGATTATGTTAATCGACAAAAAAGTGTAGTTGATAATCAAGATGGAGAGTTGAATATCTGGAATTATTTCAAGGCCACTGTATATATAAACGTTATTGTTGATTCATGTCTTTCTTACATTAATTTAGTAGTTTGTAAATTTTAGTAAAATTATTTTTGGTAACAATAAAAAAATGATATTATAGTGGTCCGATCCATACTTCTTATGTCAAATTTTAGATTTAAACTTAGATAGAAACCTGTGTGGTAGAAAATGTCTATAATCTAGACGCAAGTGGTTTTAACTTGAAATTGCATTCTGACTGTACGCTAAGCTATACAGGAGCTAAAGCTATTGCATACATTATGCAGTGTATATTATCCACCATTTATAGTTATACAACATTACCTATAATATAAGTCGTAGGAAAACTTATATAACCTTTGTCGATAGTTTTGAAAGAAACAAATGGTAAAGTTTCTGAAAACTTATTTATTATATTTATTTAACAACTATTATTTTAAAAATATTTGTTTCTATTAGGCACCTAATTTTAAACACGAACAACCATCATTAGGTAAATTAACCAGTGAATTGTTTAAGAAATGGTTTACTGAAGAGTATTCACAGTGAAACACAAATGACTTAATTGCTACCGCAGATAATAACTACATATAGCTCAACCCATGTAAACACGTAATGTCACACAGGTTGTATACATCCAGGCGTTTGCTGCATCTTCTATGTGAGCCGGTTCCAAACGGGGATCCATTCAAGGTGAAATGCCGTGACGGGTTTCATATTCTCACGAGCTATCTCTATATACTTACTGTGCTGCTACACTCTCTAAGCGGTTCATGGTCTTACGTTTTTATTAAATTATGTATCAGCCAACAAACCAACATATCTTCTGACTATATCTAAAACGATGTGACTTGCTGGATTGATCGGCGAGTATGGTCCACGTGTAAGGAAAGAATTCGTTAAATGGTTGTCTAATCAACTGTTGCTCACCTATTGATATCAATTTGTATCGCTGAAGTATTATAAAAAAATTACAGTTTTTAATCCATAATCAACTATCTTTCCCAAGATAGCGAAACTGTTTCCTGGGGTAAAGCGGTTATGTTCAGCTTAAAACAGATAAATTTATTCATCTAGTACCATGCGTTTTCGTTCGAAGATGAATGGATTTAATGAATATTATGAATGCATACGTTTTATTTTATTTATGCAAAAAGCAATCTGCTCGTAACTTGTGTAAATGGTATCTTTTATGATATTGTCAATACAAATTTTTAGTACCTACTTGTAAACTATATACTGCAAAACCCGTGCGAACCTTTATACATTAAATATTATTGCCAAAATGTTTCATTTTATATCTTTACAGTAATAATATTACTGCACGCAGAGAAATATTATCTTGAGTTAAAACAGACTGTTTCAGTTCAAAACAATCCCGTATTTGTATATCCGCAAAACTATATAGTGTTATCACAAGAATATTATTTTCTATGGAAATTGTCGTCACGCAAAACAACATTGATTTAATGTAAGAATATAATGGGTTTACTTCAAGTACAACGTTTGGTTGAAATTATTCCTCCAATTCCCATGAAGCTAAAATACACTTCACATAATCCATTATTAAATGTGTACTTTTATTATTGCAAATGTCCACGTCTTGACTATAAAAAACTTATGTATATGTATCTAATTCTTGCAAAATAGTGCACGCAGATAAAAAGATTGAAGTCGAATGCACGTATTGGCACGTATAAACGCTTCATACACGCATATAAGCTCGAACGCAGCTGCTCAAAATTTGCAATTCAGCTATTTCACAAATAGGGAAATTATTCAGATCAAATACGTATTTTACAACAAATATAGTCTAGATTGTATTAAACGCATTTACTTATTACAAGAAAATGTGTTTGAATCAAAACAAAAATATTCTAGCATTGAAAATAATTGGGTAAAATAGTATATTTTCTTAATTCCAGAACATTTTTCTCTGTGTGTCCCATTTATATGAGAAGCTAAAAGTAAACTTATGATCTGTAATGTCTGTGCTATTTCAGAGCGTAATTTCGTCGAACATTCCAAAGTGAATATTACTGTCACAAATTTGTTAGGTAGCACCATATGGAATTAGTTTAATTTTTCAGGTGTAATAGTATCCCATAAAAATATACAGAACATCACGTCAAGATACAGAAGCAAGGTCTCCTTAAATTGCGTAAGTGCGCTATTTCAAGTTTTTTTTTTTCTATTTTTAAGCGCCCTGAATATATCCTAAAGAAACGAAATTTAGAGCATCTGATGAGGTATATAAATATACAACAAAATATTAGTAAATATAGTGTTTAATACTACATACTCTCAAACATATTGGAATAGGTAGAAAATTCAATCATTTTGTCATATACCTACATATGTATAGAAACTTATTACAGGTTATTTTAGCAAAAGTGAGTTTCAGAAAATTCAAGTTAGACTGCTATTTACTGTTGGTTAAATAAATTTGTTATTTATAATACTATTTGAAATATATCCGCAAGAAAGTGACATTTTCAATAACTTCTATTTATGGAAATATATTACTGCTGACATAGAATAGATGACTTCATTTTAGCACTATATCAGTGAACCAGCTAAAGATATATTTTTCAAGTCTCTCCCTATTTGCCTTTGGCACCTACTTCTGTAGCGGAAAATATACGACTTTATATACATATATCGTTGGCACCTATCGGTATAGTTTAAATGAAATTCTATCAAAACGAATCAAGTTTATATTCTGAATAATCAGTCAATCAACGCTACAGCATATAAAATTGATTTCCAGCATAATTTGATACTAAACAGTGTATAAAATTCAATTCTCGGGTTTGGTAGATGTGTAAGACGAATTCGGAAGAATAAGTTACTTACCGATGTTCTCCACACCGAGAGCGTTCGCCTTCGATTCTTTACTTTTATCATCTCGATTACAAACATCGCCCGTGTTTTTCCACCACTTGTCATAAAGTATCTGGATCACTCCTTTTTCTTGTAGTTCGAGAATCGCGAGGGAAATTTTATCTCGCCAAGGGCTGCCTTTGGGCGTCGCAATACCATAACCTTTCGAGTCCAATAGACCGCCAATCTGCGTCAGGTTACAGTCGCGCTGTACGGCGTAGTCTAACATCGTCGATTCCATTAAGAAAGCGTAGTTGCCGTCTAGTACTCGTTCTATACCTTCGTCGTATGTCGATACGAAAACTGTAGGCCGTTTACTCTCCATGAAGCGCCACATTTTCTGATATATACCGATCTTTGAATCCTGGAAATACGTGACAAGTCATTTTTAAATATCACTTATGTATATGTAGGCATATTTGATATATGTATGTACATATTATGTAATGTTAATATGTTAATATTGTGTTAATATGTTAATATTCAATTAATTAAACTAGTCAAGTGCCTACAAATATAATTCTTATTGAATAAATAAATAATTATAGTTCTGTAACAAACTCCGTTAAAGGAATACATTAGAGGAAAATAGCTACCCTCACTCCACCGTAACATTTCGCAAACAGCAAAAAAGGTAGACGTATAATGAGGACATTGACGCTTTTACTTACAGTTTTGAGGAAGGTTTAGACGGAATTTTTCTTTGATTCCACATTAACAAGAACATCAGGAAGAAATTATGGTGATATAGAATTAATTGCATAATATCTTCATACTCGTTGTAACGTGAGTTTAGATGTGGTTCGATAGCGTTGCGACTTGCCATTCTTGAATGCTTTAAGATTTTGAAGACTAGTACTACTATCTTCTGGCTCTCGTTGCGTAGTTACAGGGTGTGGCGGGAAATCTTACATACATTAGACAAATAGAATGAAATGAAGGGTGTAAAATTAACTAGAGATGTTTAACAATGACTAATTGAGAGATTTTCACTAATAATATGAACTATGAGAACCAACTAATAATTATCAAGTTGTGAAAATGTTGGATTTCATTAACAGAAGATTACAAATTAAAATTTTTTTAAAAGAAGAAAACCTTTCAGTAGACCAATTGATTTGGAACAGTTTCTATTTGAACAATGGTTTTTATATCTAGTATTGGATACGCAAGTAAGTTTTAAAGGATTTTCAAAAGAGGCTGAGTAGTATAGTACTATTAAATTGCATCGGATAATGTGACAACTATCTTCATGTTGAAGCGGCATCATTAGGCTATTGAAATGAGTATGTGTCGTTCTTTCGAAGTGTACCATAAACACCATATTTTGTTGAGCTCTGTCTATGGCAACTTTTGTGCCTACAAACCCCATCCGCAGGAATCTTTGCATTTTTGTTTTCAACTGAAGAACAGTACAACGGAAAGTCATCGCATGCCGTGTGAGGTTTATGGAGAACATGCTCTATTACATTTTACTTGCGAATTTTGGTTTAGACGGTTCAAAAGTGGTGATTTTGATACAAGCGACAAAAAGCTTGTAACTTTCTTTTTGTTGATCATAGATGGCAATTTGGTGCCGCCAATGTAGAAAATGAAAAAAAATCACAGACTCAACTATGTTTAAATCATGTTGACACACGAACACTTTTTTAAATTTTCATAATTTTTCATTATATGTTTTTAAATAATATCGTGAGATAAATGGCTCTTATCATGAGATCGTGAGACTGGTAACCAAATCGTGTCAACACACGATAAATCGTGAGATCTGGCGTCGCTGAATGCAGAATGCCTTGTTCTGAATACGCTTCACTTCAGTTGAAGATATAAAAAATTGGATCGATACTTTATTGTCCTCAAAAGATGAGCGGTTCTATTAGAACGTAATACATGTGCTCCTTCAAAGATGGAAAAAAGTAGTAGCTTCCAAAGCAAAATATTTTAAATAAACTGTATTGTACCAATTCTTTTAAATAAAGCCTCAAAGTCAGGGAAGAAGTCTTTAAAATATACTGCACATCCAATACATAAACGAAATGCCTTCAAGTAAATTTTTGGTAGATATAAATATCCTTTTGCAATTATCGGTAACGCTTTTAATAATATCAAACTGATGTTTCCATGTAGAGGTACCGTAAGCAATAAACCTATATGCTGTCTCAGGTATGTGTGCTTTTATTGTTTACTTTTTGTTCTGCTGTTCGTGAGGGTACATTGTATGTTGGAAGAGTTCAAAGGGATTAGATTGCCCGTGTGAATCTCAAAAGTTGCAGTTTGTATAATTGTAGAACAATCGTCTTATTTCTTAAAACTATACCTAGCGGATTATTTCCTGATCTGTACAATAAAATTAGGTACATATGTGATATCCGTAATGCAAATATTAAGAACAATAACCTCATTATTTTGGCAATTTTTATATTTATTTTTATATAAGCATATTTTATAGAACGTTTCTTTCACATAATATTTATAAATTGTAGTGTGGACTCTCGAATGATGTCAAATACATAGGGGTGTTTGCATTTAGATGTGCTGCATCAATCTTTGTTTTCAGGATAGGAAATCTTTTTTGTATTTTAAGTTGCCTTGCGGGCTGCATTGCAGGCTATTGGGTTCATTTTAGGCGTATAACTTTACTATATTTATTGCGAGGGTTGAGTGGTAGATCAGTGAATAGCGCTGTGGTCATTCGCCTGAAAAGATGTTTAAGATTTCCCAAACGATTTTTGTTTCTGATTTTTGTGATTTTGTAAAATTTTTGTATGTAATATTTTATCTATAGGAAAATAACATTTGTTATTGACATTGTTATGTATCAAATACGTTATTATTACAGTACCGAGCTAGTATTGTAGTGGTTAGTACACTTGCTTCCTAGTTCGGGAGTAGTATTTTCTAACGCTGGTACTTCTTTTGTGAATTTGGTTATCTGTAGTTTCCCAAATTCCATAGCAAATCGGAATACAACCGCGCAGGCGTAATAATAATTCATGGCCAGTCGATGTCTCCTGTCACTGACTGAAGCAGCTGGAGGATGCAAAGACATGAATTATTATTTCATGTTTTCTAGGGTAGTTGGTATGTCGTTGTAGATTAGATTCTTGACGTATCCCCAAATAAAAAAATCTATTAGGTTCAAAGCAGAAAATGCAGTTAGACTTGCGATAAGACGCCCTCTCCTTATCCATCTATCGTCATATACATACCTCTGAAAGTAATTGTCATACTACTTCATGATTATGGCTTGGGGCATTGTCATGTTGAAACCACATACTTCTTCTTATTTCTAATGGCAAATCCCTCAATAAAAGCTTTAGGTAATTACCCATAAAGTCCATATTTATTATTCCGCTGAGATGGCCTCTGGATGTTTAATATAAAAATATATCAAATACCTATAAGTATCAATAACAATAATAATTGATGCCTTTCTATCCCCCAACAGTGCGGGCCAATTATAGAGGGCATCGGCTAGTGAGGATAATAGAGTAAAGACGTCGAGTAATAAAAACTTGAACTTTATTATAATAATACCGAACATTTGTTTCAATACCGGTGTGCATTTATTTTTCCAGTTAGAGCTACGTATCTAGAAACTTGTTGAGTTTTAGTGCAGGATATGTTAGTTAGACTAACTTAAGTAATCTATCGTATAGATAAAACTCAATACCCTGCATCTAATAAAATGTTTTTCTAGGACTTCATTCTAGATATCTTTCACTAAGAACATTTTTGGATAACACAAATAGCGAAAGTACAATCTATAGTTCCCAGGAAGACGCCTCACCATATTATACTAAACTATTACTTTTGTTAATACAGTGCCCTTCCCTTTCTTAATATAAAATACTGGGTGTTCCATTGAAATAAAATGAGAAAATAATGCATTTGTGTTTTGAAACGTCCTGTACACACTTTTCGCAATATTGGCAAAGTGTCACTTTGCTATAAAACTGTAACAATGTAAAAAAGTCATTCCAGTACAAAAAGAATTAAAAGTTGTTTCGTGTGGAATACACAGGACTTTGAACATGCAATGATTTTCAGACAACATTGACCATAACTTGTGAAGCACTCGGTATAACTCAATGAAACCTTATATTGAAGGAATTAGGAAGATATGCTTAATCTAAATTTGAAATAATATATAGTGTGTTCCATTTAAGAAAATGTATGTTTGGTTCATGCTGGCATTATGAAACACTCTGTACATACGAAAATAATTATAAACTATGTAGCTTAAGACTGTGTATGAGTTGTGTACATAACGTTTTGCGATATATTTAATATTAATGGATATATTGAGCTTTGACGCACTAATGCCTCACCTACATATTTCGACAGTTTTTAACTATGAAAGGAGGAGTAAATTCCCGATTAACTTACGCGTTCTAATGGTTTAATGCAATAGCAGAAAACTTTTCAACAGTAGTTCACTACCTTTAGCTGTTATTGAGTACCAAATGATTTAGTGCTTAGCCTGTTTTCATTGCTCGTAAGCTGCTCCAGCAATAAAACAGGCCAATTACTCAACGTCAAACTAAAACGTCAAAATCAAATGTCAAAAATGTACTGATATAATTTAATTTGTTTAACATTATTTGATAGTTATAGACAGAGTAGTCTATATATTCCACTTGCCCATAATGACGAAGTTACAACATTTAGGTTTATATTAATGTTGAAGCTGAAGGAAAATCTAGTTTGCTGCAGCTGCTTCAATTTGGCAAGGATTCATATGGGGGGGTTTTCTGATTTATCTCTGTAGACAAATCATGTGAAGAACTGGCCGTATGTATGGTTTTACATGTAATAAGAAATTTAATATTGTTGTTGCAGTCACTTAACACCAACCATATTTTAATTACAGTTGACTTTATTCATGAATAGTACAGATAATATAAAATATAACACATATTAAAAATTTCACTTCCCAGTTGATTTACGTACAACGTCTTCACATTTGATTTTACTACTAACAAGAACACCAACAGCTGCTACTAGTACAAGGAATATTATAATGTGAATAACGGCCAATATAATAAGAAATTTTTCACGCTTAGTAATCTTTTTTGCTGCATCTTGAACATCTTCGTTTGCCATGTGTTTTCGTGTTCCTATACGTCAGTAGTAACGATCTTGTCTATGATAAAATGCTACTTAATATTAAGGTTTGAGTAACAGAAGAAACCATGTATTTACTGTAGGTTTTTATAAATGAGATAAATAACTCCAACAAAAAAAAATTCACTGTCATATATCATGGTGCCTATTGTGACAGTTAATTGACATTATTATAGGCGTTTTATGTTGCTTGCGATGCACAATTATGGTTAGTTGATAGTCAATAGACAGTCAATTTTTTGAAAAGGAGATCGTCTTTTGTTTATTACCCGATTATGATTGTACATAACTTTGTACATAAGATTGAAGAAGATATAGCACACAATCCAAAGTCATTTTGGCAAGAAAACCTAGACTAGAATTCCAGCTTATATGTTTGTGGACCAGAATGACCTACGTCATCCACAAGATATTGTTGAAGCTTTTGATGCTTAATTTGCTGAGGTATTTATACCAAGTACCGGCTCATCTGAATGCTTATTTACACATCGTTTTTTCTTTGAAGTCGAAGATGTTAGTGAAGAAGTTGCCTTAGAAAGTGCATCTAGGCTAAAGTCAGACACGACAACTGGTGATGACGGTATTCCTAGCTTCTTAGTTCATGATTGTAGAGTAGGTTTTACATATCCGTCAACAATTTTGTTCAATTTGAGTGTACGCACAATTTTCCCGTGCTTGGAAAGTTACAAAAATAATCCCTATTTTAAGAAATAAAATCCTTCTGGTGTTAACAATGATAGACCTATTAATGTTGTTGCAAACTTTGTCAAAGTATTTGATTATATATTATGTACATACTAGAGTATACACTAATGTTGGGCAAACGATTTCTGTTTAGCAGCATGGATTTGGAGTGTTAATTACTGCAGATTGGTGCAGACATAATCTTGTTTCATTACATGTTAGTAACTGTTTTGTTACACAATGTGCCGGAATGCTTTGTATCACAATTATACCATAGAAGCTGAATTGATAACAAGGCACAATAAAGTGAAAGACTTAGGCTTCCTATTTGATGTGGAACTATCATATAGCGAACACAATTCCTGTATGTGCTTATCGGTATCAAGAAATTTCGGATTCCTGATAAAATCATGCCGTAATTTTAATAACGTTTATGCAATAAAAGCCTTAAAGTATAGTGTTGTCAGAAGTCGACTGCAATATGCATTGTTAGTTTGGTAGCCGTATTACATACAGGTTGGTCCATTTAAAGTGTAACACTGTAATATCTTTGAAAGAATTAGTGTTATGCAGAAAAGTATTAGACAAAAGTTTAAGTATATGAAGACGCTCATTCGATGGCGCTACTGTTGTCACTATAAAGACACAAAGGCAAGGTCAACTCTTTCTTTCAAATGGCATACGGTTCTTTTATCAAATTCTAAAAGAGCAATAAGTTGTGAATAGAAAAGTAGTAAACCACATATGATCTCAAATTAATATTAAATCGAGATATTTTGAAAAAATGAAGACATAATAAAAGTCATTGCCACATTAGCAAATGTTTTTTCTTTGTTTGTTGAGTGTAAAAGTAGAAAATAAATGTTAATAGTAGCTACAAATTGTTTACATAAGGCAAACTTCCACTGTTTGCCTCATGTAAACAATTTGCCGCCAATTTGAACATCTAATTTGATAGCCGACTGCTTTCGTCCACTGTTTATTTTATGTAAACAATTTGTAGCTAACAAACAAAGAAAAAACATTTGCTGATGTAGTACTGACTTTTATTATATCCTCAGTTTTTCAAACTATCTCGATTAATATTAATTTGAGATCATATGTGGTTTACTATTTTTCTATTAACAACTTATTGTTCTTTTAGGATTTGATAAAAAAATACCATATGCCATTTCTTTATAGTGACAACAATAGCGCCATCGAATGAGCCCCTACGTACACTTAAACTTTTGTCTAATACTTTTCTTCGTAACACTAATTTTTTCGAAGATATTACAGTGTTACACTTTAAATGGACCATCTTGTATATTAAAACTTGGTGGTACATTTCTAAAGTTTCTAACTTTTAAAATAATAATAATACGGATTACAACACATTGCTTGATACGCATGGATTTGATAGTCTTTGTGAACGGCGAAGACTCCACAGTGGAAGATTCTTGTTGGATTTGCTGGTTAATAAAACTGATTGCTCCTTGTTGCTTGCTCTCTTCGATTTTAATGTACCATGTTTCAATTCGCTGTTTAAATGTTTGAAATTTAATTTTCTTTTGTCTTATTTTTCGTCTCTCAATTTGACTTTTTCTCGTTGCACGTACATACCTAGGATTAATATTTCGTAATGTTTCATTAATTTAATATTTATTTCTTTACAGTAGTTGATATACTGCTTTATAAAGCAAATTGCTTTTATTTTTTGCTTACTTTTTGTTTTATTTTACATCTGAAGGCTCAGCGAACGGGCGATGCTTTCGCTATATTCTAAAACTGGATTTTTATTTCAGAACTCATTAAATTGAATTCTATTGTGTAACAAATGGTTGGAATTTAGAAATTTAGTTGAAGATGGTTTCAATGCTCAAACAAATTTTATAAAGTTCACATAACATTGTTTTTATCTACAAGTCATTTTAGTATGAATGAATGCGGAAGAGTAGGTACATAGTTGTGACAGAAAAGCGACGATTGGAAGATTGTGTCTCTAGGCAGTGAAGAGATAGATTTAACAAGAGAAGCAATATACAAAGATGATTCAAGAAAAACAAAATTTAAAGCTTTATTATGAAGGTTTCCAGATTTTGATAGCGTCATAATAGCTTAATAAATAATTGTTAGCTTTAATGTTATTTCACTTTTCACAAAAGTGCATGTCACCGATTCCATCGCTGTAATCCACCAGTTATTATTACAAGACAATCAATTCGCAGATCCTGCCAAGCTAGTTGAAAAATGTCTCACTTCGACAGCTAGCTGGAGCTAGGTTTTCCCCTTTCTGTGGTTGTAGTTGATATTTTGTGCATGAAGGCATTTACCATAACACCACAGCTTTGGAACATGCAAATTTAAAAGCCTAAAACATGGTAACAACAGTCTACCTAGATTCTTGGATTTCTTCTCAAAACCCCGACATCAACATTCATAGTAGATTTACTGCGAGTATTCTAACAGAGGATGTAGACTGGCAACACATAGCATGAATAGCTAAATGCGATTAAGATCTTGATAACATTGATTCGATTTATCTATCAGGTTTTGAAACAATATATACTTACATATGTACTTCCTCTGTAACAAGTATCCAGAATCCTGGATGATATATTTTGTGTAGCAATACGTTTTTTTCAAAACATCTCACGTGTCCTCTATAGAATTATCATTTATTGAATTATCATTCCATTCTTTAAATTCATTTTACCAACAGAACGATTCCAAAGTTAGTTTTGGTTCTGTTTTGGTATGTCACACAAAGTTCAACAAAGCTTTGTTTATATTATTTCATTTTCCGATTGACCTATGGCACATCATTCATTTGATCTATGTATGTAGAGTACATTTGTGGTAGGTCGTGATGTTCCATTTCGGACGGCACTCAAAATGGCAAAGCTTTGCTGTCGATCACAGAGTCAAGTTTTTGAATACTAACTGAAGAGCGTGTTTACATATTTGTGTGTGCTAGTCCACTAGCTATGGGTCGGATTCGTATGATTCGTACAATTTAAACGACTCTCATGTGTGGTTCTTCACTATTTATACGGATTCGTATAATCCTATACGAATCATTTACTTTATACGAATCCGTATAATTTTGGAGTCGCACCGTCGCGTCTCGTCGCTTGATACGAATCGGAGTCAAGTAGTATACTGGTAGCAATTGATCGTAGTAGTATGATTCGTACCATTTTACGAATCTGTATAAGTGTACGTAACTTATATGAATCATTTATTTCATACGAATTCGTATACAGTGGTGTATTATGATGTCATAAACATACAACATTGGCCATATGTGTTAGACACCCTGGGGTTTGTGCAATTAGTCAAAATGAAACGATTAAAACATAAAATTTATTGTGTAAAACCATTATAAATAATGATTAAATGAAAAAAATCAATATTTCGTTACACCACCATGTGCTTTTATAACGGCTTTAATGCGATTTGGCATACTATCTACCAACTTCTTGCAGATCTCGGGCGAAATTGGATTCCATTCTGCTAGCACTTTTTGTTTTAAGGTTTCTTTTGAAGTGCACTTATGTTGTATCATTTTAGTTTTTAAAATATGCCATAAGATTTTCAATAGGCGATAAGTCTGGCGATTGCGTAGGCCATCCAAGCACCGGTATGTTGTTGTCACTAAACCAGTTCCTACTTTCTTTAGCGGTGTGACATGGTGCATTGTCCTGTTGGTAAAAGTATTCAGGTTCATCATTGTCACAAAGTTTTAAGACTGACGGCTCCAACACTTCGTTTAACATCGAAATGTAGCGGGCACTGTTCGTGCGACCTTCGCATATAAACGCTTTCCCTACTCCGGCAACGGACATTCATCCCCAAATCATGATGCTACCACCACCGTATTTGATGGTATGCACAATACATTCTGGATTAAACGCTTCTCCTCGTGTTCGCCGTACGAATTGTGCTCCAGGTTGACCGAAAAGCTACATTAAATACCAAAAAAATTAGTTCAGAATTTTAATTATTTATCAATATATCCACAAAGTTGTTTGCTTGATATTACACAAAGAAAAAATAGATAAAGATGTAACTATCCATACCTCTATATTTGATTCATCGGACCAGATGACCTTAGCCCACTGTTCAGGTGTCCAATCTTGGTGTTTTTTCGCCCAAAACAATCTAGCCTTCTTATGCCTTTCATTCAAAAGCGGCTTACCTCGGTCTTTACGGCCATGCAAATTAACTTCCACAAGCCGTCTTCTAATAGTTCTTGTTGAAATAGAAATATTTTGCTGTTGCCAAAGCTCGGTGGCTAAATCTTTAGGGCTTTTTCTGCGGTCACGTAAAGCTAACCGTTCCTAATAACGATCTTCTCTTGGGGTTGTAGTGCGTTTCCGACCACTTTTTGGCCGATTTACATACGTACCAGTTTTTTGAAAACGTTGTATAGTATGTTGCACAGCACAACGGGATCTTTGCGTTTGTTTGACAATGTTTTTTAACGATACATTCTGTTTATGCAATAAAATTATCTTACTGCGCTCTAGCACGCTTAGTTAATATTGTTTCGGCATCTTATTATACTAGGTGTTTTACAGCATACAATATTTATTTATAAAATAAATATGAAAGGGGATCCGCACTTATCTACGCACAAACTACAATAGTTCGAATGAAACTGATTATTCACAAACCTTTATATACCTTTATATTTCGGTATATGCAAGAAATAAATTTCTTATCTCTGTTACGGTATTATACAAACAAATATATAAACACTTAAAATATATCCCGCCGAGATAAACCCAACCTTTTGCGAACTATTTGAAATTTCCAGGGGTGTCTAACACATATGGCCAAGGTTGTATAAAAGCGCCAATAAGAAATAATTCTTATCGTATTTTTAGCAAGGTAGACTATTTTCATGAATGTATCTGTGTATTTAGGTTTGTTTATTTTACTGAAATATAAATCTTAATTAATACTATTTCGCAAGATCATTAGAATAAAGTCCAAACTCGAATCTTCAATACGACGAGTCATCAAGAATCGGTCTGAATGTGTTACGATCTTTCTGTACGAATCATACGAATCGTTTAGAGTAATTAACATTCGGATCACCAACGATTTGAATCCTGTCGCTAGTACGGAGAGTCATGAATCATCACGAGTCGATACGAATCGTTTCGGTACGAATCATATTATACGGATATTTTACTTTAGGAATCATTTGGATTCGAATCACCAAAAAGATTCGAATCACCCATCACTACTACTCAAGCGACCACAAAACCACGTTCCAACTTTCGGAGTTTGTTGGTGTATAACTGACGTACTTACGCAATGTTTTAACCAATATATACACGAGACTGGGTCTTTTGCAAACATAGTCACATTTCCGTACATTTCCTTGATTTAGAAGAAATTGTGTAACTAAATAAATAAACTGATTAGGTTAAGGTAGAGTATTTATAAATTGCCGAAACTATGTCAGCAAAACAGAATTATCTGTTTAAATATTCTTTTTTACTTGCATGTTTTATAGAGACGTGGTTTTACAATACAATATTTACATATTTAAATAAATAAACAACTTGCAAAAATGATAATTTTTAGTGAAATACGCCAAATACTTTATCCATATGTATTTCTTTATATCAAATAAACACGTTTGAAAAATGGACTTTCAGGAAAAACAAATTTATCAGTGTGTTTGACGTTCCGCACTACGAATTGAATTTGAAAGTGGAAATATACAAATGGATAACAAAAGAAGGAGATAAGAAGAAAGAATTCGCACATTTTGTCAATGTTTGCATAAAAACGTCATCTGAGGGAAATAAACATACAAACTATGTATACAGGTGGGGTGTTAAAGTATTCCACCTTTCCTATGCCAACTTCTGAATGGAAGATGTCACTATGAGAACAACTCTGTCCATTTCTATATTCAACGAACTAGATGTTAGTTTTATCAATGATCTAATTCCGTTTCCGATGTCACTGAAAGTGATACCACCTTCTTTATTTTATGTGGAATACTCTTTATGTTGGATTTCTTATATATTACATAATAAATATTTAATAATAATTTGTTAATTGTGAGTTACACTTTAACACTGTAACTGACAGTTAAAATCCTGGAACAGGGCGTTAGTCTATAAGAGGCGTTCTAACTGTACTACTGTGTATCGCTTACTGAATAAACATTTATTTAATATATTTATAATGTTAAATGTTTTATTTATTTATGTATGTCATAAGGCATATAACATGGGTGTCCGGTGAGAATTATAAAGTAGAATAAACCTAAATTGCTCTAATAAAAAAGAAAAGAGAACTGAAACACAGTGAACTAACAAAAGAAAAAAATGGAGGGAAAGCTACCCAAAGAAGTAGAAATAAACAATGCAATTAGTTGGCAAATATTTGAGCAACAATTTAATGTATAATTACTTAGTGGCAATGGGAAAGGAGGAAAAGCCTGATAAGGTTACAGTTGCATTGTTATTGAATGCTGTTGGTGAAGAAGCACTTAAGCTATTTAGTACAGTTAAAATAGACTATGAAAAGTGCAAACGTGAAGAAGTGATAAAAGCTTTTGACTCACAATTAAATCCTAAAAGCAATGCTGTGTATGAAAGGTAGCTATTTTTTAAAAGAGTGCAAAAAGTGCATGAAACATTTGAATCATTTTTGGTAGATCTGAAAAAACTAAGTCAAACCTGTGAGTTTAAAGACCAAACTGACTCGTTAATACGTGATAGAATAGTGATAGGAGTTTCGGATAGTTCATTACAGGAAAAACTTCTACGAGGTGGTGAGGCAAATTTAGATAAGATACAGAAATGCATGCAGGGCAGCAGAGCAAGCAAAGGAATAAGCGAAGTCAATAAGAAAAATGTCAGTTGTAGTAGATCTTATTAAGAAAGAAAAGACATTTTTAAAAAGAAGAATAGTGAAAAGTATCAGTGTAAGAAGTGTGGAATGAAACATATGAAGCGAGACATTGTCCAGCGTATAATCAGATATGCAGAAAGTGCAAGAAAAATGGACATTTTGCGGTAGGATGCCAAGCAGATAATAATAATAGTAATTTATAGTATATATCAAGTAAATAACATGGTAACCATTAATAGTGTTAAGGATCATGTATGGTTAGAAGCAATAGTAATAGGTAATTATAATGTTAGATTTAAGTTGGATACAGGGGCTGATTGCAATGTTTTGCTTATAATGCTTTTTAATAAAGTTCAAAATTCAGTAGAATATACGTTAAATAATAAAAAAATCTACAATAGTAGCATATGGTATTAATAGTGTAGAAAGTATAGGTTATGTTGTTCTTAAATTTAGAGTAAACGAAAAAAATTATAATTAAGTTTTTACTGTTAGATGTAAAGGGTCCACCAAGTTTAAGTTTAAATGCCTGCACAAAATAAAATTTACTAAAAAGGGTGTACGATATAAAAAGTGAAAATAATAACTTTAGAGATGATTTAAAAAAATGTCTTAATGAAAATAAAGAAGTATTTGGTGGTATGGGTAACATCCCTTACAAGTATAAAATAGTTTTAAAAGAAAACGCAAATCCTGTAATAAACCCATGTAGAAGAATACCTTTAGTTATTAAAGATCAATTAAAAGATACTTTGGAAGGGTTGGAGAAAAAGGGTGTAATATCAAAAGTTGAATATCCGATAGATTGGGTAAACAATATAGTAATAGTAGAAAAACTAATGAAAGCTTAAGACCCGAAATATTTAAATATGTCTATGAAAAAGGATCAATTTCCCATTTCTACAGGTGAAGAAATTATGTCTACCCTGTCAGGCAAATCAATATACACAGTGTTGGATATGAAAGATGGTTTCTTACAAATAAGCTTAGATAACAAAAGTAGTAAATTAACAACCTTTATAACTCCATTTGGAAAATATAAATTTAATAAATTACCTTTTGGGTTAACTGTGTCACCAGAGGTTTTCAAAGAATCAATAGCAAAATTTTTGGAGATATTCCAAATGTAAATATTTATTTCGATGATATAATTGTTAGTGGGAATAATGAAGAAAATCATGATGTAGCACTTAGAAAAGTTTTAGAAAGAGCTAAACAGTTTAATGTTAAATTTGACCATAATAAAGTTCAATTTAAGTTAAAAGAAGTAAAGTTTTTAGGTTTGGTATTTAATAAGGAAGGTGACAGACCAACAAAGAAAAAAGAAGAATTGTTGAGATTTTTAGGTATGGTAAATAATCTAATGAAATTTACACCAAATCTCTCAGATTTGACAGCATCTTTAAGGGATTTAATTAAGAATGATGTAGAGTGAGTATGGGAACCCGATCAAAATAGAGCGTTGGAAAGACTAAAAGAAAAACTTAGTCATGCGCCTATTTTAAAATATTTTGATGGTACAGATCCTATAGTTATTCAATGTGATGCGTCTCAATTTGAACTAGGGGCTTGATTAATGCAAAATAAACTACCTGTAACATACGCTTGTACAATGTTAACTAAGACAGAGGCTAATTATGCCCAGATAGAAAAGGAGATGCCTGCGATTTGTTTCGCTGTGGAAAAGTTTCATGAGTTTATTTATGGTGGAGAAATAACGGCATAACATTGTTTTTATCTACAAGTCATTTTAGTATGAATGAATGCGGAAGAGTAGGTACATAGTTGTGACAGAAAAGCGACGATTGGAAGATTGTGTCTCTAGGCAGTGAAGAGATAGATTTAACAAGAGAAGCAATATACAAAGATGATTCAAGAAAAACAAAATTTAAAGCTTTATTATGAAGGTTTCCAGATTTTGATAGCGTCATAATAGCTTAATAAATAATTGTTAGCTTTAATGTTATTTCACTTTTCACAAAAGTGCATGTCACCGATTCCATCGCTGTAATCCACCAGTTATTATTACAAGACAATCAATTCGCAGATCCTGCCAAGCTAGTTGAAAAATGTCTCACTTCGACAGCTAGCTGGAGCTAGGTTTTCCCCTTTCTGTGGTTGTAGTTGATATTTTGTGCATGAAGGCATTTACCATAACACCACAGCTTTGGAACATGCAAATTTAAAAGCCTAAAACATGGTAACAACAGTCTACCTAGATTCTTGGATTTCTTCTCAAAACCCCGACATCAACATTCATAGTAGATTTACTGCGAGTATTCTAACAGAGGATGTAGACTGGCAACACATAGCATGAATAGCTAAATGCGATTAAGATCTTGATAACATTGATTCGATTTATCTATCAGGTTTTGAAACAATATATACTTACATATGTACTTCCTCTGTAACAAGTATCCAGAATCCTGGATGATATATTTTGTGTAGCAATACGTTTTTTTCAAAACATCTCACGTGTCCTCTATAGAATTATCATTTATTGAATTATCATTCCATTCTTTAAATTCATTTTACCAACAGAACGATTCCAAAGTTAGTTTTGGTTCTGTTTTGGTATGTCACACAAAGTTCAACAAAGCTTTGTTATATTATTTCATTTTCCGATTGACCTATGGCACATCATTCATTTGATCTATGTATGTAGAGTACATTTGTGGTAGGTCGTGATGTTCCATTTCGGACGGCACTCAAAATGGCAAAGCTTTGCTGTCGATCACAGAGTCAAGTTTTTGAATACTAACTGAAGAGCGTGTTTACATATTTGTGTGTGCTAGTCCACTAGCTATGGGTCGGATTCGTATGATTCGTACAATTTAAACGACTCTCATGTGTGGTTCTTCACTATTTATACGGATTCGTATAATCCTATACGAATCATTTACTTTATACGAATCCGTATAATTTTGGAGTCGCACCGTCGCGTCTCGTCGCTTGATACGAATCGGAGTCAAGTAGTATACTGGTAGCAATTGATCGTAGTAGTATGATTCGTACCATTTTACGAATCTGTATAAGTGTACGTAACTTATATGAATCATTTATTTCATACGAATTCGTATACAGTGGTGTATTATGATGTCATAAACATACAACATTGGCCATATGTGTTAGACACCCTGGGGTTTGTGCAATTAGTCAAAATGAAACGATTAAAACATAAAATTTATTGTGTAAAACCATTATAAATAATGATTAAATGAAAAAAATCAATATTTCGTTACACCACCATGTGCTTTTATAACGGCTTTAATGCGATTTGGCATACTATCTACCAACTTCTTGCAGATCTCGGGCGAAATTGGATTCCATTCTGCTAGCACTTTTTGTTTTAAGGTTTCTTTTGAAGTGCACTTATGTTGTATCATTTTAGTTTTTTTTAAAATATGCCATAAGATTTTCAATAGGCGATAAGTCTGGCGATTGCGTAGGCCATCCAAGCACCGGTATGTTGTTGTCACTAAACCAGTTCCTACTTTCTTTAGCGGTGTGACATGGTGCATTGTCCTGTTGGTAAAAGTATTCAGGTTCATCATTGTCACAAAGTTTTAAGACTGACGGCTCCAACACTTCGTTTAACATCGAAATGTAGCGGGCACTGTTCGTGCGACCTTCGCATATAAACGCTTTCCCTACTCCGGCAACGGACATTCATCCCCAAATCATGATGCTACCACCACCGTATTTGATGGTATGCACAATACATTCTGGATTAAACGCTTCTCCTCGTGTTCGCCGTACGAATTGTGCTCCAGGTTGACCGAAAAGCTACATTAAATACCAAAAAAAATTAGTTCAGAATTTTAATTATTTATCAATATATCCACAAAGTTGTTTGCTTGATATTACACAAAGAAAAAATAGATAAAGATGTAACTATCCATACCTCTATATTTGATTCATCGGACCAGATGACCTTAGCCCACTGTTCAGGTGTCCAATCTTGGTGTTTTTCGCCCAAAACAATCTAGCCTTCTTATGCCTTTCATTCAAAAGCGGCTTACCTCGGTCTTTACGGCCATGCAAATTAACTTCCACAAGCCGTCTTCTAATGGTTCTTGTTGAAATAGAAATATTTTGCTGTTGCCAAAGCTCGGTGGCTAAATCTTTAGGGCTTTTTCTGCGGTCACGTAAAGCTAACCGTTCCTAATAACGATCTTCTCTTGGGGTTGTAGTGCGTTTCCGACCACTTTTTGGCCGATTTACATACGTACCAGTTTTTTGAAAACGTTGTATAGTATGTTGCACAGCACAACGGGATCTTTGCGTTTGTTTGACAATGTTTTTTAACGATACATTCTGTTTATGCAATAAAATTATCTTACTGCGCTCTAGCACGCTTAGTTAATATTGTTTCGGCATCTTATTATACTAGGTGTTTTACAGCATACAATATTTATTTATAAAATAAATATGAAAGGGGATCCGCACTTATCTACGCACAAACTACAATAGTTCGAATGAAACTGATTATTCACAAACCTTTATATACCTTTATATTTCGGTATATGCAAGAAATAAATTTCTTATCTCTGTTACGGTATTATACAAACAAATATATAAACACTTAAAATATATCCCGCCGAGATAAACCCAACCTTTTGCGAACTATTTGAAATTTCCAGGGGTGTCTAACACATATGGCCAAGGTTGTATAAAAGCGCCAATAAGAAATAATTCTTATCGTATTTTTAGCAAGGTAGACTATTTTCATGAATGTATCTGTGTATTTAGGTTTGTTTATTTTACTGAAATATAAATCTTAATTAATACTATTTCGCAAGATCATTAGAATAAAGTCCAAACTCGAATCTTCAATACGACGAGTCATCAAGAATCGGTCTGAATGTGTTACGATCTTTCTGTACGAATCATACGAATCGTTTAGAGTAATTAACATTCGGATCACCAACGATTTGAATCCTGTCGCTAGTACGGAGAGTCATGAATCATCACGAGTCGATACGAATCGTTTCGGTACGAATCATATTATACGGATATTTTACTTTAGGAATCATTTGGATTCGAATCACCAAAAAGATTCGAATCACCCATCACTACTACTCAAGCGACCACAAAACCACGTTCCAACTTTCGGAGTTTGTTGGTGTATAACTGACGTACTTACGCAATGTTTTAACCAATATATACACGAGACTGGGTCTTTTGCAAACATAGTCACATTTCCGTACATTTCCTTGATTTAGAAGAAATTGTGTAACTAAATAAATAAACTGATTAGGTTAAGGTAGAGTATTTATAAATTGCCGAAACTATGTCAGCAAAACAGAATTATCTGTTTAAATATTCCTTTTTTACTTGCATGTTTTATAGAGACGTGGTTTTACAATACAATATTTACATATTTAAATAAATAAACAACTTGCAAAAATGATAATTTTTAGTGAAATACGCCAAATACTTTATCCATATGTATTTCTTTATATCAAATAAACACGTTTGAAAAATGGACTTTCAGGAAAAACAAATTTATCAGTGTGTTTGACGTTCCGCACTACGAATTGAATTTGAAAGTGGAAATATACAAATGGATAACAAAAGAAGGAGATAAGAAGAAAGAATTCGCACATTTTGTCAATGTTTGCATAAAAACGTCATCTGAGGGAAATAAACATACAAACTATGTATACAGGTGGGGTGTTAAAGTATTCCACCTTTCCTATGCCAACTTCTGAATGGAAGATGTCACTATGAGAACAACTCTGTCCATTTCTATATTCAACGAACTAGATGTTAGTTTTATCAATGATCTAATTCCGTTTCCGATGTCACTGAAAGTGATACCACCTTCTTTATTTTATGTGGAATACTCTTTATGTTGGATTTCTTATATATTACATAATAAATATTTAATAATAATTTGTTAATTGTGAGTTACACTTTAACACTGTAACTGACAGTTAAAATCCTGGAACAGGGCGTTAGTCTATAAGAGGCGTTCTAACTGTACTACTGTGTATCGCTTACTGAATAAACATTTATTTAATATATTTATAATGTTAAATGTTTTATTTATTTATGTATGTCATAAGGCATATAACATGGGTGTCCGGTGAGAATTATAAAGTAGAATAAACCTAAATTGCTCTAATAAAAAAGAAAAGAGAACTGAAACACAGTGAACTAACAAAAAAAAAAATGGAGGGAAAGCTACCCAAAGAAGTAGAAATAAACAATGCAATTAGTTGGCAAATATTTGAGCAACAATTTAATGTATAATTACTTAGTGGCAATGGGAAAGGAGGAAAAGCCTGATAAGGTTACAGTTGCATTGTTATTGAATGCTGTTGGTGAAGAAGCACTTAAGCTATTTAGTACAGTTAAAATAGACTATGAAAAGTGCAAACGTGAAGAAGTGATAAAAGCTTTTGACTCACAATTAAATCCTAAAAGCAATGCTGTGTATGAAAGGTAGCTATTTTTTAAAAGAGTGCAAAAAGTGCATGAAACATTTGAATCATTTTTGGTAGATCTGAAAAAACTAAGTCAAACCTGTGAGTTTAAAGACCAAACTGACTCGTTAATACGTGATAGAATAGTGATAGGAGTTTCGGATAGTTCATTACAGGAAAAACTTCTACGAGGTGGTGAGGCAAATTTAGATAAGATACAGAAATGCATGCAGGGCAGCAGAGCAAGCAAAGGAATAAGCGAAGTCAATAAGAAAAATGTCAGTTGTAGTAGATCTTATTAAGAAAGAAAAGACATTTTTAAAAAGAAGAATAGTGAAAAGTATCAGTGTAAGAAGTGTGGAATGAAACATATGAAGCGAGACATTGTCCAGCGTATAATCAGATATGCAGAAAGTGCAAGAAAAATGGACATTTTGCGGTAGGATGCCAAGCAGATAATAATAATAGTAATTTATAGTATATATCAAGTAAATAACATGGTAACCATTAATAGTGTTAAGGATCATGTATGGTTAGAAGCAATAGTAATAGGTAATTATAATGTTAGATTTAAGTTGGATACAGGGGCTGATTGCAATGTTTTGCTTATAATGCTTTTTAATAAAGTTCAAAATTCAGTAGAATATACGTTAAATAATAAAAAAATCTACAATAGTAGCATATGGTATTAATAGTGTAGAAAGTATAGGTTATGTTGTTCTTAAATTTAGAGTAAACGAAAAAAATTATAATTAAGTTTTTACTGTTAGATGTAAAGGGTCCACCAAGTTTAAGTTTAAATGCCTGCACAAAATAAAATTTACTAAAAAGGGTGTACGATATAAAAAGTGAAAATAATAACTTTAGAGATGATTTAAAAAAATGTCTTAATGAAAATAAAGAAGTATTTGGTGGTATGGGTAACATCCCTTACAAGTATAAAATAGTTTTAAAAGAAAACGCAAATCCTGTAATAAACCCATGTAGAAGAATACCTTTAGTTATTAAAGATCAATTAAAAGATACTTTGGAAGGGTTGGAGAAAAAGGGTGTAATATCAAAAGTTGAATATCCGATAGATTGGGTAAACAATATAGTAATAGTAGAAAAACTAATGAAAGCTTAAGACCCGAAATATTTAAATATGTCTATGAAAAAGGATCAATTTCCCATTTCTACAGGTGAAGAAATTATGTCTACCCTGTCAGGCAAATCAATATACACAGTGTTGGATATGAAAGATGGTTTCTTACAAATAAGCTTAGATAACAAAAGTAGTAAATTAACAACCTTTATAACTCCATTTGGAAAATATAAATTTAATAAATTACCTTTTGGGTTAACTGTGTCACCAGAGGTTTTCAAAGAATCAATAGCAAAATTTTTGGAGATATTCCAAATGTAAATATTTATTTCGATGATATAATTGTTAGTGGGAATAATGAAGAAAATCATGATGTAGCACTTAGAAAAGTTTTAGAAAGAGCTAAACAGTTTAATGTTAAATTTGACCATAATAAAGTTCAATTTAAGTTAAAAGAAGTAAAGTTTTTAGGTTTGGTATTTAATAAGGAAGGTGACAGACCAACAAAGAAAAAGAAGAATTGTTGAGATTTTTAGGTATGGTAAATAATCTAATGAAATTTACACCAAATCTCTCAGATTTGACAGCATCTTTAAGGGATTTAATTAAGAATGATGTAGAGTGAGTATGGGAACCCGATCAAAATAGAGCGTTGGAAAGACTAAAAGAAAAACTTAGTCATGCGCCTATTTTAAAATATTTTGATGGTACAGATCCTATAGTTATTCAATGTGATGCGTCTCAATTTGAACTAGGGGCTTGATTAATGCAAAATAAACTACCTGTAACATACGCTTGTACAATGTTAACTAAGACAGAGGCTAATTATGCCCAGATAGAAAAGGAGATGCCTGCGATTTGTTTCGCTGTGGAAAAGTTTCATGAGTTTATTTATGGTGGAGAAATAACGGTGTTAACGGATCTTAAAGCGCTTGTTAGCATAGTAAATAAGGATTTATGTAAGGTGACAGTAAGATTGCAAAGACTAAAATTAAAACTTGTTACATAAGTCTATAATATAAATTTAAAATACTTGCCAGGTAAAGAAATGCTTGTTGCAGATCAGTTATCACGGAGTTGTTTAAAAGATAATGGTAGTTCATTAGTTTTAAATGATGTTGTACATACTTTGTCAGAGTTACCAATAAGTGAAGATAGAAACCAACAGTTTGCGTTGGAAGGAGAGTTAAAGAGTTAAAGAGTTTACACTGAAGAAACAAAATTAATAAACATCATTTATTGAGTTGGGTTCATTAATACAACAAAAAAATGATAGTGTGGATAAATTTATTTATTATATTGAACAACCTTATTTATTAATATACTGCTTAATAAATCAGTTTTTCATATTAATAAAATGACATTTATTACTTACTTAAACAAAAAATTATAAATTAGTGGGTTAATATAATGCAGCAGGTTAATAATTTAATAAAATATTTTATTAGTTTCTATTTCTTTCAGTTTATTTATAACAAGTTAATTCTTTTAATAAATGTGTTTATTCAAAGGTTATTAAAGTATTGATTGTTTGCAATCATTTTACTTTATTAATACAATAAACGCATATACGTTGTATTGATAACTGGATTCGTTGGTCGAATTTTGATAAAAAATTATTGAATTAATGTACTTTTTAATTATATTTGTGTACATTTTTCGTTCAGTGTAGTTTAAATGGTTGGATTACAGGTAAAGCAATGATGGATCCAGATCTGAGGAAGTACTGGATGCTAAGAAACGAAATAACACGACGCAATATTATTCTATAATGAAACAGTTATAGCACCGAGATGTTTGAGACAGGAAATGTTGAAATTGATGCATAAACCGCATGTTGGAATAGAGGAAACCAAAAAAACAAGTAGAAAAATTATGTACTGGCATGGAATGTCATTAGAAATACAGAGATGGGTTATAAATTGCCTGATTTTTCAAAAGTATGCGAGATCTAAACCAAAAGAGCCGTTGTTAGTTCATGAATATTCAGAACTTCCTTGGGAAAAAATAGGAGTAGACATTATGGAGTGGGAAGAAGCTAACTACTTAGTGGCAATGGACTATTATTCCAAATGGTTGGAAATTTCAACAATGAGAGGAAAAACTGCAAATGGTGTTCCAAAAGTGGTGATATCTGATAATATGCCATTTAATTCGTATAAGTTAAAAGAGTTTGCAGATCAGTGGAGCTTTTAAGTCAGAACAGTTAGTCCCAATTATCCAAAAGCTAATGGGTTGACAGAAAAGGCAGTTGACATAGCAAATAGTATCAAATTTCATCATCATCATGTCATTAAGAAGACGGAAGAAAATTGTGGAGATCTTAAGTATGGTATTTTACAGTATAGGAATTCTCCAATATCGGGAACTAATGTAACACCAGTTGTTCATGAATAGAACACCGAGAACAAAACTGCCAGTGTCAAAACAAATATTGAAACCCAAAATAACTGAAAATGTACAGAAAGAGTTCAAGGCAATACAAGACAAAGCAAAGAAGTATTATGACCGAACAGCACAAGAAGCAGACAGGTTTACAAGAAATGAAAATGTTTTTAAACAAAATCCACAGACAAAGGTATGGGAGGAAGCATAGATAATTGAGGAAAAGGAAACGCCACGATCGTATTTAGTAGAGAACGGAAGAACAAGGAAGGTAAAATTTATAGCAAAAATTCTATTGCTATTAGAAAGGATAGAAAAGATCAATCAGTTGAGATTGAAAATAAAAGTAATGTAGTTGAGATTGAAAATAAAAGTGATGTAGTAAAATCTGAAAACAAACAAGAGACAACAAAAGAAAAGGGGAAGATGTAATAATAATGGCAGTTGCAATCCTGGAACAGGGAGTTAGTCTATAAGAGGCGTTCTAACTGTATTACTGTGTATCACTTATTTAATAAACATTTACTTATTAATATTAATAATGTTAAATGTTTTATTTATATGTCATAAGGCATATAACATACACATTTAAAAAAATAAAGAAAATTCTTGTGTTGAGAACATTATTTCTGGTAGTGTATATATGTATTGCATAAAATGAGAAGAATTTTGAGAAAATTAGTTCAAAAGACTTCCGATGCAAACAACAGTAATGTAGATAAAAACATGTAGGTTAATACTAGTGCTGCGGAAATCGCTATATATTACAAATCGATTAACCTACTTTTCCTCAAACCGGTTTCATTAAAATCGATTAATCGTGTTGAGTCGAAACCGGTCTTTAAAATCGATTTTTTATACCGATTTTAAAAATCGGTTCAAAACCGGTTTAAAATCGATTTTGAAATTGGCTTTAAAATGTGTTTTTTAAATGGGTACACAAAGTTTTTCGATTAGAATTTCAGTTTTGATGGCGACAAATCGTCAAACATAAATCCAGTTTAGCAATAACATTGATTCCGCAATATAAACATTTTTTTTTTCGGGCGGAAAGAAGTTGCAGCTACATTGTCTTTTTATAGTATATACATACGTTAGGATACTGATTGTTACTTGTTTTATTAAATTTCATTAATTCATATTACCGCTATTTATTTTTTCATCCACGTTAACCACAACATGCTTTATGAGGTATAGATAAATAACAGGTGTTGCTGTTTAGTATTTAGTATCTCAACGAATATATTTTGCATAACAAGCACAAATGAATGAAAGCATTATATTTTCGGTATTTTTTTACAAAACGCACTACATTCTCTATCTAGACATCATGGTGAATGTATTATAAATATTAATAAAACAATTGCAAATCCATACAGAGCGGATTCAAAAAAAAATCATCGATTTGAAACCGATTTTAAAATCGATTTCAAAACCGCCTTCAAAACCGATTTTTCGATTACGATTTCCGTTTGATGGCGGTTAATCGCTTAACACAAAACCGGTTTGGTATAAAACCTATTACGATTCGCAGCACTAGCTAATACGAGTTCTGCACAGGAACTTTAAATCATTAAATATTATGACATATACGTATATATGTTTTTTTTTCTTGTTTTCTTCCTAGCGTCTACTCTTTATAATAAAACTAGTTACATTTTATTATAAAGAGTAGCCGCTACGACCAAGAAAACAAGAAAACAATATAATCTAACGGCTAATAAGAATATTAAAGCATATAATATGTATATGTATATAAGTGATAAAACAATTTACATGACTTACCCTAAAGAAAGTCATTGTACTGCCTCCTTCCAAGGTACCGTATGAGATTTCTGTTTGTTCAGATAGATCCTGGGCGTTCTCAATCGGTGTTATCATTCGCTCAACAGTAAGGAAAGCAGCGAGATTTGCTGTATAAGACGATATTATTATCAGTGTGAAGAACCACCATATGCCTCCTACAATTCTTGTAGAAGTTGCCTGTAAAAAACACAAAGTTGATCAGCGCAATAATAATTGGTATTTCGACGGAAAAAATTTTTTTTATCTTAAATTATTACTCCTATTAATTACTCTAAGCGTTTTAATATAAGTATAAGCATAATTAGTCATTCTTACAGGTATGCGTTTGTATGTGAATGTAAGCATCTAATCTAAAAATAGTATTAATAAAGATATACATACCTGTAATGTTTGTATTAAGAGATGAGAGACTACAATATTTGACAAAATAATTGATTGCTATATTTGCAATTAAAATGCTGAAAAAATACTGTTCAGGAGTATAGATTGAAAAAAAGAAAGTAATTTAAATGGCGTTGCTGGTATATCTTTAAATAAGTGAAAAGTATCTTGACTTGAAAATGCGTGATGGTCATTGTTATAACATGGAATGATTTAAAACATATATTGTGCAAAATATATTCTCGAAAACGACCGAACGGGCAAGAGCGGAAGAAAGTTTTGTATGCGCTTCGAAGACGAAGATATTACTTAATACACAAACTCGTCTACGGCTCGCGCTTTAAACTGGTCACTCATTCATTATGATTTCACTCACTTGGTTCGTAAATAACTATTTTCTATTCCGGTGCTATAAAGTTCACTTTACGACACCCGTTTTGGTTGCATAATAGTTATTTACGAACCAAGTGTGTGAAATCATATTTCGCGAATGAGTGACCAGTTTAAAGCGCGAGCCGGAGGCGCGTATACATATTTATGCACACGAATTCGCGAAATGTTTCACGCACTTGGTTTGTAAATAACTATTATTTCATTCATTATTAGTAGAATGCGACTTTCTTCTGTTTTTGAATTTGTCATTCACCTGTGTGCGTAGTAATATTCTAATATCGGCACGGTAATCTGACATATATAGTCACGGACTACATCCAGACCGGCAAGTAGATTGAAAAATTAATCCATGAATTATGTTCTTGTCTAACAACTGTAATGCGTATTCTATACATCCTTATCATATTTTTCTGTAGACATAATACAGAGGGCACTGAATGTTGAGCACTAAGAGTTGTCAATTGTGTAATGTCAAGTGTTGTCAATTGCGTAGCGACTTTCTAAAGAATAAGTGCGCAAAAATGACTTATGAAACGTGTTTCTTAACTATTTTTTCTATTTCGGTTATTAAAAGTTCAAAAGAGATTAAAATGAGAGACATGTTTTGTATGACAGGTATTGTTTGACATATAAAATTAGCATGCGATGAGTAATACTTTATGCAACCAAAACGGGTGTCGTAAAGTGAACTTTATAGCACCGGAATAGAAAAAATAGTATTTTATAAGTATCAATATGGTTTTTGTTTTTATAAATAAACTTTTGATTATATGTTTAATATTTACTGAAACATGTAAATAAGTATTGAAGTGCACGTCTAGTTAGTATTTTGCACAGCAGCCACTGGTATGAAGGTAACTTTATAACAGCAACAATTACATGATTCCTACGTGAAATCCCCTTGCTATAAAAATATGGCTTCTACAATAAGGAATTCCATGGCAGTTGTATAAAGTTAAGCGCACATTGAGCTGCGTCGAACCAACCTCTTAACGCCACATATTCAGTCCTGGCCAATAAGGCCAGCCATATTTTCGGTACCGCGACTCGTGCGGTTCTGATATGTCAGCGCATGATGATTGTAAGTAGTGTAATAGTATATTATGACACTAGTGCATAATCAAGCTTTTAAAGCACGAGTGTCATACGATACTTTTTAGTATAAATGCAACAATAATTTTAATTAGAAGAAATCAAATCAATAATTTCAATACATGACTCGTAACGTTAAAGCCACTCCGCTTCGCGTCGTGGCTTTAAACTTGTTACTCGTGCTTTAAAAGCTAATTATGCACGAGTGTCATACGATATTTTTTAGTATAAATGCAACAATAATTTTAATTAGAAGAAATCAAATCAATAATTTCAATACATGACATGTACCTATATGTCATTTGACATTTCCTGACATTTCACTGGACTATTAAACGCTTGGGATTGGCTGTTACCAAGCAACCTTTATACGCACGCCGTGCGATAAAGGCCCGATTATGCACGCTTATGGGTGTGTTTTGATTGGTTTATGATGCATGCATACTAAAAAATATATTTTATTTCGATTCGTGCGGTGTTTGCGATTCATTCGACGTGCTCAATGTGTGCTTGCCTTCATAGTTGCTGTATGAAAGTTACTTTGAGTCGTAGTTAGTTATTGCTATGTGGAGCAAACATTTAAATGCATCATTTTAAATTTGTCGCTTTGTGATGCTACTGCCACCTATGTTATGTCTACCGTTATTCTTTCTTGGAATACAATTTACCGTTAAGTTGCGGGTCTCTCCGTGGTCTGTGATATAGTTCATCCAAAGTTTATTTGGACTTTCGTCATTAATACGAGCGACATCATGTTCCAGCACCAATGCCAAATGTGTTTTGATCATAGATATAGAGTATATAGAATGCTTATGTGCCGTGTGTGCAGCTTTCTGAGTTGGGACAACATGGGGGCCGCCATTGTGACACCATTTAGTTACTTTTTTAGTTTTAATTGATGTTTTCACTGTGTTAACGTGGTTGGTTGGTTACTTGATGTATATATTTTTCATATTTTTGTTTGTTTATATGAGATTTGAGGTTATTGTTTAACGACTTGTAAAGTTTGGTGTTAGATATTTTGGTTAATATTTTCTGCTACTTTTTTTTGACATACATACATACACTGTTTTCATGATGTTTAATTTAGAAGCTTGTATTACATATTGTATTGAATATAATTAGCTTGAATGGTTTAGACTTATTTCTCACCTTGTGTTATTGTTACAATAGTGCAAAGTGCTTTCTGAAATCATGCAACAGTAAATGAGTAAATGAATTTTGTAGCTTCTTTATAGGTGTTCTAAGATTTTCTTGTCTTGAATATTGTCTGTATGTTGTTGAAGTTAGCTAAATTTAACGTACCATTATGTGATCACTTATCGTGAGTTTCAATTTAGGCCAACGGAGATCTAGTAACACACAGGTAAGCAAATAAACAGAAACATCAGAAAAAAAAGTAGAGAATAAACGAAAAGATATCTGAAAAAAAGTGAAGGAGAGCAGATACTTTACTGAAAGAACAAAAAATATAGATAATATTGAAGAAAGTAAAAATAATAACATATAAATAAGTTTACAGTATTGGTTACGGAAGGGAAAAGAAAAAGTAGCTTATGTGAACGGAAGAAAAAACGCAGGTGAAAACTACTGCAAAAAGATGATTTCCTGCACACATACACAAATATTTGAGTATCGTATAAATCTTTTAGCATAAATCTAGGAAAATTAATTGTCTTTAGTTATTTGAAACTTACAATTACATTACGAACAGTGCAATATGTAGGTATACGAAAAATAATAATTGCTACTGCGATTACACACTATTTATTTATAGTTTATTATGACGCTGTGAACTTCTATTTCATTTAGTATTTTATTGTGTGAATAAATTACATTTCAAATGAAAAAAACACAGCCACCTTTGACAGAAATGTAAAAAGTTGACCTGCACTAGATGGCAAATTTTTAGAAGAAACAGAATATGAACAGAAATAATACATGTTGTATTTAAAAATTCAAAATTAACGTCACTTCCGGTTTGACCGGAAGTGCTATAGAAAAACTGAGTGCACCTGAAGAAGCCCACCAATCACCCATATATACCGTCCGAATTTCAAAGTTTTATTTTAACTAATAAATAAATAGCGGGCTGATACATGATCTCGTTGACACCCGGTATACCTCTATATCTATGGTTTTGATATAAATATTGGTTATGTATACTTATTTTGACAGTTAGGTTATGTACATTATACACTTAAAAAGTCAGCTGATATTTGTCATTTAAAAAAAGTGGGACTGAAAAAATTACCTTTATTTATTTATATTTATTACCTTTAGTCATTCATTTTAATGCCTAATATATTTAAAATTCTTATTTTTACAATATAAGTAATTGTAATTAGCATAGTAGTTGATTTGCATAATTTTGACAGATATATCAATATGTTTTTCCAAGTCATTTGCACAGTTGCTCCGGTTTTCTGCTGTCACTTGCTCCAATCACACAATATTTTTACACATTATATATAAATGCTAATAGTTAAATATTTGTTCTAAAAAGAATAGTTTTTAGATGCGGTAATGGCAATAAATAACAAAAATATAAAGAAAAACACTATACACACGAAATGTTAAATTGACTGATAATGACTGATGGTATGAATTATAATTGAGTACTCCTGGGGGCATTAAAAACCACTAAATTACCCTTACAGAACTTTCTATTTGACTAAATTTATTTTGGTATGAATATGACGTCACGGATGATGTAAGTCCAAATAAACTTTCGATGAACTATTATTTGTTTCATATTGCTAATACATTATTAATAATAATTATTTTGTCTCTACTCAAATTGTTCTTGTTCTATATTTTACAGTTAATCAGATTTGTCTACAAATGTAATACAAAATGCAATGGTAAAACGTTTGAAAGCTGGAATACTGTATCACATATTTTGTAGCTAAATATTAACTTTAAATCGATTTTGAATGATCTATGATGAAACAGAGTTTAATTGTAAATGCAGTTAGCTGAAAGTTGTGAACGTGTAAAAGTTCGAATGTAACAGTTCTAATAGAATAGAGAGTATGAAGTGAGAACAATTATAACTTTTAGAAATCCGTCCTAGTGAATTTCGCAAATTTCCTAATAGATTTAGATAAAAATCATAACTTTAGGGTAATTGAAATATTCGGATTGCCCTTCGAAGTTTAGTACATTGCTATGAATATTGATTGACCAATTAATGCAGTTTTATTTGAAGCCCAGCATTACCGATATATAATTTACGATTTAAATTTTATTGATATAATTATGAATCACACATTATACCGGTTTGATTATTTTTTATTAGTGAGTGCGTATCACAGACGTATACAGGGTGGGACATTAGTGCGAGTAAGTCCAATTACTCCTGTATTATAAGAGAAATGAAAAAATGTTATTAAGATAAAAGTTAAAACGCATAGAGGGCTATAACCCATTTTTTTTGTTAACTGTACAAGATGTCAAATACAGACAGGGTAAACTAAACTTACTTTATTTTAAATGGAATATCCTGTATATTTTTACTGTTTACGATTCTACTAGGTCTTACCTTTATTATAATATAGGGTTTTGCTGTTATTTTGTTTACTTTAGAAGATACGGGAAGTTTTGCATGGATTTAATAACAAAGTTGGCGCCTCCTACCGTACTACAGCTTCCACATAAAATAATTCGTTTGCGCTAGGAACATTTTTAATGTGATCTCCGTTCATCAGAAATTATTTATTTATCGGAGTATTTAAAATTTATATACAGGGTGAGTCATAACTCGGAATGTTTATTTTCTCACCTAGTTCAGATGGAACCCCCTGTATTTTATTATTGCAGTAAACTCCTCTTGTCACGAACTTTCTTATTTATTAAACGTTCTCTCTAGCTAAATGTGCTAGTTTTTGAGTTATTTGCGTTTCTACAAGTCGAACATTGTTTTCGTTATTATTATCCATTTTAACTCTTTATAGCAATAATGTAAAGGCATTTATCGCATAATTATGTATATTATTAACTCACAAGCATCAAACGATGAAGTATGATTTTGAGGTTAGACTTTGACAACAAATCTTAACACTTATCTCCATACACTGGATAAGTATCGATGGATGTATGGATTTTTCAAAAAATCTAATTATCTCCTAAATGATCAATTTTAAGTGTAGGACATGTTGAGTACAAAAGATGTAAAATTGGACGCCGAAGACGACGAAGATATGGGAAGTGCCATTTGAAAACATTAAGTTATGGTTCTTCAAAATTTCGAAGAGTTACGTGCCATAGTACAGTAACCACGCAATGTGAATTGCCGGACTCGGCGTTAAAATATACTCCAACATGTTGTTTAAACACATGATGAATTCTAAATTGATATTCGAAAAATCGAGTGTTCTCTGATTTTTTGAATAAATGTCCGCTATAGCAAACTTTTTTAGAAAAAATCGAATAACTGCAAAATGCTTGAATCAAATTGAAAAAAACTAAACGTATTTATAAAGCTTAAAAGTAGGTAAATACAAATATGTAAAAATATACAGGGTGTTCCATTAAAAATAACAAAGTAGATGGCGACTTCCGGTATAACATTTTCAACAGACTGAAAATGTTTAAATATATTTATTATTGTTAAATTTATCTATTTTAACTAGAGGTGGCATATTGATACCATATACGTAGCTGGAGATATTTCGAGCGTTACACCCGACACATCAACGCCTAGTCCAAATCCAAAAAGGAGCAAAAAGGGCTTTGGAGGAATTCACGAAATCTGTGTCTCGGCTTTGTTTAAAATTCAACTCCTAAGGAAGTGAAACGGGGGTGAAATAAAGTGAAAGGTGGTGGTAAAGTCTGTGTAGTAAATAATATTTCTACGGTCAAATTTACTTGAAACTTAATACCAATGCTGAGTGCCAGAATTTGTATAGAAGAAATAAAAAAATACTTACACTTTCATGGTAACATTTTTTGGAATTAATTTTTAATGCTACTTCACAAAATCGAAATGAAATACGTTTTTTTGTTTTTTTTTAATTAAATTCATGGGAGAGAAGTATGGAAACAATATTTTTATGATGTACACTCTTTGTACAGTTTGTTAATTTATATGTATATGAACAGTGGATGTGACAACATATAAATTCGATTAAAATGAAAAAAGCTGAACAAATCTTATGGTCTACGCGAACGAAGCCATGGGTAGAAAAGCTAGTAAAATGAATGAAGTTATTCCCTACATTTTTATCCGTTCCTAAAACCAGGGTTGGTAGGAAGCGTGTTTGTAAAGATGCAATGTCCAAAAAACTGTTTCCTTTATCTCCGAAGGGAGCACAATGTATTGGAAGATATTATTGTAAGTGGAAAACATCAAAATGACTAAAGGGTCATGAACCATAATATACAGAGAGTATAGCTAGAATTTTTATTTGCGTTATTACTGTTTAGATGAATAAGTGTATATATTTCTGCTTCCATATTTTTAAAGCTTCTTTGGAAAGCCAATTTTTAGATTGATTCGTGAAATGCGTATTGTAGTATACTTTCTAGATATATTTTGTTTGAGATCGTGGCAAAGTTTTTTCTGATATAAGTAGTGATTCTTCTAAACTTATATAATAGATAAGATTCCTAAGATTAGTATTATTTAAATTCTGTTATTCACCTCCAATAAGTTTTCCTTTTCAAAGTAAAAGATCATATTTCTGAAATGTGTAAAATTTAATTTAGTAACAGAACATTTTTACAGAAAAATTGTTCAATATACTAAATTTAGATGTTAAAAAATATTGTTTCTTGTATAGATTTTGCTGTCACATTCTTGTGGTATAAGGGTATATACATAAATCAAACAAGAAGATAGTTAAAAAACTGTTTACTCTATTTCTACCTTGTATACCATATGTAAAAATTCTTCAATTGTGTGTTGTATGTGATGTAAACTCTACTACCGCGTTTAGCGGTTTTAAGGCCCTACTTCAGTTATTATTATGACAGCTTTGAAAGTAGCACGCTGACCCATTGTTTGATTTTTAGTTAACTAATTTAATTACATATGTCTTCGCCTTTTCAATAGTTTTATATCGTTAAATTGTTTGCAACCACCACGTAGATTTCGTTCTATTGTAGTTGTCATTAAAAACATTGAAAAAGAAAATTAAACTTCGAAACGCTTGTACCGGGTGTTCGGATAAGGATACGGAGGGCTGTATCTCGACAATGGTAATCACCAGAAGTTTTGGAGAAAAATTCTTATAAATAAAGTGGGTAAGAAAAATTGTTGGAAATTATTTTGAAGTGTGTAAATCGACCGCTAGAGAAGAAACATAAAATCTACGCTATCTCGAAAAGATAATCACCTATAACTTTGAAAACATCATTTTATAGCTTGGGTAGTACTGCACCATTTTGTCTTGTAATTTTTTTTCCAATCAGCCATAATAAAGGAGGTGGGGCCGATGAATCTATCAATATTTATATTTTAATATCTCTTGAACCATTCACCCGATGTGAATATTTTTGGTTTCGTTTGAAAGAGAATTTTGTGGACTTTTAAAACAAATTTGTTATTAAACTTTTCTATTTAAACCAAATAAACTAGAGGGCGTTATCTGCAACGTTTACACATTTTTGTAATTTTTGGAATAAAGTTAAATGGAACGATACTATGTTCTTGGCACATTCTTGGCCACAATATAATTATTCGAATTTTAGCCAAAACCGCATCGCGATATGTCCATGGATTCTCGATTTATAGGCGAAAATGTTAAAAATTACATCACATGTTCTTGAAATAACTTGACTACATCCCCCATAAGTAATAAACAAATTTCAATAATCATTGTATAATTTAAGCGCTCCGGCATCACTTATTGTAATTATTATAAGGTAAATGATTTTTATTCGACCACTCACAATAATTATAATGTTGTAAATGCTGTCATGGCTAACTAATAAAAAAAGAACTAATGCAAATAGTATGTATTGTGGAAGATAAAACTACTAACTTGCCAATATTTCGAAAACTATCCGGTTTTATAATAGACATGCTTATACAAAGTTACCCTTATTTTTAATGCCGAACAAGATAAAATTACAAAAATTGCCACTTTCCATTTAAAAAAATTGACTTTCGGTAATTTTTCCGATTTCATTTTCAGAAGTATATTTCGAACACTCTGTATGAATAATTGCAACAATTTTATACAAATAGTATTTAATTAGGTCATCTACTTGAGAAACCTTACTTCAAAATAAATAATAAACTAATCCTTATATGGAAAAAGTGCAATTAATTATCTGCCTGCAAACGTCAAATTTAACAAAAGAATGTAAATAAGTCAAAAAGGGTTAGACTTAGATAGATGACATTATACATGAAATATATTTAGAATTTCACGTAGAATCTAAAAACGTGTCAATACACAGGATATTCTATTTAAAATAACGAAGTTGGTGCCTACTTCCGGTATATCCCGAAGCGCCGCCATCTTGAAAATATTTTAGGCGAGTGGCCCCCATCGACTTAAGTATAGTGCCAAATTTTCAGATTATTCCTAGCTATAGTTATCCCGCAATCGATCGTGGAAGTTCCCGGTGAACCATCCTGTATGTATAATATACATACTATATATGTAGAACACAATCACTGAATCAATCTAAGACGTAACTGATTTCAATCATGGCATACTCTGAAAACTTTTTTTGTGGCTCAGTATATACAGGGTGTCTAGTTTAAAGTGCAGTACATGGGGATTTTGGAAACCTTTGGAGATACAACGTCGGTTAAATGGGAGAAAAGTTGCGTATTATTTGTCCATGAATAATTCGACATCAGATTTTGAAATTTTTGTTTCATTAGGCAGATACAGGGTAAAAAAGAAAAAATGCATTTTCGAAAATCTTCCATATTTTGTTTCCTAAAAGAGATAAATTTACAAAAGTTGCAGGCTAGGGATAACAAGTCATGAGGATTTAATAAATGATTCAAAAAAAATCTAGGTCTATTAGATTTTGCGTGACAATAATCAACTTTTTTTTCTTATGGCAGCCATATTATGTATAACAACATGTATAACATGTTTATGTTCAAGATAGTTAAAACATGAAAAATAGAGAAAGTAAGATTTTAACATAGTAGGCCATGGAACTGTGGATAACTTGTGTATACTGATAAAAAAAAAACGAAAAATAACAAGTCTCCAAGTACTGTCAAAATATCTTTAACATTTTGTTCGTTAGTATTCATTAAATGAACGTGGTTAGGTACCTGAATCATTAATGTAACAACTGTTCAATAAGCCACCGTTCATTCGTATGCACAATCTACATTGTGTTAGTACTGCCTCACAAGATTGTCTAACCAGGTTTGGTGTCATTCCATACACTGTTTCTTCAACTGCTTGACGTAATTCTTCCACATTTTTATAAGATCTCGAATACATCTTGTTTGTCAGACAGCCCTATACAAAAAAAACAAGAGGTGTGAGGTCCGGAGACTTAGCCGGCCATCCTATTGGTTCTTGGTTGCCAATCCAGTTATTGTAATATTGATTGTTTAAATAATTCGTAACCAGAAAGGAATTGTGCGGAGGCGCTCCATCTTGCTGAAAATACATATTTTGCAACGTGGCAAGTGGAAGTTCTTCAATTCGTTCAGCTACATGTGTACGCAAAAGTTCTAAATACCTTTCAGAATTCAAATTCTCATTGAAAAAGAATGGACCGATAACGTGGGTATCAATAACGCCGATCGAGACATTAAATCGCCATCTGACTTGCTGTCTAATGCCACGAACTAGGTGTGGATTTTCATCGGACCAAAAGATAGTATTTTTACGATTAAACATTCCAGAGTTAGTAAATCGACTCTCATCAGACCATAAAATTTGCACAAAGAAGTTTGGATTTTCATTATGTTTTTCGATGAACCAATGACAGAATTGTGCTCTCCATATTTCGTCACCATTTTGAAGCCCTTGACTGGCTTTTTCAAGGTAAGGTTTGAATTTAGCACGCTTTAAAATGGTACCAGCTGTTGACCTAGCGACGCCAAGTGTATTTTCAATTATACCCGTAAAGACGTACGGAGATTTTCAACTACTGCTTGAAGAACAATATTTTCATTATTTTCATTGTTTTGCCTTCTTTTGGGTTTGACTTCCATGTATTATCAAATTATCACGCAATCGGCGAAACATGCTTTTTCTGGCTGTCGCCTTTCAGGGTATCTATCTAAATACATTTCTGCAGCCAATTCCTCATTTCTTCCACACAAAATAAAACACCCCAGCATTTAATATTTGTCACTATTTGTAAAACGATTCATCTTAGGTTTGCACAGTTCAGATACTTGTAACAGTACCATAGATGAAATATAATATAGATGCGTCAGATAACATATGTCAATCATAACCATGTTTTGCGCCATCTACTGAGTACGTTCGCATTATTATGCGAAAGCGCGACGCTTAAATATACCAAAGCGTACGATGCATTTTATTTCAATTTATATTTAATGAATTAATACAAAACATAAATAACAAATATGTATATATAAGTTATATTGTATTTTTATGAATAAGGTAAATTACAAAAGGATAACATATTTGATAGAAATAAGGGTCGATTTCGTAATAAAACCTAATGCCGTATTATTATTTAAAGTCACTATTAAATACAAATTGACTTTCATAAAAAAAATAGTGTTATGCGATCATTAATTGATATATTCCTCAGTCCTTTTTGATGTACCGTTAAACTACCATACTCATTACTTAACCGAGAATAAACCGAATGAAGGACATTATTATGAAATCGGACCGTAAGTACATTAGAATTCTGTATACAATAGAATTTTTCTATACAATAGAAAAAAGAAACAGAAATTTAAGTTAATGATGAGTAATTATATTATTTATAAGCCATTTAGCCCCCTGCTGCAATTTGTTTATAATATGAATAAAAGTCGGAGTTGATGCTTTTACTGCTGTGGCCGGTTTAAATACAGAGAAATACGAAAATTTTATGGTAAGTATTTCAGATCCGGTTCCATAAGAAGACTTTCATGGCTATAGGTTGAGACCATACATTTTCACTACATATATTGTTATGTTATAAATTGGCAAATTCTCAGCTGGAACTTCTTCAAAAATTCTCCGAAAAATGATTGTAAGTGAAACCTTTTTTCATTAGTATGAAGCAATATCGTAGAATACTACCAAAATAGGACGCCCATAGAAATAATATAAAAAATATTCAAATCATACTAAAACGACATAATATTAATAACTCAATTCAAAACTACCTTAGTCCACTGATAAAAATAGGTGAAAAGCGCACGATCGCTGAAATGTTAAAATTTTTGCCGCAACAACAAAACGCATAATGAGAATTAGGCCGAAAGCTTACTTGGAATATTTAAAACTGAATATGCAGTAGACAACAATCTATTATTAGACCCACATTGATCATTAGTAAAATGATTTCTACAAACTCGTCGATTTTAATATACATTTTCTGGTGGCAAATTACATCATTCATCATTACAGTACTTGATCCATTTTTTAAACATCCATATTTTTCGCTGGATTAGGAAAACAGTGTCTGCTACCATATTTTACTACAAAACCATTTTTATAACGCAGCGCGGACCTTCCATATTAGTTAATTATTAAATTATGATAATATGCTAGAACACTAAAATAATTAACATGCAACTAAATACAAAGTGAAACAATAAAACTAAAGTAATTAAATATTGTGTTTGAAGAAAGAAAAGAACTCGAAATAATCAATAATATTGAACACAACTCTTAAACCAATTATACATTGACAATAATTTGACAAATGTCAAATCAAAATTAAACAAATTAACATTTGAACAGCATTATTGCATTGCAGCGCCTCTCATGGGGACGTTCGCATTAAAAATATTGGTAGTAGTCATGGTAATCTAGTGAAACCGGCCTGAACAGTACAATGAGATTAACAATAGGATTACTGACATTTCAGAATAAACTTCACAGCTTTAGAGTTGTTTAATACAAATGTCACATTTATTATCACGACATACTATGTTAAAATCTTACTTTCTCTATTTTTCATGTTTTTACTATCTTGAACATAAACATGTTATACATCATTGAATAGCATTTTTTTAGATATTAAAAATGTCAAAATCCAATATGGCTGCCATAAGAAAAACAAAAGTTGATTATTGTCACGCAAAATCTAGTAGATCTAGATTTTTTTGGGAATCATTTTTAAAATCTTCATGAGTTGTTATCCCTAGCCTGCAGCTTTTGTAAATTTATCCAAAGTTGCAAAATAAAAGAAACAAAATATGGAAGATTTTCAAAAATACATTCTTTTTCACCCTCTATCTACTTAATGAAACAAAAATTTCAAAATCTGATGCCGGATTATTCATGGACAAATGAATACGAAACTTTTCTCCCATTTAACCGACGTTGTATCTCCAACGGTTTCCAATATCCCCATGTACTGCATTTTAAACTGGACAGGGTGTATATTAATTCAATATGTGGAGTTTATGAGGTTTATCGGTTTATTTCAATAAAAACTTGAATTGTGTTTGTTCAATACTTTGTAACCTGAGACATTAAAGAAGTACGGTCGATAATAGATGTTTAATTAACGACTGTACTTCTTTAATAGGTGTTCGTCGTTTGCGTCAGTAAAAACGTCAACTAATATGTTTACTCGATATTTTTTAAAAAGATATTTAGTACTTATACTATGTTTATGCGCGGGTCGATGACCGCAGTGGTTAGGCGGCTGACTATCGTTGTGAGAGGACGATAGGTGCCGGGGTTCAATTCCCTGGAGGGACGGTGACATTTTTTCAGAGAGTTTAATCCCGGATCGACTTGCTATTCGCTGTTGGGAGCAAAGTGATTAACAGCGCGGCATCATAAAAGGCGACATGATGCTGTTACAAAGCCATTTGAACACAAGTTACACACACCAAACTACACCGCGAGAATTGCAGTGATAGCCAGACAAGTAATACAGCTTACGGAGTCACTGCAACTAAGCACCCACAACACATTAAAAAAATACTTCATCAGGAGTCATTAAGTGAGTTTTTATGTATCTATTCATATACATACATTATAACTCAATTACTACAAAAATATTGTGTAAACAGAATTGAGTTTTTTTTATTGAAACAGACGATAAATCTAACAAGTTTCAACAACCGATATCATTGTTGTATAACAATAATTTACACTGTATAAATAAATACGTATAGGTATGTATACCGGTCGTTTTGAGAAATAGGATAAATAAAAACTCCTGGAAGGGGAAAGAGGTACGAACATTCGCTAAGAAGTGGGGACGCATATGTATGACTCTACCACAGTCTAGTCTATATCGGTGTGCTCTACAATATTGGTGGGGACGTAGCTCCTTTTACCTCCTCACCGCTTTAAATGTCCTACAACTCAAAACGACTGGTATGTAACAACGTATACTAAATAAATCAAAAGTCATGTAAGAACAATAGCTAGTACAAACGGAACCAACAGCGTTTAGATTGAATATGGTACGTATATTTAATGTGATGCTTTTGTGAACGTAAATGAACTCACAGGGGGAAATGTCCAGAATATCTGCGAATGTTACAGGTGATATTGAAATATAAAAGATACATTTCTAAGGCTACATATTAATTTAACTCGGACGATTTCTACTAGTAAAGAAGTGGAGTAAGAGAATATTTTCCCACTGTTCATTAGTGAAGCTGTAACAGTTCAGATACAGATAAAGACATCCTGGATGGTGTTGGAATAAATAACACGTATATTGCACGTGATTTGAATGATTGAAAAACATATCGTATAAAAAGAGAAAATCACATAAAACTATACTATCAAGAACTATTTCTGTGAGCAAATGGTTTTTCATTATAGTAGGATAGAATGGGAGAATACGTTAGTCAAGAACAAAAATATTAACTTACTATCACTACTATTTTTATTTTATTTCGCAAATAAAAGAAAGATAAGAAATATAAACTCTTTTCCAGTCAATAATGTAACTCGAAAAATATCTCTTTTAAAATACGAACTATATTAAAAAAAGTGTACTTAATCACCATCTGCGTGGGTAAGTCAGTGTTATATCTTTGTTTATTATTATTACTAGCAAGAACAACACTGTATTATATACTATTAATATATTTATTAGCATAACATCATTACAGCAAGCGCGGTGGCGTCTTACAATTCTGTTTTCGTGTTGCCCCCTCCCTCTCCCCCCCCCCTCGCGCATCTCTATATATATCGATATGTCTAGCGTCCTGTAATACCAACCAATATATTACAATGCGCACAACTACATATTTGAATCTTATTACAACATCTCCCTTCCTTACAAATGAAACATTATGTTAATACTGCTAATAGTAGTAAAGTTTTACTTAAGCTACAAGTTATCTTATTTTATAATTACTAGCTAATTAACCTAAGTAACAATAAACTTAATATCTAATATAGTCTTTTAAATAGCTAGGAGGCTTAATATTTCGTTTTGGTCTCACTCCCGTATCACAATTGCATGCTTCCGATTCCGAACCATTTAACGGTGTATTAGTAATCTCTTCGGGTTCCTCATTACTTTCTATTGTATTATCACGTTCTCTTGTTTGATAATATTGATTAAATATTCGGTCATACTGTTCTTGACTAACGTGCGTATCGTCGTTAAATGGTCTCAAAAATCGTCTATTTGTGATGTATCTGTTACCAGTTCTATCTAGTTCAATGACGTATGACCTCGGTCTATTTGGATCCGTATTAATGATGTATCCTGGTTCGCATTCTCCCTCATCGTTTTGTATCATGATTCTGTCATTAGCTTTTAATTCTGGCAAGTTCCTGTGTTTTTTATCATAATAATATTTTTGTTTATTTTGTCTATCTTTCAGCTTATTAACTACATTCCTATGCGTTTCGGAAGGTTTTAATAATTGATTACTAACAGGAATAATACCTTTCAGTCTTCGTCCAAACAGTAATTGTGCTGGAGACGGAATTGTTGAACAAATAGGTGTGTTGCGATACTCTAATAATACCAAATACATATCTTTATTGTCCTTCGTTGCTTTCTTCAAGAGCTTTTTGATAGTCTGTACATGTCTCTCTATTAGACCGTTTGACTGAGCATAACAAGGACTACTTGTTTTAGACGTGATTTCCCATTCCTTGAAAAAATTTTGAATTTCACTATTAATAAATTGACTTCCGTTATCTGACATAATTATGTCTGGTTTCCCATGTCTCGCAAAAATAGATTTTAAATGTTGTATTATAACACCGCTCGTCGTGTTATTATTTAAACAAGCAATTTCTGGATATTTTGAGTAAGTATCTACCAAAAGTAAATAATGTTTATCTTTTAACTGAAACAAATCTGCTGCTACTACCTGCCATGGTCTATCCGCTAATTCACGATTGATTAAACTCTCTGGCTGTTGTGAATTTTGGTATTCAGGACATGTGACGCAATTTTGTATCATATTTACAATTTCTTTTGACATGTGCGGCCAAAACACTGTTTCACGAGCTTTGTTTAACGTTTTTTGATGCCCAAATGACTGTAATGTAATTTTTGTAATATTTCTTTCCTCATGGCATGTGGTATGATTAATTGATCAGATTTTAACAAAACATCGTTTACTTCTGAAATTACCTCCCTATAGTTCCAGTATGGTTTAACAATTTCATTTAGTAATTGTTTGCTATTTGGCCAACCGTCTTTTACTGTTATGTTTAATTCTTGTAACTCTTTATCCTTAGCAGTTTCTTGTTTTAAAATTTCATACTTTTCTGGTGATATTGCTATGTACTTCATGAAATCTAAGTGTAAATCTATATCTTTCTCATGTAAATCAAATTTGTCATCGTTGTAGCTAGCTCTAGACAACGCATCGGCAAAATATAATTTTGTTCCCGGTTTATATCTTACATCGATATCGTATTGTTGTAAATTTATTAGTATTCTTTGAATGCGTAAAGGACATTGTTCTAACGGTTTTTTAAATATTATTTCTAATGGTTTGTGATCTGTTTCGACTAAAATCTCGCGACCATATAAATACTGATGGAACCTTTGGCATCCAAACAAGATTGCCAGTGCTTCTTTTTCAATTTGCGCATAATGTACTTGACTTTGTGTTAATGATTTCGATGCATATGCAACAGGAGCTTCATTTTGTAGAATTACTGCACCGAGTCCATCTTTAGAACTATCTACTGAAAGTGTTATAGATTTATTTGCATCATAATATTGTAAAACCAGTTTTTTCGTTAATATTTCTTTTAGATTATTAAATTCCTTTTCATGCACATTATGCCAATCCCAAACTACATTTTTCTTATTTAGCTGTCTTAAGTTTGCTGTGATTTTTGTTAAATTTGGTATAAATTTTGAGACATATGTTATCATACCTAAGAATCGTCTCAATTCTTTGTTATTAGTTGGTTGGGGAATTTGCTTTATAGCTTCTATTTTGTCGTCATCAGGATAAATGCCATCTTTTGAGATGATATGTCCAATATACCTTAATCTTTCCATTCCAAACTTACATTTTTGCCTATTAAATCGTACTCCCATTACTCTAGCCTGCTCTAATACTTTACTTAAAATTATATTATGTTCTTTAAGAGTTTTTGCATGAATTATTATATCATCCACATAGATTTTAACTCCATTTATATCACTAAATATTTCGGCAAACGTTCTGTGAAAAATTTCCGGTGCGCACGATAACCCGAATGGTAATCTTAGGAAACGATAGCGCCCAAATGGTGTAGAAAAAGTGGTTAACATTGATGATTTTTCATTTAATTTTATTTGCCAAAACCCTTTATCAGCATCTAATGTTGAAAAATATTTGGAACCTGCAAAGTCATGTGTTAACTCTTCAAACGTCGGAATAACATGATATTCCCTTTTTATGGCTTTATTAAGTTGTTGAGGATCAAGACAAATCCTTATCTGATTATTTGACTTTTTAACCAAAACTATGGGATTAACGAATTCTGTGGGTTCCTTAACTTCACTAATAATTTTTCCTTAACCATTCTTTGTAACTCAGTTTTTAATGAATTCAATAATTGATAGGGCACACGCCTGCTTGGAACTACAGCTGATTCATAACTACTTTTTAATTCTAAATTATACGGTGTAATTTTAATTTCACCGATTCCATTGAAAACAGAACTATAGTTATTTAAAATTGTTTCAATTTTTTCTAACTCTATGCTATCTTTGTTCACTTCTTCTATTAAATTATTTACCTCAATTGCATTACTCTTAGCATCATTAATTTTTAATAATTGTAACTTTTGAATGGTTTTGTCACCAAGAACTGGTTTCTGCTTTTTGCTTGTTTTAATGATTAGAAAATTTAAACACAACTTTTTAGCTTGAATCATAATGGGAATGTTACATGAGCCCAAAACATTTAATTTTGAACCTCCATAGCCAAATAAATTACCTTCAAAGGGTACTAGTTTACAAGGTAGATGCAGTTTGTTAAATATATATTCTGGAATTGCATCAACATCAGAACCTGTATCTAATTTGAATTCTATCTGTTTGTTAATTTCGAAAAAGCTAACAGTAATAACACTTTTAAATTTACTATCCCCTTGATCAATAACACCTATAAATAATGAGTCATCATCACTTACGTCCCTTACATCTACATTAGAAGTGTCTACGCTACTCTTAACAGTATTAAGATTAAACTTTGTTCTACAATATTTGGCAAAATGATTCATTTTATTACATTTGTGACATTGCTTTCCATAAGCTGGACATTGTTTAGGATTGTGTTTAATACCACACTTACCACAGTTGGTTCTATTCATCTGTTGTGTGTTACCTCTGTTTGGATTGCCTCGGTCTGGTCCTTGCTGTTTACGAAGCTGATTTTCATTACGATGATGCCTTGATTGCTGTCGAAATCCACTTCTTTCTTGTTCTGTTTCCTTGTCCTGGCCTCTTCAGTTTCTGTTGGTGTGGGTATTGGTATTCTGCTGTGTTCTGCTCTTCGAAATCAGACCCACATCCATGCTTTTCCTTTCGTGTAATTGTTTAATGTGTGATTCTGCCTGCTCTGCTGATTTACAGATGTCAATTGCCTTTGTGAGGTTTAACTTCGTCTCCCTTAGTAGTTTTTCTTTAGTTCTTCCATCATTGATTCCACAAACTATTCTATCGGTTATTAGACCATCCTTCATGCTCCCAAATTCGCAATTCGCAGCTATTTTTCTTAACTCACTTAAGAACACATCAAAGCTTTCTCCACTTTGTTGAATTCTTACGTTAAATTTGTGTCTTTCCACACTAACGTTCAATTTAGGTAGAAAATACCCATCTAATTTTGAAATTATGCTTCTCACATTTTTCTTTTCTACCTCTTGCAGCTCTAAAGTTTCTAGAATATCGCGTGTTTCTTCACCAATGATGTGAAGGAATGTTGCTGCTTGCACTTCGTCTTCGCATTCAATACAGCCGGTTGCTGTCGCATATAAATTCCAATTACTTTTAAAGCGTTTCCAATTCTTCCCCATATCGCCATCTTGTTCCATTGGCTTCGGTTGATTAATGAATTCCATTCTGTTCATTTTCCTCGATATTTCTCCCGTTTGTGACTGCGCCATGTTATATCTTTGTTTATTATTATTACTAGCAAGAACAACACTGTATTATATACTATTAATATATTTATTAGCATAACATCATTACAGCAAGCGCGTGGCGTCTTACAATTCTGTTTTCGTGTTGCCCCCCTCCGCGCATCTCTATATATATCGATATGTCTAGCGTCCTGTAATACCAACCAATATATTACAATGCGCACAACTACATATTTGAATCTTATTACAACAGTCAGTCACACAAAGAGGTAACCGATCAAAAGAACAATTTTATTTAGGTTATAAAGATGGCAATTTTTAATGAAAATACATATTGTTATGTGCTCAAAATAGTATTATTTCATTCCTTTGCCAAAATCAACTGCCAAAGTAATTTGCACTTGATGTATGCTGGATACCCTAAAGTACTACGTTTTTCCTGTGAATGTTATTTACTTGATTATTGCGATAATCGATTGATCTATGTATATTCACGTTTTCCACTCGAAGTTTAGCCATATGTTCTGCTCTTGTTGTGTAACGGCTGGTTATTGGAATAGTAGTGACTTTATGTACATATGTATGTATGAGACGGATTTTTGTTCGACTTCTTTTGCTAGTACATTGATCTCGCTCAACGTTTACTTTATGATTTTTTGGTGAAAGTAACATATAGAACAGATTTTATCAAGTCTGTGCTTGATGCATGGTTGTATGAGTCTAATCACATTCTACGTTGGAGAATCTGATGTTCACGTATTGAAAATTGCTGTTGCTGGTCAGGATTTAGTTCGGCTCCTAGTTATTTTAATCGTTTGAGGGTTCGTAATTTAGCAGAACCCCAGAGTGTTGAGGATTAGAGATTCTCTTACCAATTATTTTATACTTATTGTTTATGAGCGATTAACTTAAACGTCTTGTGCATTTGCTATTTTTAACGAATTCATTTAATACAGAGATGTTAAACATTTCTTTCTATTCCAATGGTTTAGCTATAATTAGTTGTAAACATTGGCAGAAATCGCTAGTTATCTTACTTTGATCAATTTCATTGAACAATTTGCTTCGTCTTAGACATATGGATTATACGATGTGTAATTAATTTGACTGTAAATAAGCGGCAATCGCACTTACAATAAAACCATGGAATTGCTCTGTTTACGGTCACTGTCAGTATCTGTTTTGTGACATTAATAGGTAATACATAATTAATAGTTTGAAGTTTGATCGTTTGGAAAATTATTCGTTTTCCTATTTTGATAAAAGTTTTTCTCTTAATAATCACGAACACACAAATGTATAAGAAGCGGAAACAATACAGAATTTGTACCAGACAAAACGTATCTGTATGTTCTAAAAGTAAAATCTGTGAAAGTAACTTTTCCTCCACATAAAATATGCTATTTCTTCTTCAAACTTCGGCAAATTTATGCAAAAATATCTATTTCTAGATGAAGATAAGCAGGTTGGGTAGGATGTTTGGACACTTAGACCGATGATTTTTGTTGTTGTTTCTATAGTAACTCATCATAAAACTGTCAAGTGTCAGTAATTCTCAAATATCTAAGTACTACGATCTAATTCTTCCTACATTCATCGAATTTTTACTTCTCCTCTCAATTTCAACGTTTTTAAATCATTTCTTTTACTTCCTCTGTGGTTTCCTTGCCACTGCTCGTCTTTTTTTTTTGTCCTTCTATCTTCCATATCATTACAATGATTTTCAACTTTCAATTTGTTTCTTTTCTCTCATATATTTTACATGTTTTAGTGTTTATATTTTATATATTTTATACAATAATGTTTGTATTCTTTATCTCTTAACAATCTATATTTTATTAATATTAGTTACCGTCTTTAGCTTCAGTTCCTTATTTAATTTATTTGTATATTTCGTAATTTAGGGCCTTATATGTTTGTAGTTATTTATTCCTTATCAATTAATATAAGCTTTGGTTTAACGGCCCTGTATGTACGTGTTGTTTTACTACACATACAGGGTATATCGCAAAGGAACATTGCAAAACAAACGAAAGTTCCAAGTGTGCAGTGCACCGTAAAACACCGGAAAACAATTCTTACAAACAGGATCGTATAGTAACCGACTATCGATCTCACTATAAAGTAAGATCGGTATCTGTCACTTTTTTTCTTTAATTATTGCGAATAACTCAGAAGCAATGGTATTTAGAAATAGCTATATGATATATGAAATATGTGTAAAATTTATCGTAGAAGCTGAATTTATAATTTATTTTATAGCATGCTGTTTAAAAATCGAAGTTGATGCCCACTAGCGGTTAACTGGAAGTGGCATTTATTAAAAAATATTTTCACGTGATAGTTCATATTCAACCACAGCGAACTGCAAAATTTTGGTTCCGTTCCGTTTGTATAATACTTTTAAAAGGCCATTCTCACTAATCACCCTGTATATCTGTCATGGTGAAATTAAATATATTTTCGTCATTTTTTGTTACTGATTCAACTTAAGAAGGGATTTCCTTTAATCTAATAAATTATTTACTTCCATGATGGGCTAGGTTTTACTTGTAGCAAAACAGTAATTTATTTGCGACCCTTATTAGGACGTAGCTACTGGACCTTAGGAGAGTGGTGAAGAAAAACGTAATAAAGTTACCCTGTTAATGGTTTAGAATATCCGGTATATTTTACATGTTTTAGAACATATAAACGTGCTATGTATATTTAAGTTTATATAAATATACTTTTTACTTCTACGGGTTATTTTCTATACACAGGGTGATACAGGCGATTTTAAGAAAACATAAATAGTGTATTCTACCAACAAAACAGATGAAAAAGAATCAGCCACAGAAGTTGCTGGAGGTTTTTACAATAGAAAAGCACATTACAGCAAAATTATTCATATGATGACTGGGAAAATTATATTAATTGCCAGTGTTGCTTTTTTTTAGGAAAGAAGATGTTCAAAATGTAATCTGTTCAATACAGCTTCGTCAACGCCAAACAGTAAATCAATCGCGCCGAGGAATTGCACTGTATGGTATTTTGTCGTATTCCATTGCCAAGCTTCTTCGATTCTTAACTGTTCTCTTACATTGGGAGGGATTGAGTAGGTATTGGTTTTCCTGTTTTTTTGCGTAAAATAAAAACCTTAAGAGTAAAACATAGAGTACATTTTAATAAAGCCAGTTTAATAATGCTAAATAAAGCAAATATTTAATCTATTTTGACTTTTAATAGAATTAGTTCCACCCAGAATTTACCATACATTTTGATTAAATTAACTGTGCGTTCTATTCTTACAATATTAGATGTTACATATCCTTAGAGTAAAATAAGAATAAAAACTAAAATAATTCGCTCACTGTATTTTTATTATTATTCAGAAAATTATAAGTACATACAGGGCCGTTAAACCAAAGCTTATATTAATTGATAAGGAATAAATAACTACAAACATATAAGGCCCTAAAGTACGAAATATACAAATAAATTTCATAAGGAACTGAAGCTAAAGACGGTAACTAATATTAATAAAATACAGATTGTTAAGAGATAAAGAATACAAACATTATTGTATAAAATATATAAAATATAAACACTAAAACATGTAAAATATATGAGAGAAAAGAAACAAATTGAAAGTTGAAAATCATTGTAAAGATATGGAAGATAGAAGGACAAATATAAAAAAAGACGAGCAGTGGCAAGGAAACCACAGAGGAAGTAAAAGAAATGATTTAAGAACGTTGAAATTGAGAGGAGAAGTAAAAATTCGATGAATGTAGGAAGAATTAGATCGTAGTACTTAGTTCATGATAAATAATTCAACAAATCATAGCAATTTTTGATCAATAAATGGATGGTATGATTTAGTTAGTTAATTCTGCAACACAATAATAATGAATGTTTTTGTTGTTGTCTCGTGTATACTTATTTGTCGGGAGAATTTTAGTAAGGAAAATACTCGAACACGTATGTACAGTAAATTTATATAACATGGAAATAAATCAAAGCTTGTGTTACAACAAAAACCGATTTACTTTGGTTTTATCGTAGATATGTTCTAGAGAACAGAAAGAAAAATCTTATAGACATTAGTAATAATAAATAAAAATATACGGTGTTTGTGTAAAGTCCGAAATGAGAGAAATTTGTTGATTTGATGCTTAGAAGATATTATTTTATACTGTGGTATAATAGCTCTATTAGATTTTTTAATAAACAGCTAGCAATATAATTATTAAAAAGAGCGCTGCGGCTTTATCGTCAAGTGTATTTTTTAAATGGCAGCAATGTGCGAGTGATAACTAGACGTGGCAAAGAGGAGCAAGTTACAGTGCAGTGCGGAGAATATCGTGGAGGGGTCGAGCAGCCGTATCAAGGCGGACAAAAATATATTATATAACGTGGTGAAACACTTACTGTTTTAAAAAACTTCAATGAAATCACAAACTGGGTGGCATCTATTAAATATTTGAATCATTAAATATGTTTCCGCACTTGTTTCACTCATATGAGTACGGCGTGCGGAATAAATATTTTTTTAATGATGATGAAAATAACTGTTCAACATCGAGTGATGTTATATTTGCAAATTTAAAGTAATCCTTGTAACAACTTAATGCATCTTTCGACGCATCTTAACAAATTTACCTTAGTATGAGAAAACCTGAATCCTTGTCAATAACACTTTCAAATGACACATAACAACAATTTTTTATCTTTCAATTCTGCTTTAATACCTCATTCAACATAGTCACGAACAGATGTCATCACGTTTCTTATCGATGCCCGACTTGATAATGTATCATCCGAATACTTGCTCCAGTAGGAGACAAATACTTATTGGTTTAGTAAAGTGAACGGTAGATCACATAGAATAAAACGAACACCTATAACAAATGTTAATTGTTCGCTGTATCGTTTGCCATGGATTGCAGAACAGTGTTTTATACTTTTTAGGTGGCGTTCACAACTTCACGTGCTAGTACAGGTCAAATAGTTGTCGCCACCTTACACATTTAATGCTATCACCTTCGTATTCTAAATCTGGCATACTGGCATTTGTTCGAAATAAGCTGTTTACTAAACGTAATTAACTGCGACATTTTCTAAGTTGTGTGTACCGATAAGCACTCAAAACGACTAGTGAAATAATACTGAACAAGTCTGCCCCTCTACCTTCTTCTCCGCACTGCACTGAAACTTGCACCTCTTTGTCGGCGCTAGCGATAACTCATTTGAAAGTTGTGTCCAATTGTTATTTAACTGTTTATATAGAATTGTCTTAAATGTATGGTTTAACGAACTAACAAAAAATATTTAATTTAAATAGAGAATGATTGCAAAACGACCTGTTGGTACAATATACAGTTACAAAACTCTTTTCTCACCCGTTGAAGAGTTTTTATGGAAATTATACTATATTTTTTCCGTAAGTCTTCAACACCTTAAGCGAACAAATTGTTGATTTTATACACACCATAACTAGTGTAACGGGACGCGATATTTTATATTATTTTATCTTTCAGTCGCATTAACCTGACAAGAGAAACAGGTATTTATTAGATGTAGTAAAGAATGTTATCTATAATTTAAGAAATGAAATGCACCTATTCGAATATATTCCGTAATCATATATAAGTTCCCTATGTTAAATCATTCATATAATTATAATAGTTTCAAATTGTAATAGTTTTAACCGTCAACTGTAAAACATGTGACTTATGGTGTAAGCTGTACCTGCGTAGGGATTCGCATCGCTTCCTCCGCTAAAAAAGAACACTTCGCTGGGCCACCACGGTGTGTAGTTCGCTTCGCGGTTACCTATACATATTTGCCAGTTCAGGGCTAGTTAGTGTACCAGTTTTATTACGTTTGTTAAAATTAATCAGTATAAAAAGGCCGTGTTCACGGGGATACCCCGCACGAAGTCACAAATAAAAATACTGATAAGCAGCAAACAAGAAAGGACACGCCCGAAGCCCATAGACTAGGCGAAGAAGGAAGCGGACATCTTGGTGGGTCGAATCAAAGCCAGCAAGCATAAGCGAAGAATACGTACGTACAGGTATTTGGCCAATAAACTATTATATGCTACGAATACGAGCTCGTAATAAATAGAATCATTTGTATTAAAGTTAAATTGATTCCGCGTTCGTTGTTAAGTTCACTATTACGTATATATATATTTTTTTTTTCCGTTGTAATTATTTAGAAATCAAACGCGTGCGTAGTTATAGTAAGAGTAATAGCGTTTTCCACTCGGACATTTAGAGCGCACTAAAAGTGCACTAACTCGGTGTTGGCTGTTCCACTGGTCTTAGCACTCGCTGCAAGCAAAAATGTTACGTGTTCCACTGGTAAATTTCGTGCTGCTTACGTAGAAGTGACGACATGTGAGCGTCACTACATTTGACCTTGAGTGCGAAAAACTGGACCTCTCAAAATTGACGGGGCCACTTATAGTGCAATCTGAAGTTATTACAAATTATTCAGTTTATTGTACTTTCAATAAGCATACAGTGGGCAAGTGGGTCTAATATATAAAATGTATATAATCAGTATTTCATCGGGTAATCGTTATGGCCGAAAATATTGTACAAATTACTGTTAAATTTTGAAACATACTACTTTATATGTTATCCTCAGATACAGATAATAATACGAAGTGTTCATAAATCATCATTCATGAAATACGGTTTGCGTATTTTATACGAAATATCTTGTCCACTAAAAGATCATTTTCAGAAGTGAATAATAATTAAACAACTTTCTGGTGTAATTCTTCATCTACTTTTACTTCATACGTATTACTATTTACTTTTATAGATTTTCATTTTTTTGCGATGAGCAGTTCATCCCAACAAAGCATTGAAGCATTAACGCCAGTTTTATCGACATACCTATTACACGTTTTGCACTAGCTCTGAGCGAGGGCAGAATCAGTGGTTACGTCATATGACGCTACTCTAGGGCAGTGTCGGTGCAACACGAGTTCCCCCAGTGGAAAACGCTATAAGATAGGTGCATCGTTAATGTTAAGATTCTGTTCAATATTTTCTAACTTTTGTATTTACATATTTATTCAGTTATTTTATTCAATATATTTGTTATTCGTTCATTTGTTGCATTTTCATTTATTCAGTAGTAAATCAGATTGCATGTTTGGTGTCATTAATTATTGTTTAAATATTGTAAATCCTCCATTTACCGCACGCACCTGAGAACGTATAAGGAAAAGATTATAAGAAAGTTTGTAAAGTAAGTATCTGTTTTCTTGATTACGTTAGAGCGATTGCGACCGACATTTTGCTAGTCAGGGGAATTAGTTTATTCATTTCGGTATCAGTAACGTCCGTCGTTGTGGGTTCACAGGGGGATTTGTTATCTTACCGTGGCGCCCAAGGTTATAAACACATATTAGCACAAAATAAGTCCGTGCTATCACAATATGGCGACCAACTAAGGGCTCGATTGGAGGTATATTCGAATTTTTATTTGTGAAATTTTAATATTTTGTGTAAAATATTGTGTTTAAATTATTTTATGAAGTTTCGTGAGTTGTTTTACATTTATTTTAATATTTTGTGTATTTTACCAAACGCGAAATACACTGGTGGTCATAAGTGACGGATCATTTCAACATACACTAGTGGTCATAAGTGACGGATCGTACCAAAATAGGCAAGGTTACGTATAAAGACTTGATTTTTTTTGCTAGTAAATGTTCAATATACAGTGCGAGTCAAAATAGTGCCGCGTTAAGATATTTTTGAATTAAAATTTGTTAATAATTTTTCAATTTCGACGACGATTTATATACCGAGTGTGTCGTATCGAACGAATTACAATAAATTTATTTCGTGCAGAAAATATCAAATATACAGGGGGTACGAAAGTTTTAGACAATAATTATACCGGACGTGTCAAGTTTAAGGTGTGGTTTTGAAAATACAGTGTTGATCATAAGTGACGGTGAAATTTTATTTAGTGGATTATCATATACAGGGTGTGTCGAAAGTGTATGTATACGCTAGGGGGGTGATCAGGAGTAGAAATTAAAGATTTTTTCTTCGTATTTAGCCTTGTTGTATTATTTTAAATTTTGTTGCATTTTTATCTGAGCCGCGTTGTATTTAGTATATTGTTATTAAATAAAGAGATATAAAAAAGATATTGGTATTTTTTGTCAATAACAAAGGAAATTAGTAAAATAAACGAGTTTATGTACCTAAGAAGCGGAAGATCGCTAAGAAGAGAAGAAAGGACTACCATAGAACCTGTCGTTGAAGATATGGCTAGCCATAAAGACCAGGAGGAATTTGGAAGCACCGACTCAATGAATGCGGTAGAAGAGTTTCCACTAGCCCAGGCAAGGGATAATCAGAAAAGTATTATGGAAATGTTGGAACAGATGACCAGACAATTAACTAAAAAGATAGACGACACGGCTGAGAAACAAACCAAAAAGATGGACGATACAACAGAACAAGTCCGACAACAAAATAAAAAACTAGATGACGTAAGACTACAAAATGAAAAGAATAATGAGCAATTGAATAAGAAATTGGACGACGTGAGAAAACAAACTAGAAAAGATATTGAAGAATCGCACCAACAAATATATAATAAGGTGTTAAAAAAGCAGGAAGAAATGCAAGAAGAATTGGAAGAGTTTAAAGAAAAGACTAAAACCGAATTGGAAAAGGACATAGAAATAAAAGTGCAGAAGCAAACATCCATACTAAGAAAGGAATGGGAAATTACATGGAATGATGAAAGAGAAGAAATTAACCATGAAGTAAATAAGAAAGTGGAAGCAATTCAACATGACTTGGAAAAGAAGGTTGAAGGAGTTAGGAATGGAGCGCCGATAAATGTAGGGAGAATAGTTGAAGAAAGAAAACTCCCTACATATAACGGTAGCAATAAAGGTACTCAACCCCAAGAGTTCCTAGAAGCTATGGATAGACATTTTAAAATCCGAGCGACTCCTGAAGACCGCAAATTGGACTTTGCCATAGACCAGTTGGAAGGTGATGTGGCAATATGGGCGAATAGTAAGAAAAACCAGTGGCGTACCTGGGAGGATCTCAAGAGAGACTTGTTGAAAATGTATTGGTCCGACGGCGTCCAGAAGAGGGTTTTGGCGGAATTGTTAAGGCCTAGAATTTATAATAGCCGTTTCGGTACAATGACTCATCACGCATGGTACTGGGTAAAGAAGACGCATTATATGGACCCGCCAATCAGTCAGTCTCTATTAATAGAAGCATTGATAAAGCATTTCCCATTTGAAGTAGAGAATATCTTATTAGGAGCCAAAATTGAAACAGTCGAGGGATTAATAAACCTACTGGAGAAAATCCAAGATAGAGATCATAGGCCAAACAGGGGGGACGATAGACGCGATAACCCCAGGAACATTCAGATGTTTAATAGAGGGAGAAATTCTAATAGATCACGAGGCCACGATAGAGGTATGAGACCTCGCAATCCGTCACCTTACTCCGATTCGGGAAACGAGGAAAGGCAGAAGTAAGAGCTCCCAACCTTCTGCACCTAAAATTAGCGGAGCCTATGAAACGAGTTAACTTGCAAAAATATACACCTGATCGAGACACCCAAATACAAGAACGAGAAAGGTACCTACAACAACTGGCGTCCATTTTAAACAGAAACTGTCCTGAACATAAAGAAGAAACCAACACCGATTTGGAAAAGGGCGTAGAAATGGAAGTCGAAAATCAATTGTCTGTACTGAAGCAGGAAACTGTTAGCTCACAATACCCGATTGAAACAACTATAGAAAAAAATATGACCATGAGCACTCAAATAAATCAAGACGTCTTAAGTACCAGATGGGATAGGATGCAACAAGAACGAGAAAAGGCGAGACAACAGGCCGTAGAAAAAGAAATGAACAACTGGATGACGACATACTTAGAGACACAATTAGTGACACCTGAGCATGGAAATTATGAAAAATCAGCTGACACAAAATCACACAATGTATTGATGGACCAATGTGATCAACGGAATATTGTAAACCAAAGATTGGACTTTGCCGAAAATCAACGGAAGGATAACGTTGCGATAGATGTCACCAGCTGTAAAAGACAACTGAAGACTTTAGAAAATATAGAAGGCAAACGACCTGAACACTTGATCAAACAATTCATCAAAGACCAAAATAGGACTAATAGACCCAAGGATGGAAAAATATTATTAGCCGAGGAACGCCTGCAGAATAGAGCGGCCCAACTAAGAAATAACCACAACCATAGAATCAATTCGATAATATACCGAGGAGAAAAATGTGTGTCAGTGCTCGTAAAAGATAGGAAGAAATTTCTTCAACTGTACGACAAACCTGACGCAATATTACGACTAGTGGATGAAAATGCTTGTTGGCCAGGTGATCCGGATAAACGATATGTAACGGACTGGGATCAACTTATGACGACACAAGAAACCGATCAAGGACCTAACGAATAAGGATTGTGCATATGTAAATAATAGTAATTAGTTACTTTTTCCTTGATGAATAACGAGGACGCTACGGTATCGCGAAAAAAGTAAGGGGGGTACTGTAACGGGACGCGATATTTTATATTATTTTATCTTTCAGTCGCATTAACCTGACAAGAGAAACAGGTATTTATTAGATGTAGTAAAGAATGTTATCTATAATTTAAGAAATGAAATGCACCTATTCGAATATATTCCGTAATCATATATAAGTTCCCTATGTTAAATCATTCATATAATTATAATAGTTTCAAATTGTAATAGTTTTAACCGTCAACTGTAAAACATGTGACTTATGGTGTAAGCTGTACCTGCGTAGGGATTCGCATCGCTTCCTCCGCTAAAAAAGAACACTTTTCGCTAGGCCACCACGGTGTGTAGTTCGCTTCGCGGTTACCTATACATATTTGCCAGTTCAGGGCTAGTTAGTGTACCAGTTTTATTACGTTTGTTAAAATTAATCAGTATAAAAAGGCCGTGTTCACGGGGATACCCCGCACGAAGTCACAAATAAAAATACTGATAAGCAGCAAACAAGAAAGGACACGCCCGAAGCCCATAGACTAGGCGAAGAAGGAAGCGGACATCTTGGTGGGTCGAATCAACGCCAGCAAGCATAAGCGAAGAATACGTACGTACAGGTATTTGGCCAATAAACTATTATATGCTACGAATACGAGCTCGTAATAAATAGAATCATTTGTATTAAAGTTAAATTGATTCCGCGTTCGTTGTTAAGTTCACTATTACGTATATATATATATATTTTTCCGTTGTAATTATTTAGAAATCAAACGCGTGCGTAGTTATAGTAAGAGTAAGATAGGTGCATCGTTAATGTTAAGATTCTGTTCAATATTTTCTAACTTTTGTATTTACATATTTATTCAGTTATTTTATTCAATATATTTGTTATTCGTTCATTTGTTGCATTTTCATTTATTCAGTAGTAAATCAGATTGCATGTTTGGTGTCATTAATTATTGTTTAAATATTGTAAATCCTCCATTTACCGCACGCACCTGAGAACGTATAAGGAAAAGATTATAAGAAAGTTTGTAAAGTAAGTATCTGTTTTCTTGATTACGTTAGAGCGATTGCGACCGACATTTTGCTAGTCAGGGGAATTAGTTTATTCATTTCGGTATCAGTAACGTCCGTCGTTGTGGGTTCACAGGGGGATTTGTTATCTTACCGTGGCGCCCAAGGTTATAAACACATATTAGCACAAAATAAGTCCGTGCTATCACACCAGCTAATTATCAGATCGTTTTTTGTTTGTTCACAGAAACTTTCTAATGCAACATATTAGGAGTACATTTTTGTAATTATGGAATCCAGAATTGAATGCCCTGTCAAATGGAAGAAAAAGTACTGGTACCCATTAAAAAATGTCGATGATGTCATAAATTCAATAAATATTGTGGAGTAAAGTACTATACGTATTCGAGCATTGCTACAAAAATAATCATCTTAGAATTTGATAATTTTATTCAATACTTTACAACCTCACTGTATAACGAACACACTGAATATCCTTATGTGCAGTGAATTTCCTGAACCGTTTGTAATGTTTGTGTTTTTATTTATTCTCATTTTAAGAAATAAGAAAATCAGTATAATGAGATACCATACAATATAAAGCGTAAGAACTCTAATTTTGCAAAGAGAGTTTATGTACCTATAGTATAGGTCATCAACGTATTCTTTTGATAACGAAGCTATTCGTATTCGCTATTATCAAATAGCAAACGTGAGTCTAATTAATTAACAATAACACAAAGTAAAATTAATACCTTTCCACATTCGGATTTATTTTTAGCGAGCATAAACTCAGTGACACAGTACGCTGCCTAATTGTAAAATCTGAACACAGTCTATCACACATTGATCTACTTCAACACGATGTACTGCATAAATGCGTAACATAATGTTATATGCAAAAAAGGTTACACAGAGCTTACCCTCTATGATCAGGTAAATACTTAATATCTGGTTCAAATTGAATTCTATTAATGTTCTGAGAAAGAATATATGTATAGTAGTGGTCACGTAATTAAATTTATATCATAAAATATCAATAAGCTATGTTCTTCTATTTTTTCTTCGGATATAATTTTAGGAATTATAAACAGGAAAATACGAAGCTTATATAGAAAACAATGTGTGTTTATTTAACAATGCAGTTGTAGGTAATATATAGTTGCGTATAAATTAATTATTAAGACCGCAATTTAAAGTATTTAAATTGTTACAATAGTATACAGCACTTTCCGATGATCCTGGAATCCCACAATTCGGAAAACTTGTAGTGACGGATACCTTCCGGTTTATCGGAAGTGATACAAAATTATCAAATTAACTATCCGTAATTACAAGTTTTCAGAATTGTAGGATTTCAGGAACATCGAAAAGTTATAACGAATCAGTTCCGTGAATAACCCTGTATACATAGGTATGTGTTCCAAGAAAAGGTATTATATCTAAGTTATGCCTTTTTAACCAGAATTTTCAAGAAGTTCAAAGCGCAAAGGTACTTATTATGGGTAAAGTAAGCCAGTTTGTTGAAAGTGATTGACAGCTATAAGGTGTTTTTTTCAAAAGCTGAAAAGTTTTTTTTTTCTAATGATCTATAACCATAACAAGACAAATACTAATGCTTAATGGAACTGGTAGAAGAAGTTGCAGCTGTCATTAAAAAAATGGCAAAAAAAGAAAATAATCTGAAATTATTTTATTTCAGGAACATTACCATTTTTCATGAAAGAAAAAACCCAGACGAAGTATATTGAATATTTTAACCCAGTTATTTTAATTCTTTTATGTGTTAGAAGTCTAACTTGCAGTAATCTTGTGTAACTTGAGAAACAAGAAAATTAATGAATAAATAAACCATTCTTACGTTAATTAAACATTTATTATTGCTTGGATTTTGCTAATACGTATGTATATCTTTCGTTGAGATTACTAAATAATCATCAAGTAGTACATAAATAGCATGGGGTATAACAAACAAGTTTTAAGACGACTGTTTGCGGTATACGTTCATTTACCGGTTTTGATATTTGCAAAATTGCAGATTAATACTCTCTAGCACTCCATTCTAAATTACACAACTTTGCAATTACCGAGTAAACTACAAACGTCATACCTTGGGATTGAGATCTGATCCCTGTTGCATCAAAGAACCGATAGCAAACCAGAAACTATTAGAAGCCGTAAAGTTGTTCTCCAATACATCTAATGTAGCTATTTCCTCGTCGTGCTCGTGCGATGAACACGGATCTGGCACAAATTCAATTTCGTCGTCGTTGGCTAAAAGGTTTTCATGTCCGCACAAATATTCTTCACCATCGTGAATCGAAGAATTGTCGCTGCTACCCGTTAGATCGTCGGCATGCAAATGGATGCATTGCCCGTAAAGGATCTCGTATTTTCTGGAGAGGCATTCTTCACACAGCGAGGGTTCTTTCCATTCGTTCGGTGAAAAACGTGCCACCATCCACATTGTTAATGAAACTATTGCGTACGCGATTACAGCTAGAATCCAAATCTCCAAAGCCAACGGTTTCAAGAATGAAAAGATCTTACTCCGCATTCGTGTTGGTTCCTTAAAGATTATGGATAAAATTTAATACTCGAAAACACATTTACACACACAAAACATTAGAAATAAAAACTAATCGATTATGAAATATATAAATGTTGAGAAAGGTTATTTTCCCGAAATTAGTCCACAAGAAATGCAAAGAAACTTTCAGGTACCACTTAATTGTTTAATAACCCAAAAAGTTACTTATAATTCTTTAGGTACATGAAGAAAATCGTAATATATTTTTGGTGTAATGACGAAAGTTCCCAGAAAACATCGTCTTAGAATTTGCCAAAGAAACACACAAACTGTTATAAATGTTGACATTCTTTGGATTAAAAAGAGATGATACGCTAGATTGTTTAAGAGATTTTCAGTTGTATGTATTGAATAAGTTTGTCAGATTAATGAATTGTTAGCAACATTATTTACAGTAAGGTAATGTGGTACTGTAGCTATGAAAACACGTTTAGCTAGATTTAACACAGCAGAAGCTGCAAGTAGTATTGGAAAACAATATAGATAAGGAAACTGCAGCTGCACTCAATCTATAAAGTATGTTTTTTAAACGTAATGCTTCCAGTGTTTTTAAAATCAATAATTCCTAGTCTAACTCTTCTTTTCCAAGTTATTCTATTACCACTGAAAAAATTACAAAAGGAGAACTAATACTTGGATTGTGTTATTATTACTACTTTTATTAGCATTTGTTAGAATAACTAAGCGTAAAAAAGATGATCGCAGAGCTAGTGGGGTTAGCAGCCAATAAAAAAATCCTTTTAAAAGGAAAAGGCTCATTTATCTAAACCTTAAGCTTTCGATTTTTATTAAAATCTTCTTCAGAAGGTAATTCTACAAGAACATATTTATGCATAAAACCAGTAGCAATAATTATTATAAAAAACTTACGATTACAGTAGGAAACTAGCAGTCAAAGAACATAATTTCACAAAAAGTACCATTAATATTAATTAGTCATATTATAGAAACCTTTAAACTGTACACAACATGTTGAAACACAAAATACATTCTGAAAATTATTAAAACTACGGTGAAAATTGACCAAAACCAGACCGCATTTGTTATAATGACTAAATCATTTTTATTTTAGTACATGCGAATGTAATAACATAGAAAACATATTTATTGGAACGTTTCGGAATACTACAAGCGCTGGTGATAGGAAACAGCGTTGAATTAGTCTAGGTTGTTGTCAGGTACGAGAAGAAACGTGAAAGCCCATAAAGGAGCCAGAAATATGTCGAGTTTTGATATGGTCGCAATTATCCTATGAGTTATTCCGAAATTATTATTCCTGCTATTATATCTGATAGGAGAAATAATATAATTATAATATTGTGGTAAAACATTATGACTGAGAATCCCATAATCGAAGATCGCCACAGGTCTACGAACATTCTTACTTTAAACAGAAAAAAATTGAAATACCAGCTGATAATCACACTCATATCTGAAAAAGCACTCGTGGAGTTTAAAACTTACGTGAGATTACACATTACATGTAAAAGATACCAGTACTACTAGAATAAAGTTCGCAGAAGTGGATGATAAGGTAAGAAAAGGAAGAAAGGAAGTTCCAACAAAAAACGATTTCAATAAGCAGAGACTGTTAAGTAGGAGCACATGCGTATGTAGTTGTTACATTCAAGATGGACACGATTAACGAACAGTTTTGAGTCAAAATACCAAAACCGATTACATTTCACAAACAAATAATTCAGATAATATATATATTACATTAAGTGTATACATGTATACTACACAAATGAAGAAGTTAATAGGTAGTTTTGTTTATCTATGTGCCATTGTTACACAGTAAAGGCACACAACTGAACAAATTTACTTAATCACAAGTGTTGTATAAGGTTTTGTTCAATTCTGGATTATATACCTATTTAAAACTATTGAAAATTAAAAAAAATACTTAATTTAAAGTTCATGTGGCAGATACCTACAAAAAGTAGAGTAAATATTAGAATGGACGTAGGTATGTACATATGTACATACATATATGTATGTATATACTATATATATATCTGTTGCGTTGTGTTTATTTTTTATATTTAAATGTTTGTATTTGCTTGCTCAGAAAATATTTTAGGATACCTTAAAGATATGTATGCAGCAAACAAATTTGTAAATATGAGTTCAGTTCAGAACTTGATACAGGGTTTCTTATTTGAGTCATTAAATTCGATTTTTTTTTGTGTAGCGAAGAGGGAAGATATAACATGTTTAGAAATATGTATATGTATATCAAATAGCTTTTGTATTTTCTATAATATCCAGGTAGTAAGATTAGCTACAAAATTATTGCCAAAATCCGGGTCTTACTTGTTTACTTAGTATTTTAATATTTTAGAATATTTGAGGAAATTAACGTAAAATCAAAATTTTGTGAAATTTGTAGCCGTAAGAGTGACAACTAATGCAATTTGTGAAGTCATTAACCTTATTTGTTCGTTATTATGCTATTCCACTCTTCACCTTAAGGAAAAATGAGACTAGTTTTAGTGACCTTCTTTTCTAATATATTAAACTGACAATATACAGTGCGATTCTAAAGTGTCCTCCCCCCTGTTAACTTTTGATCGGTTTAATAGAGAGGTTCCAGTTTTCGGTCTTTAATGTGATATATTATATACTACATTCCTCAATTCTATTTAGTTTAAAAGATTGACGACAGGGGGTGACATAGTATCAAAATTTTAAATGGAATGGGGGGTGAGTGCCATCGCATTTTAAAGGGCTCACTGAGTATGGTATCAGGTTAAAATTTCATAAATTTATCCACTCATATGAACATCGTAATAGAACAAAGTTTTATTTCATTATTCGATTTGTGTTTGCAGTTATCTGTTCAACATACATTTAAAAGTCTTAGGTAACTATGAATTGTAAAACGTGCATCTTTTATTGAACCTACTACATTATGAATGTCATAAAATAGGATTTTATTGACATAAGCGCAAAAACTGCGGAATAATGAATATTTGCAATATATTTCAATAGTAGCACATTTAGGTATATATTTGTGGTCATGAGTTTCATTTCAAATATGAGAAAGTAGAATGTCTTGTGTTGTGATAGTTGTGTTAACAGCTCTGGAGCTGATAATTGAATTGATAATTTCAAAGAAGTTTCGACGGTTTAATAGTTACAAATTTGAATACTATTACTGAATTATTTACAAAATAAAAAGTTTATGTTAATGATCTTTCAAACTTTTGAAAGATTGTTTAAAGTGTGGGATCGAAATTTAGAGCAAATATTAATTGTTCGAGGTTGTAATAATTGTATTGCAAAATTGCATGGCAATTCTTTATAAATTATTTAATTGCAACTTTGACTTATCAACAGAATTGGGCAAATGCGTAGCTCTGATATAAAAATGTAAGCACATTTTATCATCATTTACTGACACACTCTTTTCTTGATTGAAGCAAATAAACAAAAATCTTAGTCAGTGAACTGTAATTGATAAAAGAACGAGGTTTTTTCAAGGCGGCAGCTGACCGTACTGGATAATTTTAAATACTTTGTGACTAAACAAAGTCAGCCAAATACTATACTATACATTGAGCAGTAAAATATTGTATTTTACAAAAAATTTAAATATGTTTATATGAATATATGTTTTTTATATACAAACAAGAGTATTTGTAAGAAAATGTAATAACCTACTTGTAATAGTATATTATGGAATGAGCATTTAATGATAGCTATTAAGACACGAGTATGAAAATTATAAAAAGATGCGAATCACTGCTTGATACTGTACATGTATCTATGGCAACGAAAATATCGAACAATATGTATATTACTAACTTTAAAACCAGTTGAGTGAGGTTTATATGGCATTCTATATGTATTCTGTCTATATATATACATATAGTTTAATGATGTAAATTACTGTTTTTATTGAAAATAAAAACTAGAATTTGGGTTTGTTAAATAAAAGACGTATTTAGCCTCGTGACGTTTCGGAAATATGATTTATTCCTTCATCAGACCTGTATTACGGAGAAATCAAATTATAAAATTTGTGCAAAAAATATAAAGTCTGGGCAAAAAACTTACAGTTGGCCGGCAGTTAAATTTTTACAATGAAACGGCCTTCAAGAAAAGCACGTTGCAACATCTTAGCATAAAACCAAAAACAATGTACCTATGCGCCGATCACAGTGAAATTTTTTTGACATGTGGTAAAATTATTTTAAAAATTTTGTTTAAAACGACGTTTGCACTAATTAACACATTAAAAACCTTAAGTTAACAATTTTAAATCAAAACTGTAAAACGTTTAAGATACACAAACCGAATGCAATGCATGATCGTAAAGCAAAAATTGGTTGATAAGAAAAATCTCAATGCGGGAAAGAGAGCAAAACGTTAGACAGACACAGCCAATGCCGGTCAAAATTTATGCATGTACAGGGGTTTTTACAATTGAAAACACAGGTCAGGGCAATTTAATATTAATGTAATTTTTTATACCAGAATAAATATTAGATAAGGACGCTGTTTGCTCTTTAGTATTAAGATTGTTAGTGGTTTTACTGATGGCTAGATTCTCTAAGAACAAACGCTTATTATAATTATTTTGATTAAATAAAAATATTGGATTGTCTAAATTGACATTATGTTTGGTATTATGAATGTGGGCTGCTAATGCACATTTTTTAGGGTTTTTGAAATCCGATTTATGTTGACAGCGACGTTCACGCCATCTTTGTTTGGTTTGACCAATGTAGTACCGTTGACATTCCTCACATCTGACCGCGTATACCACATGATGGTGCTGATCTTGGGGTAGTTTGTTTTTTAATTTGGTATAAAAGATTTGTGCAGGAATGGCGGTTGTGTGTGCTATGTTGATGTTGGAGTTTTTAAACATTTTTTTGATTTTATCTGTTAAAGAGGGTATGTAAATTAAGGATTTGTAAATTACGGGATCAGCTGTCTGTTTGGCAGGTTGTGTGTTGGTAGAAGAGACAACTGGCGGGTTAGTATTAGAAAATAAAAGTCTTTTAGTTAGATATGGTGGAAAGTGGTTTTTTATTAGGATGTGCCAGAGTGTGTATAGATCTTTGTTAACATAGTCAGGGTGGCTTATTTTTTGTATTCTATTTTTTAAGGCCAATACCAAATTGGTTTTGTATTTAGTGGGGCATTGTGAGTTATAGTCTAAAAGCCGGTTAGAATTACTGGGTTTTCTGTACCAGTGCAGTTTAATAGTGTCTCCTGATCTGATCATGAGGGTGTCTAAGAAGGGTAATTCATTGTTTTGTTCTTTCTCGTAGGTGAATTTCAGTTTGTTATTAATACTATTAAACAATTCTAGGGTGTATTGAATTTGTTCTGAGGGTAAGGAGCAAGTCAAGTCATCTACGTATTGATAGAGAAAACCAAAAGAGAAGGGTGTTTTGCCTTTGACCTCTTTAAGAACACTATTCATGACAATATCAGCAATTATGGGTGATAGGGGACTTCCCATAGGTGTACCATGTATTTGTTGAAAAAATTCCTCTTTATATGTGAAATAAACAGAGTTAAAAACCCACTTAAGTAAATTAAGAAAATCAGTTTTAAGGATAGGTGTATTGGGTTCAACGAGAAACCAATTATCTTCTATGATATTGATGACTAATTCTGTGGGTATATTGGTAAACAGGCTGACGACATCGAAAGAAACTAATACATGATTTTCCGGTATGATCAAATTGTTTACTCTGTCGGCAAAAATAAAAGAATCTTGTACTCTGAACACATTAAAATCACGAAATGAAATTTTGAGAATATCGGCCAAAAACTTAGCGACGTTTTTACTATGACCATCAATGTTACTTATTATGGGTCTTAAAGGATTATCTGGTTTGTGTATCTTAGGGATACCGTAGATACGTGGTATGGCCGAGTTACGTTTGGTTAGAATTTTGTATGTATCATCATTTATGTAATATTTATTTAACAAATCCAAATTCTAGTTTTTATTTTCAATAAAAACAGTAATTTACATCATTAAACAATATTAGAACCTTCAGTATCTGAAACTGATTTATTTCACATCGCAAGTTTTCTATATACATATATATATATATTCTTCATTTTCTCATATCTCTTATAATACAGGAGTAAATGGACTTCCTCGCACTAATGCCCCACCCTGCATATAAAAATTACATTATATATGTAGGTGAATACGTAGGTTTACTGGGACATTTCGTTGTTCGTATGCGAGGTAGGAGTTGAATAAATACTATAGAAAATATCAGAAATGAAAATACAGTGTTGTTTATTAGAGCTCCAGAAAATTATTGTAGAAAATAAAGTATCACAGACACGACCTTAAATGTGGAACCTGCTGCAATGCGGTATTCTAACATGAAGGTAGAAAACAAGCATCAAATTCTGAGACTGTACGTTTTCAAATACAGTAGGTATTTAAAACCGACGATATATTTATGAGACCGACATTTGCGTCCTATTTTAGAAGATCCATGATTGTGTACTCAGTTTTTTGGCGATATATTGTTTGAAAAATATATACAGACTTCGGCAATGTGAACGGAATATTACTCGTGTCTGATGTCACAATAAAATCACATAGCAATGGAACAGTTTGTATAATATCAGCTTAGATAATCGGAGTTGTAATGTTTAATAGTTCGATACTACCTATACAATCTGGATCAGTAGATGATAGTTTCGGACTCAATTAAAGTTTTTGTTGATAAATTCTTCACTTAAATAGGTTCCACACAAGTGAAAATAAAACAACTGAAGAGAGATTTATATCGCCATCAGCTAATATTTTGATATAATATAGTTTGATCATATTTTCATATTTTACAGAGTGTTTATATTTAAATGGTTTCTAATGGAACAGCCTGTATATCTTTAGGTAATTGAAAATCTCGTTTAATATAGTTTTCATTAATAGTATATGCAACACCTGTAAAATGTATGGTTTCTCAGATATTCACGTTACTAAGCAATATTAGTTAGGCTTTTCTGTTTTTATTAATTTACACTTCACTGTGCTTCTATGCTCCCTTGTTTCCAGATAATTTTGTTTGTGTTATTTTTACGTATATGTATATGCAAATTACCCAAAATAATATATCATTATTTTGTGAAATGTTAAGCACGATATATTTAAGTGAGAGTTGTAACAATCATACACATGTCAACTGAATAACATTTGAACTATTAATATGCCGAATTCTACAGCATACAAAATGTGCACATACAGTAAAATAGATGACAGTTGACGATTGTCCTCTCTTTTCTCGGAATGTATGAAAGCCACGATTGTTTTGTATGTGTTATGAGCGCCTCCGTAGTTTGACCGCGTCATAGTAAAGAAAATATGTATATATAATACAAAAAATACGACAAAAGCAATAAAATGAACATACAAACATATACATATATACAGGGGCGCTGATATATATGGAAACGATCGATTATTGGGTAAAATATGTGGTAAAGTCGTGGCACGTCAAAGTTACGTTTTTTTAAATGAAACCACCTGTATATACATACATACATTACATAATTCAATTCCTTCTTCAATTCTAAGTAAAAATTGTAATACACATAATGTACTTAAATCCAATCGTTTCCGAGTTATCGATCTTTGAAAATATTACTTAAATAAAATCTAGGTACTATAAAAGACAGGTATATTGAATCGAAAAGCCATAAAATTTCCTCGGGACTAAATCAGGTAGCGAAATATAAACAGACAAACAACTTGGTCCACTGTAAAGTGCCAGCGGCTGTGTGCTGTAAAATATTTTAGACATGAGTATAAAGACATTAGGTAGTCATATCTTCCGCAATAGCGTGCACTGTAAATACACCTACAAATAGCATTATCATAGTGTCCGCTGTAATATTTATCAATATATGTGTTAGTCGTCGTATACACATAATTTGCGATATATAAAATACTACTCGATCCTTAATTATACTAATAGATGGATATTTACTTCTTAGAAAGAGTTTCTAATGTAGTTACGGATTTGCTAATACAAATAATTAAATACTTTTATTTTACAATGATTGTATTATTATATTGTATGCATATATTCGTTTATCTGGTCGATTTATAGATTAATAGGGTGATTGATGATTATAGATGTGGCTATAGAAAATGATGATCCTTTCGAAGTATTAATGTCTTAACGCATTATCATCTTCAACATTTTCGTGAAATATTATGTTAAGTAAATTTTTTTAGTTAACCTTTATTGTTAATTGTTGGAAAATTAAAAAAAAATTAAAACTTCCGCTTTTGATGAAACTGTAGACATAATCGCTAAATAAATAGTCAACAAAGGTAGCGGCTGAGTCTACAGTTTCATCAAAAGCGGAAGTTTTAATTTTTCAAGTATTTAACGTAATTGTCACCGATAAATAATGTGTGTTGAGATGTCCTCTAGGCAGACAAACTGAAAAATTGAGAAAAAGCTCCATTATTTTAGTAAATTTTAAGTTTGAGTGAGCGTAATTAGTGAACTTCGAAAAAAACTAAAAAGTCACTATGTCGAAAACTGGCGCCTTCTGGATAAGGGAAATTGGGCTGTATGTATTGCAAATGATCTTTACTAACACGCTGTAAAGTATGACGGTTTCATTACCAGTCACCCTGTATACTGATTTGCAGTAAATCTTTACCGTTTATTACTGTTCTAAGTTTAACTACAACATTTAAAAAACAACAGACAGAAAATGTCTTTTTGAATTATTAAGAGGGCCGACTACCGTTTGACAGTTGCCACAATTAAATTTTCAATAATTAAATCTAAAAATTAATTGAATAATCTCTATTTCCCTATCCAGGTAAACGGGAATAGAGATTGTGAAGTTAATATCGAATATTAATGGATTAAATTGTATATAATAATATAAAATATGTATATATACAATAATATAAAATATTTGTAGAAATATGTGTATGAAACCCAATTTTCAAATTATATTGAAATAAAATAAAGCAAACAATTTATAGAATTATGTAGATATGGCACAGCTGTAAAATAATCAGCTGGTAAACGACCCTCTTAAGTATTGCAAACTACTTCATCATGTATTTTGTTGTCGTAGATAAATAATCATTTTTCAGATAAAATTGTTTCTATTGTTTTTTCATAGTATTTTATTTGACTTCGTCCCTTTTCACGCACTATAGCGAATTACTTTATATGATATAATGATACTATATGCCTACGTATTGTATGTATATCAGGAAATATGGATTGACTTATTAAATAAAAATTAATTTAATTATTAATAATAATAATTAATTTTAAATATGTATACTAATTGTGCAAATGCAAGAGGGTTGTAAGTGATACGCTAAGACTTAAAAGTATATATATTTAAATATATGTATGCAGATATAAACTGTAGCGTATTTTATACATAAAGCAAAGCCGTATGACTGAGACATACAGTTTACCAAACAAATAGTAAACCAGAGATTAAATCGCTATCGGCACCCCGCAAAATAGGTAATTCAATTCTTATGTCTGCTATGGTACCTAAGTAGGCTAAGACGCAACATGTCATAGCAGCTTATAAAAGAGGACTGTAAAGCTATATTTTACAATTACATACTTGTTTCTTTTCAAATACAAGCTACACCTAAATTTTATTTAAGTAATATTTTCAAAAATCGATAACTCGGAAACGGTTGGATTTAGGTGCATTATGTGTATTACAATTTTTACTTAAAATTGAAGAAAGAATTGAATTATCTAATAATATACAGGTGGTTCCGTTTAAAAAAAATAACTTTGACATGCCACGACTTTACCACCGACTCTGTATACTTAAAATTATCCTTAGCTAATAAGCATTTAAAAACCCTAAAACTTTTGTATTTAACTTTTTCCGGTATCTCGTATATTTTACCCAATAATCGACCGTTTCCGTACATATCAGCGACCCTGTATACAAAACTTACTAAAACTCGACGGTTTGCCACAACGGGTCGATAGCCGCAGTGGTTAGGTGACTAACTGTCGTTGTGGCGGAACGATACGAGCCGAGTTTCAATTCTGCGGAGAGACGGTGACATTTTTTCGGGAATTTGAAAATCCGGGTCGACTTGCCATTCGCTGTTGGAAGCATTAACAGCGTAGCACTATAAAAGGCGGTATGATGCTGTCGCAAAGCCATTAGAACACAATTAGACACACAAAAACTACACCGCGAGAGTTGCCTGATAGCCAGACAAGCGGTACAGTTTACGGAGTTACTGCAACTAATAAGCACCCACCATACATAAAAAAAATTGTGACTTCTTCGGGAGCAAAAGTAGGTAAAGGGCGCCAGACGCTCACGGTAACTCGGCGTGTAACCGTGTTTCGTATTTTCGACTTTTGATCAGATATTCGTAAAAAGCTGTCAAACACGTTGCTTTATATTTTCTGCAGTTGTTGGAATCTCTGCATAAACTACCTGAACTACTAAAAATTGAGGTAAATATGATCTGAAGGTCAAGTAAAAGGTCAGTCAATTCATCTTCTTTCTATTGATTTGCTTCAGAAATTTGCTAATGCCGCATCGTTTTGTTGAAACCACAAGATTTGCTGGGTGGGCTAATATCGCAACGATCTAGAGTAAATTCTCACCAATTTGTTCATCGCTTAGAGCGTTCGATGTATTCCACATTGGATGGTCAGTTTTATAATAAAACACATTACGTTTGTTAGCCGTGTTATTGTTTTTAAAATTAGCTTCATTACTAATTTGAATTTTACAGAGGCAGTTTGGCAGTTTTCATACTTTGTCTAGTATCCACTGACAGAAAGATCGTGCTATTGTTGGAATTATTACCATTTATGTAAGATGAATACCATATTTACCAGTTTGAGTAAAGTAATATGTCATCTTCTTTACTTAAGATAGGTATATGAGACCTTAATATGAATCGATCTAGAATTTCTTGCTGAATTAAGTGCTGCAATAGAAACTACTACGTGCCATTTAAAAAAAGAAGGATTTTTAATGTTTAAAGGTATCTGAATTGGTTGCTAATTTCTATTCACCCTGTATAAATTTTGTTGAAAGTTATGACAGTTTCCAGTATCTATGACCCTTTACCTTCGGTTGCAAACGTTTGGGACCTTACGCTTCAGAGGGCTGTACAATATTAATTTTTCTTTAAGATGGTACAATAGCAAATTATTAAGGAAAATTGAAAAATATCTTAGAAACAGTTGAATTTAGGTATGCATACCCTAATACAAAATATTTGCAAATAATGGATAGAATCTATTTCATTGAAAAAATTATACCATTGCATTTAAAGTAACACAGTTGTTAGTTACTTCCGGTATAACCGGAAGTAAGATTTCGTTGAAAATATTTTAAAACAGTGGAACCAATACTACAAATGCAACTGTCAAAATTTTAGAATTGTACTAGCAGTAGATTCCCTAAACTTTCTAACTAACGGGTTTCGTGAAAGACCCTGTATACTTCGCAAATAAGTCATTTTATCAAAATTTATTAGATAGAAAACCAGTAACATTTAACTGCTACTCGAATAATTTTACAAATAATACGCAAAAGATTTATATCCAGGATTTCTGACATATTGTGCAGATATCTATATTATTAGATAGATATTATAAGATTTTCAAAGAAATGTTACAGAGAAGTAGTTGTATATATGTATTGCCATCAGTTGATAATTCTGTTACTAACTCTTGAATATTATATTGCACTGCATTGTATAACGTTGTTTCGGTTTTAAAACATTTTCTTGTTGCAAACCAGTGAACAATTATTATTAATCGGGTGAATTATTGTTAAACCGATGGTCTTAACGAATCCTAATACAGCGTTAGGTCTTCAATCTACTTAGGCATTATCATCGCCTGTACAAGGTGGTGAGATGTTTGTGCAATTATAGCTTCGTAAAATTAATTTTAAATTTCTAGAAATAACATTTACCTTAGTTGCGTTTGCTTTCGGACGGTGTTTCAGATATATTTAGTGAAAAGCCACCTTGCTAGCTGAGTTTGTTAGGGTCTTATTTTCAAGAGCAAAGTACGTTCGTTTGCTGTTTTTGTAGGATTGAGTTCCTTAAGTTTAGGTCCAATTAAATGAGTATTGGCTCCTTGTGTAGTAAGTTTATTTACTGTGATATTTGTTTCAGCGATGGTGTGATTCAACGCTCACCATTTTTTATACTTCGATATTGCAAAGTCTGTCAAAATCGTATGAAATCAGAGCTTTTAAAATGACCTGATTGTCAATCGCTAGTTCCAGTTGTCTGGGATGCAGAGATCTACGGTGTTATCCCGCCTGAAAGATCATTGGAACTAGCACTAGGTGTTCTGGCCATAAATTTCAGTTTGTATCCTCTGTAAGTAGGCAGTCTTGATAAAAATATAAATATACGGAGTGGGGCTCACGTAGTATAGCAGTTAAAAAATTCAAATACTTTTAATAATCCAGCTTGTTGCTAAGCAGTTTATAAATATGAAGAAACAAGACCTTAACACAACTTATAAGAATTCCTTAATACATTTATTGAAGCTTCACGTTAGTCGTGAGACATTGACAAAAAAGTACCTAATAATTTCATAATCACTTAGAATTTTGCGTATCTAAGCAAAGCATTCGAGAGTTTCATTTAAGAGCAGCTATTTGATTACTTACCTTCAACACAGAGAAATCGTACACTGTTGTGTTGATAAAAATGTCTAGAAATTATAAATTGCAAAAAATTGATTGCATACTTGCAATAAAATACGCTATATAATGCACGCACTACGCAAATTTAATAGGGAAATCGTAATGCCTAGCACTTTATGTTTTGATAAGCAAGTAAATAGTAGCGCAGTTAAATGAGATGCAATTCGTATACGGTTAAATAGTTCTTGTTTATGCTTGTTCACAAAGAAACGGAGATTTTCCTCGACTACTATAAGGTTACGAGTATACATGCAACAACCATGCACATCAAACTCTACCGGAATAATCGAACCTTGGGATTCAAACCGGATCCTTGCCGTAGAAATGTGCCAGTAATAAACCAGAAACTATTCGATACAGAGAATTGATTTTCAACAATATCCGAGTCCTGGTGACACGGATGGGGATTGTTCCATTCGTACGGTGAAAATCTAGCCATCACGAACAGTGTAAACGACACCAACATATAAGCGGCTAATACGTAAATCCATATTTCCACTGCCAACGGATTCATGAAACTGAACAATCTAGTAGGTTGGCTAGTCGGCACCTACAAACATAATTTACAATTTCTTAGTGACATTTCTTGTACATATTGCGTAAAATGTGTAGCTAAAGACATAAAGTAAATACATATATAAAGCATACAGTGTGTTATATTTTATTATAAGACCTTTAAATATGTATGTATCATGTATACGTATAACTGTGCATATTTATATTCTTATTGTAGTCGTAAGGATTAACTTATTGTCAGCTAAGGAAAAAATAAAACGGTCAGATATTACTCATGCTCGTTGTTAGGTATAATATTTAAAGAATATCAGAAAAGGTATTGTTATACTTCTTTTACATTAGTCTGGCATTACAGTGATAGCGGTAATTTCTAGATGGTATTGTTTTCATTTTGTGACTCGGCATCAAAGGACCCATTTCCCATTGTATGTATTCTGCAACTAGTTACTAACTCCTATAACGAACCTAAAGTTCCAATTATATGGTCATGACTGAAACTGGTCACAGTAACAGGTTTCTAACTGGTAAATCTCGAAAACGTTAAGAGAATAGTGGCATGCCGGACTTTTTGTTGTAGAAAATGTTTTGTTGTACAAAAAAGGTCTCACAAATTGTTTATCTTGCCCTAGTCAAGCTTAATAAGCGAATATTTTCGTTTTTTTTTGCCTACCGAGCTTAAGGGCAGGATATCAAAAAATTTGTAAGACCTTTTTTGTAGAACATGACACTTTCTACATAAAAGTCTCGACTGACACTATTCTAACAGCTATAATTTTTCGAATTATAACAATTAGAAACGTGTTACATGTTGGTGCTATATGCCACCTTTAGTTAAAACGTTATGAGGGAGCGCAGTGTCGGTTTAGCACTGCACCTAAGATATTTTTAGTTTTGTAGTAATGATTCTTGAACTACCTTTGGTTACAAACTAGCAATAGTTCTAGTTTCGCTATACTTAAAGATATGCGGATAAATGTTTACAGATATATGTACGTAATTGAGGGAGTATACAGCATCATAGTTTCCTTCTCTTGAATTATCTGCAAAAAAAATTGATGTTTATCTGTCTTAGTTATAGAATGCTACAAAGAAAGTCAGACAAAAATTGCTGTTGAGATAATGCTATTGTATCCATCGACATTAATAAAGGAAATATTGTTGCAAACAGAACGTATTGTGGTTTCTTGTTGCATAGATTTTCAGAAGACATAAAAGAGCAACAATTGTATACATAAAACTCAGTTGTGGTGTGCCCTTGTTAAAGGCTAACACAGCGACAATTGTAAAATTCGTGTGACAGAAATTTACGATTCACCTTGTAATATCCAATAATTACTTACATGTTCCTCGAGTTAAAGATGATTCGCATTGGAGAAAATTTACAAGTGTGTGTTGTTACATATGCATAGACACTTTATAGAAGTGTGGAAATTTTACTGTAATACCTCTAATACATTTACGCTTTGTTGAATGTAAGAATAAGTTTTTTTTAAGAAGATTTCTAGGCTTTTTCATTCCATATTCTATTTGCACGATCAAACAGAGATTTACTCGCAATGTTAAGATCCATTCTGTAGTATGTACTATTCATCTCAATTGTAACCTTGAGAAAGATCATAATCAACAAATGAATCATGTAGATAGATTATCAGTTTAGTCTTTTTGCGCAATTTCTTGTACACAATACTCAAGTAAATAAAACGTGGGGTTGCAACCCAAACATACTGCGATGGCTGTACATACATCAGCATAGTAAGATCTATGGTAGTGCACGAGGCGATAACCTGCTTCCAGAAGACCACATAACTCATATCAGGAACGCCCTTGACAAGCTGCAACGGTTACTATGCGTGCAGACCTCACACCCCCACACATAGTGGTGAAGGGCGTAACTCTTGCAGCATGCATAGACTTATCAGAGCAGGGGATGGAGGCGGCGAGGCTCCGTACTAGAGAGCTTGGTCATCTCGAGGAGGACTCTCTGTATTTCTAAGTCTACCGAAGCATGACATTGTTAGGAAATATAGCTTCGAAACGAACTTTTCTTACGAAGCTAAGTAAGAAGAGATAACGGAAGGGAGAATCCTCCAGCTATTCTCAAAAGGAAAAGCACATTAAATGGTATGTGGATGGTTCCGAAACCGACAAAGGGCTATTTGGGCCACTATATTTATTTTTCGCCTTAAAATCTATATTATCTACTTCCTCATCTTCATCTGTACTCTCGTCTCCATTCGATTATATCGTCTTAGAATATAGTGGGTTAAATATGTTATCTCCAAGTTTCCAGTGAGATGTAATGAGATCAATATCTCAATTACCTCTCCAATTCAACCCACTTTTCTAGAAATATTTCTACCGCTGCTATAGTTTTATCACAGATTTATTTTTTTTTCTAATGCCTCGTACATGTAAGGACTGTCAATACGAACCGGCACTAAAGCAACTACTTTGTTGATATCAAAAATATAATACAACGCTATAGTTTTCATTGTAATCGAGATACTCTTCTGAAACCGCTCATGCCTTGAACCGTCAAGCAAAAATCACAGAAAACCAAAAAGCGGTTTGCTTACATGTGCATTAATAGCACGAGATCCCGCCAAGGATAGATCTTTAAATAAAATTATACAGTCGGGCAAAGTGATAGTGGTAGAAGAAATCCGTGTGGGTTCATTAATTACTTGTTTTAGATTGAAATTATTGAGTACATTAGGTACTTTCTATTTAACACTGATCAGTGAACAAAACCGGTACTGTTGTGTATAAATCGTTCGAAAAAAACCGGTTTTGTTGGCGAATCAGTGTTAAATAGAAAGTACCTATTATTACAAGATGATTATTACAAGATGAGCAATGACTATTGGTGGAATCTGATGATGATGGTAACATAAAAGCTAAAACATCTTCAAAATAATAAAAATACTCGTAAGTTAAAGCCAACCTTAGGTAGTGTGTACCAGTATCAAAATGTTAAAAGAAAAATCTTATCCACACAAATATTCTATAAATTTGTCAATATTACACCAAATTTGAGTAAAATTAAAAATATTACGTACTTATGTAAATGCCAATTTCTCCCAAATTAACATTAAAAAACAATTTTATTGTAATTATTTTTCATTAAATTAGTATATATCCCCAAAATTGTTCTCCTTCTATTTTTGTTTGTTATACCTATGATGTACAATATTTGCACACTCAGAGATCTTAACTAGTACTTGAGGTACTTTTTATTTAACACTGATCCGCGAACAAAACCGGTTTTGTTCGAACGATTTATACACAACAGTACCGGTTTTGTTCACTGATCAGTGTTAAGAGGTGCCATGTCTACATAATTCTATAAATCGTTTGCTTGATTTTATTTCAATATAATTTGAAAATTGGGCTTGATACACATGTTTCTACAAATGTTTTACATCTACATATACAATTTTGTCTATTAATATTCGGTATTAACTTCATAATCACTTTTACCGTTACAGGCCGTTACCTCAAAATACGTCTACACATGTCTGTATGAAGCCCGATTTTAAAATACGTTTTAAATAAATTATAAAAACATTATATTATGAAAAAATTTAACTGTGGCAACATCGCCAACTGTCAAACGGTAGTCGGGCCTCTTAAATAGGAAGCACCTTTGGTACCAACTTAAAAGAAAAAAATAGAAAGCGGGAAATTCAGTCAAATTGTTCTCGGCTTTTAACCGTTTTAGTTACAATGTTGTGTGTAGTTTTGTGCAGATTTTTTATAAGAAAACATAGAAATATATTAGTTTTCCTTGGCTTGTAATAACCTTATTTTATACTTATTGACTCTTTTCACGCTTTTTACAGAATTTACTAATCTATTCAGATAATATCCTGCAGTTTTTGACAGTTTTCTGAGTTTCTATATACCGTCAAAGATAGTGACTTGAAATAAAGAGGGTGTCTTGAACGTGGTAAATAGTGCAAGTGCGACTTTTTGTCAGAACCTTCAACAAACATTGTAGTTTCCTTCTTTATGTAATACAAGCCCGTAATATTGAAACTTTCAAAATAATCTAAAAATGGCGATATATCATACGTTTTTCAAATGTGCGTAGTTCTGTGTGTGAAAAGTTAGTGGAACCGTATTTTCTTATAGATTATTTTTTTGTGTTCGCTATTATTCGGTAAGTAGTTTTATTTAACAAAATTTTAAAATAACCATTTGTTAACCAGGCAGTAACGGATTTACTTATTTTGTCCGTTTTGGGGGCTACTTGAAGTACGATGGTGAAAGTATACAGATGTAGAGTTGGTGCGAGGCAGTACCGAATAGCATCAGGACGAAGTAGCATGTTGAACAGCAGATTATACCTCAGATAAATTACTTAAATTTATCACTGATGTTTTGGAAATAGTAGATGGTGACTTTATTTTAACTGAACTTGAGACTTTGAAGGGTGCCAAAAAGAGATTTGTCGCTAAAGTGTTGGCAGTTATAAGCAATAACAATTTTCAGTGTTCTTTTTTCTACGGCCCAGTACAAAAATTCAGGAAGATTTTGTTTTTCTCCAAGTGCCATATGAAGCATTAGTAAAAAAAGTGAAATAGTGAAGCTTCTTCCAATTCCTAAAATACTTCTATGTGGTAGTTTTCGACTCACAGGCATAACTAATGCTTACTAATAAATAATTTGAGGAGAAATTTTTAGTCTGTTAGATTTTATTTTATTTTTTAACTATAATGAACTAGTAACTGAAAAACATGCACATTTCAAGTTGGCCCTTTCTGGTGGCGACATGATATGCCAACAAAAAAATTATAATTACCAAAATACATAATCATAAGACGTAATTTATCCCTTTATTACATTTTAGATTTTAATAAAATGAATTTAATTAATTTTTTCAATAATTATTTGCCATGTTCTCATTGACAAAAGTTTAAAATCGTTAGAAGCCACCACTTTTCACGGTATATATCACAATGGGTCTTGTTAGTCAACATCGTAATTATTAGCATACTTTTTACATTAAAATCGAAGAGATACTATTGAATGATAATGTTGATTGATTGATTTGAAGTGAAAAGCAAGTACGTTTTCGAATCTTTGCGACAGTTTCTGCTGGAAATGTTCTGTCATGTCACTTACCCTTCTATATTAAGGAAAGATATTGGCTTCAACTTTATAGTTTTTTCTTCATTAATTATTATTATTTTGTTTGTAAATGCAAGCGGTTTGTCATAATTCCACCATGGTTTCATCTGCTGTTCTTTTTCTTGAGAAAACTGTAGATTTTTTGTAAGTCATTTTTGGTGCATGAAAGATGTACTTCCGTATATAATAAATAATATCAAATTGTTATAGTGTAATAGTAGTAACAAATTTAGTTCCGAAACGGAGCCTTATCAACTGGAGGATCATTAGTGACCCCTATATTTTTATATGCAGTAAATATATAGTGCACTAAACCTATTAGCTATTATTAAAAATCAACATATTATCACAATCACCACAAAACTAATCTAGGAGTTTTATTAAATAATACTATTCACGATCACATTTTCGCATAGACAGATATTGGATATGAAAATATTTTGCGACGCGCTTGCACTCTCTAAATTCACGTACCGCAAAAGCATATATCATTTCTGTATTACTCAGCAAGATGAGAGAATTCAAACCGTGCAGAACTTTTGTACATGTCTAATTTATAGCTTCGTACTAGGGTTGATGTCACTGTACAGCTTTTACGGTCGAATATTATAAATATGCAAAATAAGCCAACTTTCCACTCTGTATTATTTTTCGTTAATATTATTAAATTTAAAATGTCACATTATTTAAATAATAAAGCTTATATAATACAGTTTTTAATATTTTTGATATTAAGAGCATGGGAATAAATTTTACTAATATAACCTACAAATCTTTAAATGGAGTAAGATATTAAATGCTTCTTTAATAGCTGTTCAAACTAGTTTTTCTTTTGTTCCATATATTTAAAAAATACAACTGGTTTCCTCTAAATAATAGACTCATTATGTGATAATTATTTCATAACGTATTATACTTTGAATCAGATGGATTCCAATTTGTAATATTTACATACATATATGTATATGACTTGATTGAGAATGCATGCAATACGTATAATATATTGTTCTGTCAAACACGACAGAAATGAAAATTAAAGTGTTTTTACACAAATATAATAATAAATATTATACAAAAATGTTCTGAATAATATTCCACCCTCTCGCTTACCTTAAAATTAGTGTGTGTATATGTGTTATAAAATCCAAATTTTGTCCTTCCTCCGCTTGAAAATTGTCTGTCCTTGGTAGTTTCCCCTGAGGTGTTCTTATTCTTTCTTCTTTTCTGTCTGGACTCTGCCACCAACTTTATACTCAAATGTGTAGTTTCTAAACCACTTTTTTGTATTTTTTATTTGAATTGATATTTTTGTTGACTGTTTTTGTTCTCGTCAAATTCAATTCTGTTTACTTCCAACTTGTAGCACCCAGGGCTATCAAAAACCATCGTGATGTCATCCCACACTAGATTTCTAATTTTTTTTTAATACGGTATGCTTGTAGTTTTGTAATTGATGTCTAAATCGAGTTGTATTGTGTTATGTATGAGTTTTGCATGTGTATGTTACAGTAATTTTTTTTTCTAAAATAAATGCTTAACATTATACCTATTTGTGTCATTCATTTTCCACTGTAACCAGCACCGTGTGAACTCTTTTTTTAACAAATAACTAATATGACACTACGCATGTATACTCTCTTAAAACAAACGATAAGATTCCACAAATTGACGAAATTAACAGAATTAATAGAATATAATATGATATTACCTCACCATATAACCCCCTGTCCCTTCCAAAAGGCAATGATTCATCTATTAATTATATATATGTATACATTACCGGCCATTAAAGTTACGACAACTAGTGAATTATAGGAAATATGAATAAAAACGATAATGCAAAAGAAAATAAAAATTTAATGCTAGAACTAAAAACATAAGCTTATAAGTAAAAGAAATAACAAAAAATAACTATATCTCTTGTTCGTCAAAATAGCCTCCTTTGGCGCGTAACACTCCTTGTACCACTCGCGGCATTTGTTCTATTAAGTTTGCTTCACCAAAAATGTTGTTCCATTCAGTTTGAAGTAGTTGCCATAGATGATCTTTCGATGTTGGACAGATTCTTCGTATTCGTCTGTCGAGCTCGTTCCATAGGAGCTCGATGGGGTTCAAATCCAGACTTTAGCGGGGCTAGGGGTAGAACTGCGCCGAATCGACAGCAAACCGCCTCGATACTTTCCCCAAACTCCGCTTCTCCCATTCCCTTAAAGTGAATAAGTGCTTTAGGGAAAGGAGAACAGTGGCATGTGGTAAAAATGTCGAGGCCCGTTCTCGATTTGGCGCAGTTCTACATACACCAGGGCATGATTACTAAAACTTGTTGTTCTTCTTGTGACGTTAGTTAGTCCTTACATATGCGTGCAGATACATTTATATCTCCTCAGATATAAATGCTATTTAAAACATCGTCATTTTTCAGTTGATTGCTGAACTATTTTACAGTAAAGTATGAGTAAAGATTTTGCAATATTGACAAACATACTTACATTTTATTCAGATTTTTTTGTTATTTTTACATATGGCAGCTGAGAAATGCCACATTAAACCTAAGTTTACCTGATTGTGTACTTAATTTCTTTCGTTTAGGCGAACTTGCTTTGAACACTGTCTACTAATATTAAAAATAACGGAGTTGTAAAGACATAAACTATTCTGAAATTAATTTCCATGCAACGAAACGATAATAATGTAATTGTTTAGTTGTCAGTCTTACAAATATCATCAAATTGCAAAATTTTTGAGAAGACGTTTCCTCACAATGATAAATGTGATAAGTTAGATTAGAAGCTTACTTGGCGTGTCGGAAACGTTCTGTAAGAACAAAAGAATATTATGGGCAGTTATAGCCACTTAATACTCAACCGGATCGTCAATATTTCTTAAAACTTTACTAAACGTTTACAATTAATAGAAATATTCTTGCGAGCGAAGAAGAATTGAATAATTAGTAAGATCGTAGAAGCTGTAGTTATTAGTTTTATCGAAGCCTATTTTGCTAAGTCCCAAATGTAGTGCTAGACAATCTAAATTAAGTAACGGTACAATTATCAAAATAAAGCAAAAGCATGAGAACAGATCTGTTCAAACATTATTACCAGGGCATCCTGCAAAAAGATTGTATTCTTGCTATTGGTATATCGACTATTGTCAACAGAATGGGAATAATTGCCGAAATACTATATGGAACAACAACACAATAACAAAATAGAACTTGTAAGCAACCAAAATAACATACTTCAGTATAATGCAGCATCTGCTCACAACTATCAAAAAGCTACTTTTCTGAAGAATCGTTTCAAAGGCAGATGAATTGGAATTAATGAACCGATTTCATGGCCTCCAAGATTATCCTATTTGATCTCACTCGAATTTTTCTTGTGTGGTTATCTAAAGAATCGCACATAATCGGGAAAATACGATGATGCTAAGATTCTCGAAAATGACCGAGATTAAAAGGATGTTTTGAAAAGGTTCAATCTCCCATTTCAAAAATGAACTCCCCATATGCTATGTATATTTGTATATGTTCAAGATTTGAAGTGAAACAGGTATTTTTCAAAACATGTTAATGTATTCGATAGTAGTAAAATGCGTTACAACGATATGAATCACATGGAATTTATACCTGTAGTTTTAGTTGATTATCGATGTTTTCTTTAATTATTTCAATGACCAGAGAAACTACTCCTCACACTACATTAGAAGAATATTATTTACGTTTTATTATATTTATTTATAAATGACAAGCGTGAAACACAGTAGTCGTTATTTTAGCCGAATAAAATTCTATTTCTACCTTTAAACAATAGTGATGAAAAATGAAATGGTGCACTGTACTTGACACTAATGAATATTCATGTCATTACATGTGTTATCCGACTATATATCCGAAATATACTGTGGGTAAAATTATAGTTCGACATATCCAAAACTATATTTATAAATTACAAGTGTTTGTCATACAATCATAATAAATTGCACCACTACGTTATGTTTATTTATTAATAGCTTGCTGGAATTTCAAATGTAAGCTTAATAGTCATCATTATCTTCGTTAAATTTTGGGTTCGTTGCTGATACTTGAAGTAAGACACTTCTTTTAAATCTAACATTAGCTTTTATGGTATCTAATTTTAATAGCTAAAATCAAAGTTAACATTTCCATCAGTTCATCTTGTTCGAACTTTCTTAATCCATGAAACTTCTACAGGCTTCCTAGGTATTGTAATATGCAATTAACGTAACAGTATAACGGTTTGTTTTAGACACGAAGAAAAATCTCTATATTGGACTAACTGACGGATTCCATAAGTTGAAACAGGTTGTACAATAGATTTGCATAATATGATCTTGTTGCTAATATTTGATAAAATCTCATTTCTTTTCTTCTTTTCTCTAACTATTTTCATGTCAATGAATTCCAAGATATTTGGTGTTATTAGTTTGGTAAGTATTACATACATCTAGTAGATAAATATCAAAGTTAAATAAATTGTGATGCGTTGATTTTGAACCTCTATTTTTTATGCCAGTGTTTTATTTGTAAAATTTAGAGTAAATTTGTTGATATACTTCAAAGATGTACAGGTTTTGACAAAGTTGCGGTATCATCCGGAAATATGGCTCATTTAGCTTTGTTGCTGGTAAATCTGTTGTAAATAACAAATATACAAGGTGATTGGTGAGACTGGATATGGTTGAATATGAACTATCACCTGAAAATATTTTTGAGTAAATATCACTTCCGATTAACCGGAAGTGGGTATCAACATCTATTTTTTAAGTAGCATGGTATAAAATAAATGACAAATTCAGCTTCTACGATATATTTTACACATATTTCACGTATCATATCCCATATCTAAACACCATTCCTTCTGAGTTACTCGCAATTAAAGAAAAAAAGTGACAGATACCGATCTTACTTTATAGTGATATTACGTCAGGTAGAAGTAAAAGAGACGAATGAAATTGTGCATACGCACAGATGATATTGTGTATTTACACAACATTTGCAGTCCTTCTCTGTAATATTACACAAGATGTTTAAAAACTTAGTTGCTTATAAACAAGTTCAATCTGTGGAAAATAGATTTTTTTTTAATGGAAAGGTATATATTTTATTAGATGTTCCAATTCTACGAAATATTCTCTTTTAATCCCTATTAGGTGTTCCTATACCTAAAATGGAAGGTGAATAAGTTATAACGATTTAATTAACCTCCGTACTTAAAATGCTCAGATATGTCAATTTATCGAAGCAAGGGTGCTTAGCTCATTTGTTTTACATACTTACTTGCCATTTATTTTGACGTCATTTTGTTAATCATATTTTCGTAAATTTTTCCCATTGAATTATAGGAATAAGGGATCCTTTAGGCAAATAACACGAGATGCAATTCAAAGAGCAACAATTATAGGAATACGTCTCCGAATATAGAATACCTCAATAGAAACGGCTGCCATATCGAACCATTTAGATCAATTATTTATTTAGTCCTTATAATTTTGTTTTAAAATCCCGTTCCTCTTGTATAATACTTTTAATAGGCCATTCTCACCAATCATCCTGTATATAATACTGGCTCTACACTTGACGAAAATTTTGCAACTTTGCGTAAAAAATCTATAAAAACATGTTTTTCTAAAACTCAAACGTCGAGATACTACAGCAGAATAAGTCATGTGAAACCGAATCACTTTGCCTGTGTAACACATTTCTAATTGGTAGAAGTCAAAACCTATGACAGTTAGAATAGTGTTGTCGCGAACTTTTTGTAGCAAATTTCATACTTTACGAAAAGGGTCTTATAAATTGTTTAGTATATTACTCTGTTAAAGCTCGGTAACCGAAAAAAGGAAAATATCATGAAAAATCTAAAATCTTCCTTGAAATTTTCAAGTTCTACCAATTAGAAACATGTTACACATGGCAAAGTGCGCCAGTTCTAAAGCTAATGTTAGAACTAAGAACGACTTTTAGTTTTCGTTGTTTTCTTTGTTTTTATTTTTATTTTATTATTATATATTTATTTAATTATTAATTATCTTTATTATTTTATAACGAGCATGGTGCTTTAGTGGTAAAATAAAAAAAGAAACAGATAACATATGATTTTATTAAGTCAGTGCTCAAATCGGCTCTTGGGAGAAATCAAGGCGTATATCTTGGTGTACTTTTTGATTCAACATTTGCTACTGGAATATGGTTACTGATATGTAGGCTTGCGTTATTTACGGCACTGATTCTACATTACATCTGGTCCGGTCTGCATGTTTATATTTTATTAGAGGCCATGTTGATAGTAGTCACCGTGTTGGTAGTAGTCACTATTTAGGCAAGTTTGACGGACAATTATTTATAAACACACTTCTAAGTTGACGCAATATAGTAACTGCTTTGTTAAATTTACATTTATTTAGCTCGAATAATATATTTTTTGTTCAATTACCTACTATTGGATGATTTTGGCTGGGGCTTATCTTATTTTGAAACGGCGTGGGAACCAATTTGCATGGAATTTGTCGGTGGCGGTTAAAAATAAAAACGATGCAGGTGAGTGTGAAACATGTCAAGTTGATAGGCAGTCGCCTCAACATTTTGATCATACTCCGTTTTAGTAAAGCGAATTTTAGTATTAGGAGGAATTTAGAGAGATGTAAAAATATTGAGGCGACTGTTTATCAGTATGACATTGTTCATATCCTGATTTGGAAAAGTTTGTTGCATAATGTAGATCATACATTGACATAGACTATATAACTATGTGCTGAATGGGACAATATGATTTCTATCTACAAATTAAAAATTTATTTAAAGGTAAATATGTACATACATTAACTAAAAGAGTTTTGTTAAGCTTGATTTAAATGATAGTAGTTACTGCTATGTCTGCTAGTTGGTTTCATCATATCATTTCGCTGTGGTGTTGCCGGTGCTTTGAATATTGGGTTGTTTGAATTCATCATTTATTATTATATTTTTGTGGATAATGTATAGGCAAATCATCGAAGGGTTCAAAATAATCCTCCATAGATATAATTGTTATCTGCATGTTGCGGTTCTTGCGGATCTTATGATGCTTAATGTAATTTGGTATGATTATTACTCATCTCTTAAAGCTAAATCTAAAAAATGTGAGATTTTCGATGGTTTATCATTAATATCTAGTTCACAAATTCTTCATTATTCGTTCTTTTCTATCCATTTATTTCATTGTTCTGCTAATTTAGTTTTTACTTATTTTGATGTGTAGTATTATTGGATTTATGTTTTTTTGTAGTCTTTGGACGTATGCTATATTAAATAGAACGGCTTTTACATGGTCTATAGTTTTTTGTCTTAGTTTTAAATGAAGAAAGAAATATTATTTTTCAGACGCAATAGCTATGACTATGTAGTTAACAAATAAATGGTATACAAGACGGCTAAGATTTCAACTTATTATAATTTCGATGTTGCTGTAGGTAAGAACTGAGAAAAAGACCAAATCATTACCAAATTTAAAAATTTAAGCTTGAACTGCAGAATGTGTAGTATGTTGTAAAGTAATGTTTGCCAATTCCTCTATTATACCGCGCCTTCAAAATCTTTCCTCATTAGAGTCGGCCATGCTTTTTTTTAATGGTTGGCCAGAGTGCATGTAAATCTGTCAGAAATACATCATTTTCACAGTTTGGTTATGTCATATAAATATGTATCTGTAATAATTATAGAGTAATTATTTAAGTTTTTGAAAAAATATTTATTGCAAAAGCCAAAATTGAGAGAAAATAATACTAAAGCAGATGTTGGAAATGTTGACCGTTGTTTTGTAGACAAAGTTGAACTCTACGCTTCATGCTTTCAAAGCCATTTATTAAGATTTCTTCGGTGATGTCAGCACAAGAATTAACAATAGCATTACGAAGCTCTTCGATTGTTTGATGTCTGATCTTGAAAATCGTATTCTTTAAATATGGAAAAATAAAATAATCTAATATTGTCAAGTCTGGAGATCTTGCAGGAAAATTAAAAATTCTTGTATCGAAAAATTGCTGTAAAAAAGCCATTGTTTCTCGAGATTTGTGTGCTGAAACTGCTTGAATTTTATAAGGAAATAATTTTAAATCCTTTTTTAAAATCGTATGACATGTTCCCACTGACAAACCAACTTGTTGCGATAGTGTTGCAACAGATTTTTTGGGTGAGTGTTCCATTCGCTGTTGAACATCTTCGATTAAATTTGCTGTTCGTTTTTTAGGTGCTCCACCACCAGGTTTACGTGTTATTGCACTTATTTCGCCAAATTTAATAACGCAAGCTTGAATGTGTTTTAGCAGTTGTGCGTAAGTAACTGGCAAATTAGGAAATTGTTGTCGGAATTCTTCTATGCACCGATTAATGGAATAAACCCATTCTCCATTTTCTAATTTTTGCCCTGTTCTATAGTAACATTGAATTATAAATATTTTATGTTCTAATTCTAACATTATAATAAAATAATTAAAAAAATATAAACGTCAATTATTTGAATTTAAGTTTGACAACTGTCAGAATTTGAAGTTTTGAAAAGCATCGCATTTGCACCAACCTATGATAACTAAACTGACTAAAAAAGCCTACTCTGATGAGGAAAGATTTTGAAGGCACGGTATGTACAGTGTACTTGACGACCTGACATGTTATCCGATCTTTGTCTCAAAATTATTCTAGGCTGAGTAATATTCAGACGGCCTGCGCTATCTTTACAAGTGTCGCAAGGCATTACTAAGTTGTGGCAGACATCGGTCCAGACGGTCAAAGGCGTTAACAAAATCGGTCTACATATGTATGTATATGACCGCCCATTGCTCTCTCCATAATCCCGGATATAAACTATATAAACTGCCGACTGCTAGTTGTAGCTATATTTGCAATGAATACAAGTTGGCATGTACACACAACAGTATATTGCTACGTTACATCAATTTAAAATATGTAGTATATTATGACACTAGTGCATAATCAAGTTTTTAAAGCACGAGTAACGAGTATAGCCACGACGCGAAGCGGAGTGGCTTTGTTACCAGGAGGAAAAAGACAACAATGCGATTACATTTTTTTCGGCTGCTAATATCCATTATCATTTTATTGCATATAAAAAATTAGTTAATGTTTTTAAAGAATATAAACGTTATCGAAAATAGTATTTATTAAACAAATAACTCTACTCAATAAATCTACATCTTTTGGTTTATTATCTAAAATGATTGACACTTCAAACATTTACTTAAGTGATTGTATATAAATATTCATTTATATCTTTTTATTGTTAATTTCTCGAATAAATTTCATACGTCTTTCAAAGTATACGATTATTCGTGGAACTGGTCCGTTAGAACTTTTCAATGATCCTGAAATCTAACAGTTCTGAAAGCTTGTTGTTTGAGAAAGTGTCATCTAGCCTCACTGGCCAAATTATTTACGTTTTCTTCTTTCACACGGAAGTTCACATCAATTTTCTTAATTTAAATGGCATGATATATTTTTTATGAGTTTTTTAGATCGCGTATGTAATTCTATATCAAAACTTACTAAGGTACTCTACATCAAAAACCAGCCGTTTTGGAGTTATTTATTCAAATGTATGACCAAATGCAACCTTATGTTAAAAATTCTGTATTTCTGAAAGCATTGCAGATGAAGGCTTCATATTTGGCATGTTGTTAACTGAAATTTGAAGCATCAAATTTACATTTTCTAAATTATACAATCATGTATGTATATACATATATAGTTACAGGGCCGTCTTGTGGATAGGACACGCTGAATGTTTAATGATAGATATCCAAATACCAAATGACGTAGAAAAATATCAATACAAAAACTTAAACAAGAAAATGAAACAATAGTGAATTGGACCGGAATCAGTTAAATATGTTTTATATGGCTGTCGTCCTGAGCTGATCGTATTTAATTAATTGTTTAGACATATTTTTTTGATTAATTCTTTTTTTTAAGCTATTGTATTGACGTCATTTCATATACATTTGGATATCTGTGGTTAAATACTCGACATATTCTATCCGTATTCTTTCTGAATGTAAAATAAATATAAAATATTGTTTTTCTCCATATTTACTTATAAGGAAACACAGGCAAGTGGTGGTGACCGATTTAAATGAAATTTGGTGAGTTTGTAGACTGATGCAGTGTAAGAACAACGGTAACTTCCATAGATGATAAATCGCCCGTTTTGGGGGGTGGGACGCCCTAAAGCCAATTCTACCTTTCGATATTTCCTTTAATATCTCCTAAACTATAAGACATATCAAAAAAAGTTAAGACAAATATATAACTGTTTTATGAGTACTAAAAGATAGCGACATAGTTTGTCTGTCATAATTCTTGTTTTCCAGAAACAACCTCCAATTTTAGTACTCATAAAACAGTTATATATTTGTCTTAACTTTTTGTTTATATGTCTTATAGTTATATAGATATTAAAGGAAATATCGAACGGTAGGGTTGGCTTTAGGGCGGTCCACTCCCCAAAAACGGGGATTTAGTATCTATGGAAATTACCGTTGTTCTACAAACCCACTAAATTTCATTTAAATCGGTCACCACCACTTGCCTGTGTTTCCTGGTTAGTTCATTCGCCATTTTGTTTGACAGATCTAAACTATGTATAATTGAAGTATAGACACAATATCTACCAATTATTTTGATATTCAAGGATTATTAGGATTTTAGAATACATTAGAGGCGTATTTTGGGACTTTTACCAGAAAAAAGAATTCGAAAACTGTAAAAAATATAGTTTAATATGTCTGATAACAAATCTTGGAGAATTATTATGCGAAAAATCCAATAATAGACCCAGCGTCCCATTTTAGAAATTTGAACTTCATGGTCGTGCACTTAGTTGAACTGAACGAATGAATATTTTCGACACAGGACCGTCTAAAATATTGATTCGTTATACATCGTTATAACTTTGAAGGCGTAATTTCATGCCTTATATTTCCGTTAACAAATATAGAAATATAGAATTTTTAACATAACGGGCAGCTGACTGTATATTTGACAACAGTTGAGTAACTCAAAAACGGCTAATTCTTGATATAGGGTAGCTTAATAAGTTTTGATGCAGAATTGCATGCACGATTTAAAAACTTCATAAAACATATACCATATAATTTAAATTTAGAAAGTTGACGTAAACTTCCGATAAACCGGAAGTGATATAAAAGCATAAATAATTTCGCCATCGTCAGGTTCTATTAATTGGTGAATTCCGCGAAAAACGTTAACAAGGTATTCGTAAACGTAACTCTTTGTCACTGAAATAAAATCGAATTCGCAGTTTTAAAGATAAAGCGGTTATAGGGTTTCTAAAAAGCAAAAATTACAAATAATTAAAAACAACTTCTACGAGGTAGGTATAGGGAATATTTAAACAAATCAACACAAGATATAGAGAAGAATCCAAAAATGAAATATATGTGTTCTATTTCACATAATAGGTTGTACTTTGTTCAGCGAAATGGAACAGTTTGGATAAATGAAATTAATTTCATGTCCCATATCAATGCAAGTAACTGGACTGTAATTTTTTTTCAGTACCTAGGAGGGGAAACGCCTTGTACAATATCGGGCGCCATGTTGATATGGCTTATCAAGTTTTAAAGCAACAGTTGCGTGAATAGAAACGAACCCAACAGATTGTTTTTGTGACTTGAAATCTATTGGATAATAGCCGTATTATTAACAATGTGGCGTATAATATTATAGTTTATTTTAGTTATTATAGTCACGTTGTTGCAAGAAGTCATTCATTTACTACAATATAATTCAACTTCAGTTTATATGATAGTTTAATATGATATGTGATGATATATGTCAATTTGAGGAAGTAACATAGTGGCGAGAATCTAATTGGTAAAATTGATCGACTTGTGAAGATTTGGACATTTAGAAATTCACATGCAGAAAAGCAATAAAATTCTAATACAATTTTTCTAGTGGTTCATTATATTATTATCTATTGATGTAAACTTATCGTAACTAAAGTAATTTTTAGATTTTTTGTATTGCGGAATACACATTGGTTACAGTACGTAAGTTTAAAGCAACCTGCTCAGACACTGAAAATTCACTTGCGAAATTCATATGTGTAACCATTTGCAGCCAGTAGAACTAAAATCGCTGTTTCATTCATATAGAAGTTGGCAAATTTCGAATGTAGTGCTATAAGTCTATAGTTGCATATAATATTTCGAATTACCGCCTTTCAAAATAAAAGTGGTCCGTGAAAATCGAGATATTCGTTGTCAGGTGAAATACCTGCAGTCTATAATTACACATGTGTCAATTCAGTGGTTTCTGAAGTTTGCAAATACCCTCGATAATATTGGAATTGAAGAAATCTTTCAGATGTACAGATCGTGTTGCAGTATTGTCTCAACTCAAAATAATTCTAAAATATTCGATGAAATCATCAATGGTTTGAGGACTGTTCAGTACGGTACCAACCAAGTATGTCATCGAATTGCTTTTTGTCACGAATATAGTTCTGTTTAGTGTTACATAATATTGCAATTATTATACGATAAATGTAATTAAAAAACTATAACTTTATAAGAGATTCTAAAATTTTATGTAACTAATAATTATAGTATATAGCACTGAAATACATACATACGTTCTAACATCCTTAGAATGACTGATATAAATATAACTTCCTTTGGGATAATTTCTCCCGTTGCACGGGGCAGACCGCTTTTTTATACGTAACGAAATAAAACTCCCTTACCTTAAAGAGGATTCCAATTCCTAGGTTCATAAATGGTTTCGTGAAGTCAATGACGCTTTCTCTTGCATAATTAATGGTCATCGAAGCAACCGCTAAGTCTGCTCTCTGAAATGTAAAGATTCATGACGTATATCTATAATATCTATGCATTTATATAATAAAGTATAATGTGAAAGTAGGTAATTTTGATTTACACAAGCTTTCTTTTTAAATCATAACCTTCTTAGATTTCCGATTATTCTACACCATGTGAAAGCATAAACAACAGATCCCCTGGCTCTTGTTTATGCGACCCTTTTGCGGTGAACCGCATAGTACACAAGGCGTACGTTAATTTCATTACAGTCGCCCTTTTAAACTGGTCCCGAGTGCTTGGCAGAGGTCGTAGCTTTCCATCTAAAAAAGGGTGTCAGGTTCGGCTTCATATCTAAGTATTGAGTTAATCAATTTTGTCAACAGAACTTGATTCCGAGCAATTATCTTGCCTTTCTTGTTATCTAGTGAAATAGAACAAAAAAAGTATTGAGAGGGCGTATTCAACAGTACCGAAATCAATAGTTTCAGGAGAAATTTATTCACAAATGCTACAGTAACACAGATGTTGTATGTGAAGTTAGTTGTTTATTATATTGTTTATAGATATGTACATACAATACATATAGTGTTTCAATCACTGTACGAGACGATTATTTTCAATCATATTAGCGTCAATATAAAGTATTCATATTACAAAAATATATTCTTTTACTTTCTGTGACTACAACGTGGGAATTGCTTAAGGTAGCGGTACACACTTTTTGGCATGGACTTCCTTGTATCTATTACAAAATACATACTGCTACGTAAGCGTATAGTTGCAATCTGAAGGCCGTTTGCCACTATACCTACTGATTTAACTACCGTACAGAAGTGAAATAAGGATTTAACATGCTCTAATGTCTTGTATTTTCTATATATCTTTAAATACACAATTTGCTATTAAAATCAGTGTAGTGGCAAATGGAGCTAAGCGACGATAAAAATTACTACATAAAACTGCATGTAAAACAAAGGAGAAAGAGAACAAATTGATATCTTTAATTGTAAGAGCGAGACGAAACTGGGTGGTAATAGACAAAACTTGTAAGTGTATGTTCGAATTGTAAAACATATGTACGGTGATCGGTGTGAACAGTCAGCCACACATGAAAATAACAAAATAATTAAAATACAATACAATAGAATTGCAACTTTAGCCATTTGCCATTCTAATAATTTAATGAACAATCGGGTCCGAAGCGTTTTATCTCCAAGAAAACAGTAAAAAGTTCTATACTTATACATCGTACATTTGTTACATAGTACTAGACATGAATTTGCAGCAATTATGGTCGACTTGCAAAGGGTACTACGCGGGCATTACCTAAGACCAACCTCTAAAATCTTAAAGAGAATTTCAAGAAAAAATAAAAAAAATGTTTCAAGCTAACCTGTAGAGATCTCGTATATTTGTTATACATACCCTACTACCAGGCTCAGATTTTCTACAAATGTGGTTGAATTTCAAGCGATCTCAAGGTGGCATTACTTAAGACCAAATTCTTAAGTCTCTAATAGCTGCATATGTTTGCTTGAAATAGTGCACAGTTTTTCAATCTCTTACTGAAATTTTCTTGGAGATTTTAGAGGTGTAATCCTTCGCACCCGTTATGAGTTCACTAAATCGTTAAAATTGCAAATGGTAAGTTGCAGTTCTTAGCAGCTTTCAAAAATATAAATTTATACGCCTCTGTATTTTCGGAAATATTAGCTACTATGTTTGGTTGTTCGTTTCACACTGGTTGTGTTGTGAAAACAAAATAAGCACATTTTCCATAATAAATTTAGTGTATATTTAGATAGAAAATAATTACCAGCAATGTACGTCTGTCCAGTTAATTAAATGTTATGTATTAAACGACGATTTACCTATATCAAGTTGCAGAGAAGAACATTGAACAATCACTTATTAACCAGATTTAGGAACGCGAATAAAGTTTTATTTTATTCGTCTCGGTTTAATATTTCAGATATTGAAAGAATTTTATTTCGTAATACCCACTAAAAATTAGAACTAAAAATTGGAAGTACTGTTGCCCATAAGTTGGTTAACAATGTCTAAAAACGTGTTAGTGTTATAGAGATGAATATAGTGCTTGAAATAAAGCTTGCTGCACAGCAATAAATTCAGTAAATAAATAAATTGTTAAACAATATATGGACAAGAAGATTTGCGGGGGTGATTCAATATCTAGAGGACTTCCCAATGGTAGGAATACAAGAAAACATGAGTAGTGTTAGTATTAGAAACAAATACACATCCGTAGTAAGTCTGCAGTTATCTAGAAACGAAGTGCTCATACCGCATCCATAATATTCTTAAAATAAAAATAAACTTTGCATGTTGTGATATTTACAGAAGGTAAGAGAAAAACTCTATACCATGCTTACAGAATCGGGACAGCATAGGAGTGCTGCAGATAATTTGTATAGTCTGAATCTGTAAATAAGAAAGAATAGTAATAGTTTTCTTTGCAAAAGGTCTTCATCAAGACTATGACCTGTGGAATCTTACAACTAATACATTCAGTGTTGTGTCTTTTAGTTTATCGAACAATTCGAAATATCGAGACCAAATTCAAGTTCGAATAGTTGGAGGTAGCTAAACTTATTGCAGATAAAAATATCTTATAATTACTCCATTTTTGCCGAGATATATGTGCGCACATACTGGTTGAAATCTGATACATGAACATATGTAATTGTTTGGTCAATACTTAAAAAATGAGCTTTTTCGTAAGTCCATAGTTGTTAGCTCGTAAATATACATTATTTTAGAATATTTCAATATTGCTCTCTAGACATATTGTATTGAAATATTAACAATCTGTCGATGATCAATTTTAACATTTTTTATACTAGATTGCAGTTGTTATATTAATATAGAATTGTAATTGTTTAAATGTATGAGCTTGCTTAAAGGTATTCTTATTTAGATAAAATGAAAATTATGACATTCGAGGTTATAAAATTTGTAAGAACCCTAAAAAAACAAATAGAGATGAGTTATACTATGTAAGTGAAGAACCAGAAAATATTTTATTGTCTGTATACAAACGTAATTCAAAATTTATATGACAACATAATGCACGATTACCCTTTCCATTAGTTCTTTTACTATTCCGTTCCATTCTCTGGTCTCCGGATCATAAACGCCATACATGTGATCCGGAACAAGACGTATGGAGTACTGGAATCCGACCTGACCGGCTATCCATTTCAGGAGATCGATGCAGAAGCCCTCATATCTTGCATTTCCGGTCAAATTCTTATCTTCCTTGACCATTACATACGGTCTTTCCTTAAATCAAAAAAGTTATATTCAGTTCGTTGAATGAAACGAAGTGTCTGAACGAGAATTACATTCTACGTTAAAACTTTAGGTGAAGTTTATTAGAGAGATTTATTGTACTTGCTCGCTGTTCTTGCTATCGATGCGCATTACTGAATATTATAACAGTTTTAAATATGCTAAAATGATTTATTTCTAAAAAATATCTTCATAAAAGTAATTTCGTTTCGAAAGCAGTATTTCATTACGTGTTAGAACATGTTGAAACATAACTACTTATTCTTTAGTATTCTGTAGTCTATTGTACGTATGTAGATGTTTACGTAAATTGTCGTATAAGAAAATCACACGAACTGGTTGCTATCTGATTTTATAATTCAGGGCGTTTCTAAGTTTTTGTTTCTGTTGGACTTTCAGTTGAAAGTTGCTATCAACTTTTTTCAAATGAAATATTTTTAATTAATAATAGTGATTCAAAAGTTAAAGCATCGTTTATCAGTAAGTATATACCTAAGTATAGTAGGAGTGTAAGTAGTTAGACCAAGTGTGGGACTAACACTGGGAACAAGAATCAGATAGTCTTTTATTTTATAAAACTTTTGCAAAATGTCTTTGCTTCTCCAGAGTATGCGAATTACACTTTATCATTAAGCCAATACTTTCTTGCTTTGCCAAACTATCTTTAGCTGACACCGTATATCCCATTTTCGTATTTTTAACATATTATTGATTGAAATTACTACGTTTTGAAAAACTTCAAGCTATATTTTGGTATTTAACTAACGATCGTAGAATAATGTATAGTAAAATTCAATTAACATCACTTCGAAACAAAACTACCTTCTGCAATATGTATGTACAAAATACAAGAAAATTTTGCTTTCAAGACATTTTATGACCACTTTCTGATCATCTTCCTTTATATGATGTTCTTCGTTTCCTTCATATGGAAGTCCTTGATAAAACACATGAAACCTTTTCGGAACTCATGTCAGAAGGTTTTGTAAGTCGTCATATGTTTTCATGTTAATGTTATAATTTTAGCATGTTGTGCATGCTCTTGTCGAGCTAATTCTACTATTTTTTTGCTTGAGACAATCGATTCATTTTAGAACGCAGTAGTTCTTCGTAACTCTGAAAGCAATGGGAATATTATTAAAGAAAGATAGACATACAATCGGCATCACTTTGGTTGTTTGCCTTTCGTTCGACATCACGTGATCTTAGATTCGATTCGCTAGAACTTCGGAATACCGTGAATCGCCTGTAGGAACAGGTATCATCATTCGTTCTAAGAATTTGAACGTATGAATACTACTACGGTCAATGAATTATTATGATAAGGTCGCTACGAACTCAATGTGTGAGGAGACGATCTGCGGTCAACGCGGAGACGTCAAAGAGTTCATTTTTGTAAAACCCCTGTTTGTAAACGAGTGCATTACGTTAACGAAATAAAGTGTGTAAACCCGAGTAAATCATTTGAAAAGAACCCAAAAACAACCCCAAACAAAAGTTATGTATGTAGTATAACAAGAGTATATGTACGAGTACGTAGCATAACTTTAAAGTTATCCTACAGTTATCTTATCGTATTCTATATAGAAACCGGGCATAAGTTGTGTTGAGTGTACGTCGAATCAGTCGCTATGAGCGTTTGCTGCCTCTACTTATAAGACTTCAAACAATTTCGGTTTATTAAGTAATTTCTATGGCTTGTCTGAACTCGTGAATATACCTCAGTTAATACAAATTCTGGGGGACAGGGTGGGAATTATTGGTTTCGACTGAATATGCAGTAACTTATTTATTGCATATTGAACAAATCTAAATTATAACTAAATCGAATGCACCATTTTACTCGTGCGGGCTGGAAAATCTTAAGAGGCGTGATCCAAGATATAGAATAATATATTTTATCACAATGGTATTGTGATGATTGTTTTCATCTCACACTTAAATGACAAATCATATTTTTACCAAGCCCAAAATTATCAGAAATTAGAATGTCTGAAAGCATCGCGTAGCCGACGGTAGGCCGGTTTCCTCGATAAGAAGTGTGTTCTTAGTTAATTAGATTGTTGTGCCGAGCAAACTTTTTGAAAGTAAAATATATAGCAACTCGTATTCAATTGGAATTTTACTGTTTTAATTAAATAAACTATTAATAATTCAAATTACAGTTTGCCTGAGTTGTTGTATGTTTAATTGATTTCCTGTATTAATTGCTCTGTTTTGTCATCGATTTAATGTAAAACAATTTGAGTAGTATGTTAAATATTTGTATTAAACATTCATTATCTGGTATTTGCTATAGAAACATTGAGGTATTTGATACTTTAATTCGTTATGTAAATTATGTGATCGAATATAATTTGTTTTTATTTTCTAGTTAAAATATTTTCCAAATTGATATACGTTTGCTTTATATGAAACTTGGGATGTGTAGGTTGTTTCAAATATGCGGAGCGCTACGGCGATGTCTCTTATTACAAAAAATGCACCATAGGCTTGAATTTGGCAAAGTTGTTAACTTTTGGTTTGAATAGTAATCCCTTGGCGAAGATCTAAACAAAGACCGAATATTGGGCAAACCTGAACAAAGGAGATTTATTTAATTTTTCACAGACCAAATTCTTGACCAAATTTTATTAGTTTTATCTAAGAAAAACTATTGAATAGGTTCAAGACCTACAGGCTACATTAAAAACATTATAATTTCCTTATATGTATCTTATATAGAATCTGTCGAACCTCCGCATTTCTTCAGTTGCTGCCTTTTTTATATTTTTAGTTTGTAAAAATATTTATTAAGTGTTTATTAGTAACAATTTGGGAGATATTTTCAATATTGTTTTTTTATGATCTGTTTGTTGTTGTTATACGCTGTACAGAATGTTCAATTTAATAGCTCAAAGTGAAACATTTTCTTTTGCTTATATCAAATGTCTCAGACAACGAAAATTGAGTGCTGCACCGAGAAGGGCATACATTCATTAAACAAAGTTTGGATGTCGTTTATAGTGATTTAGCTCTTTCATATTCTACTGTGAAAAAGTAGGCAAAATGTTTCCTTTTGGAGGAAGATCAATTCAAATGATAACGACTTAAAAAGTATTAGAGGGTCGCCGTTTAAAAAGGAAATTGAATTAAATTAAACGGAAATTAGCAGTGATGTGCAAAAGTTCTGATATAAATGTTCGCCCGCGGTTTTGGTTTACGATCCTCCATCCAAATGGGAATTGTTGTGGTAACCCGATGAACCCCGTCTTAGAAAAGCGAAAGTTGTTCAATCAACGAAAATGAAAGTTCTGGGATTTTGAGCATTTTACTCATTGACTTTAAAGAGCGTGATGGAAATATTGACAACATATGTATATTATAATGTCTATGTTGCATAAACTGAGACGCAGTATGCGTGCGGGCGAGGAAAATTGAGAAAAGGGGTTTGATAACTACGTAAAAATACTCCTGTCAATACTGTAGCCATTTTATAAGATACCATCCACGAACACGTGTTTCAGAAATTAAAAAATGTACCATATCTGGACCTGGGTCCTAATGATTACTTTTCACTTTATAATTTAGAAAACAACCATCTTAGAAAACATCGTTTTAAGGATGATAGTGAGCTTCAAGCACTTGTAATAGAATTTTTTGATACAAAAACTTTAGATTGTTTTTACAACAGCATGGGATTATGAATCCATCGTAATAATAAATGTATTGCAGTTAGGAAAGATAATTCTTAAAAATGAACATTATTATATTTTATCAACTTTAATTTTTTCTATACTAGTCCGCGATCATTTGTGCTCTGAAGCCAATGAAATTAGGAATTTGTAGATTTCCGGCTGTGGTAGTATATAAGGAGTTACGCACGGCTCGTTAGATTTAATTTATGTCTGCTTGCGATATCTGAACGTCTTATTATTTCATAATGTCCTATACGAACACAAATAATCCTAACAGCTTCTGTTACGTATGCATGTATGTGGAGAATTCATTACGCAACGACATAAACGGAATATTACGCCTTTAGTAAAAAATTTATATTTTCACTATTTTGGTTAAAAAATTAAATATCAGGACAACAAATGGGCTTCTTACATTTGCTGCGCACGGTGTGCTGATATTCTGAGGGGTTGGTCAAACGGTAAGAAGCACCATTTGCAAGACCTATGATTTAGCGTGAACAAACTCATCATTTGTCGGATTGCTACTTTTGCTGTACGAAAACTGCTGGGTTCTCCAACAAAAATAAGGACAATATTAGATTGTGTTTTCTGTTACTCGTCTAGTACTTCGTTCAGAAGCCTTGCCAATACCAAGACCTATCGGTGTTTTGAGTGAAGAATATGCGCGTACAGACGCAGAGGAAGAAATTTCCGAGTCATTATCGACCAGTGATTATGAACATTTGCGATCTCTAAAAAACGGACCTCACAAATCAGTCAAAATTAAATGTTAGCTTAATTTAAACAGTCTTATACGAGATCTGATCTTGGCAAAAGCTCAACCAAAAATACTAGGATCTAGACTTCAAGGATGGAAGCTGTTAACTCCGGGCACACATATTCCTGTGTATCGTAGTAGCCGAAAGAACTGTCACAGTATTTTTAATCGAAGAAGGTCTTTCATTCTAAGTATAATATTGTCGATGACTTGATGCTAACATTAAGTCATCAACAAAACCCAAAAGAATGGTGTCTTTTTATCGATCCTTCGAAATTGAGTTTGAAAGCTGTCCTTCTTCACATACGAAGCGTTTATCAATCCATCCCGGTTGCCTACGCAGTCCATATCAAGAAAACTTATGAAAATATGACTCGTCTTCTCGACTAAATTAATTAAAAAGTGTACAAATAGCATATCAGCGCTGATCTCAACGTTGTAGCAAGTCTACTCGGTTTACATTCGAGGTATACAAACCACTGCTATTTCCTTTCCACAACGTTGTTAAAGATTGGTTAGTCAGGACTCAGTGTATTTCTGTAAAAATGAATATATTTCATAAGGCACTAGTGGAACCTGATAAAATATTTCTGTCACCATTGCATATCAAATTAGGTTTGATGTAGAATTTCGTCAAAAAACGAAGGAGAACGTCCATGGATAAGGATGGTCGTGGATTTCAATACCTTCAACACTTCCCAATATTTCAAATGCAAAACTTAAAGATTACATTTTTGTAGGACCCCAAATTAAACGCCTACAACAAGATACACAAGGTGAAGAGATTTTAAATGACTTCGAACGTGGTGCTTGGAAGTGTGTGACCCACATTTTTTTTAGAAAATACAAAATGTGACAATTACATAGAAATTGTTAATGAACTTCTTAGAAGTTACTATGAATTGGATTAGAACATGAACCTTAAAATACATTTTTTATACTCGCACCTGGAGTTCTTTCACCTGAACCTCGGCGACATCAGTGATGAACACGAGAGATTTCATCAAGACATGTCTGTTACAGAAAAACGTTATCAGAGCAAGTGGAAGTACTGTAGAACAGTATAAAAGAAAAATAAAAATAAAAATATTTTAAGATAGAACGTTTGTACCAAAACCTGACGTGGCAGAATGAATTTGTTGTTATTATTGTTACTACGACTGTAAGAGAGTTATACTATCATAGTCACTAAAGCAAAAATAAAAAAATAATTTGTTTCTGTCTAATGCAATTATGTAATCATAAAATGGTGCTAATGTTTTATTTTTCTTAAGCTACATACTACCGATAACTTATATAAGAGGTAATTATGGTGATCTAATCTACGTAAGCGATTATTTATGATTATGAATGTTTAAGAGTATATTTTAATGAAAAAAATAACTTTGCAGAAGGGGTTTATTAACTGATATTTAGTAGTAGACGAATGTAGGCTTTCACGGCCACTGTTCCATAAAGATGTATCTTTCGAGTGTTGCCGTGGTCGTTGTATCAAACTTGACCTTTCGCTGATCATACTGTCAGCTTCTTCAGAAGTTCTCTAAAGACTGATGTTGATGTCTTCTGCTCTTCCTTGTATACCCAGTCCCTACTTCGCTCCAGTGATGCGTATTCGTTCCAGTCCGCTGAACCGTGTCTGTTATCGTCCTTTGATCCGTATCCGATGCTTCTCCTCGATTCGTGTTAGATGGTCTCGGATGCGTTTTCGATGGTTCTTGCTGCTGCGCGCTCTCCAGCGTCAACTTCCATACCTTGCTCAATCTGTATCCATCTTCTCGGTTAAAGTTATTCGGGTTCTTCATTATTTCCAGGGATTCTCTCACTATCTGTCGGTAGTAGTGATTGCTTCTGGTTACTATCTTTACGTCATCGTAGTCGATTACGTGGTTGCTTCCGGTGTGGTAGTATTCAGCTACTGCAGATTTTCCAGTATTTCCCTATTCGGAATGTGTGCGATGTTCTTTGACTCTGCACTGTATACTGCGCCCGGTTTGTCCAATATCGATTTTCCGCACTGGCATTGAAGTTCGTAGATGCTTTTAGCTTGTAGTCTCGGTATCGAGTTTTTATTGGATGAAAGCAGTTTTTTTTAATTTTCTTGACTGCGCTAAACCTGACGTTGAGGTAATGTTTAATAACGTGCCGATTTTCTCATTGTAGTCTGTCCTGGTCATTACTACTGTTACGTTTCTCTTATCGGCACGTAGAATAATGATATCTTTATTGTTACGGAGTTCTTTCAGTGCGTCCTCTTCTGTCTTGGAGATGTTTCTGGTTGGTGGTTTGGCTTTGCAGAGTATTTTGCACTTCTCGTGTCTTATTTGTTTTGCTTCTTCTGCTAGTAAGATCCTTATTGCACATTCCACTTGGGTGATTATTTCATCCTTAGGTATCCTGTTAGGTGCAATGGCGAAATTTAGTCCTTCCGATAGTACTCTGATCTGTTCTTCAGATAACGGATGGTTGGTGAGGTTCACGACAGTCTTCTTAAGGTCCTACCAGAGAGCACTACCAGAAGTGGACCCTAAGAAGAACTTCTGACGAAGTTGACAATATGATCAGCGAAACGACAAGTTTGTTACAACGACCACGGCAACAACCGAAAGATACATCTTTATAGTATTTAGCAGTTTATTAAAACTTTTGTTTATAGTAAAACTTTCGTTTACAGTTTTTTTACCCTAGTGGTTCTAAATAAATATAATCTTCCATGTATATCCGTCCTAATTGTCATTCTTTCATTCAAATTCGGTTCCATATATGTATTTTTTTTTTGTTCATTCATTTATTTGAATCGTGATGCAAAGCACGCATTAATTTCAAGAGTTAGCTTCGCTACTTGTGTCAATGATTCGTTAATATACTAGAAACAGCAGGATCTATAATATAGTTTTAATAGTTTTGTGGGAGAGTATTAGGCACGCAAGTATACGAAGTATCATCAACAGATAAAACAGAATAAATTCAATCTGTTAAATAACAATTTACACAGATTTTTAATTATTCTTATGAATATGTAGTATACAATAATTGATATTTTAATATTGACGCAGTCAATATGTTATGTGGGAGCTTAATATCGATTCATTGTTTGAGTTAGTACCTACTATATTAGAAGGTCGGAGATAGCAAGAGTTTTAACAGAAGATTAGATGAGATTATTAATATTCACTAGTTTATATGCTCATTTGCATACATTATTGCCTATTAATTGGCTTAGGATAATATTCACATGATTATCTTTCCTAATATTCAATGTTATAGCAGTATTTACACCAAATATTTGATGTGTGGTGTCATAATTTATATAGTTTAGGATTATAGCAGTGAAACGTTAGTTATATATGTACCTCAGGAGTATGTAAGTTTCTTCGGTGAACATGCAATATATTACTTCATTGTTCATACATTCTTTTGTGCTGACTATCGTAGTGCTTGCAGTTTGGAGGGTTTTAAAGGCATGTGTGGAGGCAATATACTTACTTCTCTTGTCATAACGACTAGGGTTATATTTGGAGCGAGGTTATCGTAGAATGCCGCTGGATCTGTGATGTTGATACCGCCTAGTGGAGTCCACTGACCGACTTTCAGCACTTCTTCCTTTTTCAATTTGAGCAGGTCTAGTTTGAAGTTCGAACGTTTCCCTTCGTTAAATTCTATTAAGCCGGTTAATCCTTGGAGGCCAGACTGAAAAATAGAGAAATTTAGAGATATATGGCTAATCGGAATTGATTTCAGAAACTGGGAAAAAGTTTAATTTCAAAGTAGTTTAGGTGTTAATATATACTTGGTGTCAAAGTTAACGGTTTTGTCCCTTAGATTTATTTATTACTATTATTATTGACTGCTTTTTACATGAAAGATATGTTTCAAACTTGAATTTATATGCAAAATTAATTGTTTTTCGAAAATATGTTATATTTTGAATTACCAATTTTTTATCCTCTTTTTATCAATAGTAGTTGCCTAATATTCTATTTCAATCTTTTAACGTACACCATCTGTTTTGTACTATAGGTTATTTGCAATCATCGTCAACCCCTTAACTCGCTAAGATTGCCAATTTCAGTGGAAACATAATTTTTATGTTTTTAAAGAAACATCGTTTATAATTCTGTATGTTTGGATTTTACTGCACCTATAAGATGAAAGCAAAACTCACACTAATTATGGAATTCGTGGTTAATCAATAACTTATTTTTCTGTAGTACTGTGACGACCGAATTATTGTGCAATGTAGGCACAGAAATGCAAAACTGCGTTGCTTTCAATTTGTATGCTACTCATAGCAAATTGAATTTTTCCTAATGATGAGTGGGTTGTTAAATAATGGGTGAATTGGTCCTGTAGTAGGTGTCATTTGAATACAGAATGTTTGTAAAACTGAACGAATAAATGAAGGCTATTTCTTTTTTTTTTTTGTTTGTTTAGTTTATGTAATAAGTTTTCTGAAAATGGTCTGCACATTGGTTCTATGTTATATATTATTTTTTTGTCTTCTTTATTGCTTTTTTGTTAGATTACTAATACTTTTGTTCAGAAATATAGTACATATGGCAAGAGTTTCTATTTTCACTAAAATAAATAGTATAATAACAATAATAATGTTGATTGCAATGTGTTCTGGTTACAGTAATTACGAACTTTGTCAAAAACTGTATGTTTCTGTAAAGTATATGAAATTCTCCATTCACAACAAAATCAAGAATTTGTCCCAAAAACAGAATGCTTGCCAAATTGAAAAATTGTTTAGTGGGATTATACCGTGGAAGAGTTTTGTTCTTAATAGTATGTAATTGTTATTTTGTCTATGAATTTTACCCAAAGACGTTTTACATTTATATTAGTTTTTATTTATGTATTATGTATGTGAGGGTATATATTCACATAATTTCTGAGAAGACAAATTTTACTTATGTACATGTGGCTATTAAAGGTAACGTTCATAAATCGAAAATCGCAATTACATTTTTCTAAGTGTCTCGGCTATAGTAAAGGGTAGTGTAATTATTTACTGTCAGACCCATTTTAAAATCGTTCTCAATTAAAGTTTTTAGGTAAAGGCGGAAATAAATATTAACAAATTTCAACAGAATCGATTCTTCACTTCGAGAGTTACGTTAAAAAGTATGTTGGAGGAAACTTTTCGTTGATAACTTATACCTCCCTAAGGATGCATTTCGAGTTCAAGTAAATTGAGTTTAAATTGCCTAATTTTATCCAAAAGCTGCTGCTATAATAGGACACCTGAGAAATTCGAAAGACATTTTAATCGATTATCTCTAATTGTTGAACAATATCAGATAACTTCTTTCATCGATTATATTTTCTTTTCTCGTATAAAAAACTTGTTACCAAAGTTATATTTACCAAATATTAAAAAATGGAAAGTGTATTGACTCCTGTTCCTTCATTTCCTTTTTCTTAAATACTCATTTCTGTTGTCGCCATTGTACAATATTAGCTTAATAAAAGTTAAAGCGTTTCAGGAGTGACAGAGGTATCAAATAAAATATCTTTCTTTCAACGTGCTTGGTATGTAACAAGAAAAGGACGGAAAACGAACATCAACGGGTAAAACTTTTGTGTTCAGATAGTTTTAGTGGTATTTAAGATAGTGAGAGTTTGCAGAATGTTTACACATCACCTTTTCTTGTACTATTGATCTAATAAGTTGTTAAATCTTTCCATCCTATAACATGTAGGGAATCTTTTATTTTTACCTGGTTTTCGACGAAAACTTTATCGCAAACTTTTAATAATAGCATACGTAGTTATCAAACTTAATATTGTTAGAAGAATGTAGCCTAATTAAGTAGTTAATGACTCTAGTAGAAAACTTTAACTATGTTTCCGAAAGATATTTGACTAAAATTTATAGGTATTTTTGCAGCTGTTGTTGATCGTTGATTGGAATAACGTAGTTACTCATAGACCAGATATGGTATTCTATGATTATTTCTAGTTACAAAATCTCAAACAGTTTTTAGTTGAGTTTGATCTCTATAAAAGAAATTTGTAGAGGATGCTGGTTTTGTACTGTGGGCGTCATTTAAGAAGAGACTTTTTTCGAAATTCTACCCTTAGTGGAGTGGGAAGTTTGGTGTGCGGGAAATATTTTTGTAGTCAAACTTACTTGACATTTGATACTAATGCTCTTTGACACAATTAATCGAACATGTTTTGACGTTTTTGAAATTTCAATCTCTAAGAGAGTAAAACAAGGCACCAAAGTTTGCATCGGAAATATTTTTATGGTCAAATTTACTTGAAACTTGGTATTGGTATTCTTTGATGCAATTAATAAAACATATTTTTCGGCGTTTTTTTTTAAATCCACTTTTAATGAAGTAAAACGGGATTAGAAAGAGGGTGGCAAAGTTTGTGCGCGAAAATGGACGTTTCACGTCCGCATATGAACGTTTAGTCCAGTGCGCTACGGTTGGATCGCAATGTGATCAGAGAATTAAGTTTCAGATTTCCATATATGTTATATCAAATAACACAGTTCACTATTTTCAAATCTTATTGCTAAATTGTGTTTGAAGATCTCACCTCCCATACATATCAATTTTTGAAACGATCGGTCCACAAATAAAAAAGTTCAAACTGGCGGCCATTTTTATCAGATTTGATCACTGAACTGGGTTTTATAAATATTGATTTTGGAAACGATCGGACCAAAAACAAAAGGTTCAAAATGCTGGTGCCTTCCAAATTTAATCACACATTTTTGCTTAAAGTTTAAAGAGGTGATGGGGGCCCAAAAATATCGAATTTGAAAACTATATTGATTTCTGAAACGGTACGCTGACAAAAATGAATTGGTTAATCCAACAAACTGGTGACTGTTATTCCTCTGGAGGCCGAACGAAGCAAAAACAACCACAACGTTTAGCTATTAAAATTGTCAATTTCATGATGCTAAATTTAGACATGACACGACAAAAATAGAAGCGTTACCATTCTTTCCCTTCCTGTAACTGCGAATGTTTTAGAAAAAACGTAAAATTAACAGAATATTGCTTGATACTGGCATCAACAGAAGTAAGATTAATATACCTATTGCAATTTGCACAAAACTTAACATTTATGTGCATACTTGTTAATGAGAATAAGTGACTCATGAAGAAATAGAAAAATTATTGAACGAGTGGGGCTTTTTTAGCCTTGTGGAGATTTTTGAAGATATGTGTATTTTATATTTATAAACTGGGATACAAAAATTGTATGTACGAGGGAGCGTTTTTATATTCGCGGAATGGGGGATAAGGGGTGGAAATAAAAAAACCAAATTATTTTTCTTTTTCAATATATTCACCTGCAAGACGGATACATTTTTCACATCTTTCAATTAATTTATTTGTACCCCCATAAAAAATGATTTCTCTTTATCTGCAAAATACGCCGAAACTGCCTCCTTGACTTCATCATCGGCAGTAAACTTTTTACCCCGCAGCTCTTTTTTCATTTTCGGAAACAGGTAATAATCACTCGGGGCGATGTCGGGGCTGTAGGGTGGGTGATTCACAATTTCGAAGCCCACCTTATGCAGGGTAGCTAACGCAACGCGGCTCTTGTGGACGGGCGCGTTGTCGTGCAAAATCAGCACACCTTTCGTCAATTTTCCCCGTCTTTTCTCTTTAATGGCTTCTTTTAGTCGCTCTAATATTGAAGCGTAATATTCTTCGGTTATAGAAACACCTTTATCTTTATAATAAATCAACAATACTTCTTCCGAGTCCCAAAATACCGTTGACATGAGTTTCCCAGCAGATTGTGACACTTTAAATTTCTTGAGAGGTGCTGTGCCCTTTTTATGCCACTGCATGGAGTCTTGTTTGGACTCAGGTTCATAATGATGAACCCAAGTTTCGTCTCCAGTAACAATTCGACTCAATACACCATCCTTGTCTTCATTACAGAGGTCCAAAAATGCACGCGAACACTGTACGCGCTGTTGTTTTTGCGGCGGCGTGAGCATTCTCGGCACCCATCTTGCGCTGACCTTAAACATGCCGAGATGATCGTGTAGGATTTTAAAAATTGTTGTATCGGATACTCCAACCATTTCTGCGAGTTGTTTCTTCTTTAGTCGAGCATCTTCGAGTACAATCTTTTCAACTTTTTGGATAAGTGCATGGTCACCTCAATGCTCCTGCCCGGCCTCGGGTCGTCTTCAAGGGATTCCCTTCCTTGTTTAAATAAGCTATGCTACTTGTACACCATGGTTTTTCCTGGGCAAGAGTCGCCGTAAACCAATGACATCTCATTCATTATGGTCGCGACTGATTTTCCTTGCCTGGTAAGGAACTTTATAACGGCACGATATTCGATTTTTTCCATATTTCACTTTTCACTCCTGATTATGTTACTTGGTTGACGATAGCTCAATGAGTAACTGTCTAATAACAATAAAACTTCGTATTTATACTAATTATGAGTCGCTGCACAGGCCACGCCCCCAATGCGCCTAATCATTCCCCTACAACCCGCTCATTCCGCGAATATAAAAACGCTTCCTCGTATATACATATTTAGTAAATTAGTAAATGTTGTAGTTTAATTATAAATTCATATAAATATCTGCGATCTGCCGCATGTGATTCTTTAATAGAATACTGTCTTTTTATTTGTTAAAATTTTTAAAATTACAATTGAATTTAAATTCAGTTAGTTTAATGAAATTATTTCTGGAACTCTCATAATTATTCAATATAAGTAAATAAGGATTGTATGTGTTGGTTTTTGAAGAAATATTTTTTTTATATTAGGTTTGCATCTACAGTTTGTTCATCAACAGGAATAAATATAGAGGAAATGAATTCATAAATAACGATAATAAACAAAATAATAGATCCGAAGCAAACAAGAGTATAACTGTAGATGCTGTACAGGACGTTGATATCGTTCTTGCAGATTTTGACAATGCAAGTACAAGTACGGTAAGGTGATATAGCTATATAAAAGACATACTTTCTGATAAAAATGTTATTATACAGATTTGTTATAAGTAAATCATCCATAATGTGTACTACGTCCTCAAGCGATCAAAACGTGGAAACGCGCGGCAACAAAGCAATGTTACGCTTTCAGGAACATGAACACACATGCTTATGAAATATCAGAAGAAGATGCAATGGCTGCTGTAAAATATTGCCAACTAGCAGATATTACATGTCAGAAGTATCGTTTAGTAGCTGGAAAAAAGTATGTTACACATAGTTTATAAATAAAAACTGTTTGAATCACAGTGATTTGGTTAAGTTTTCTTTACACCATAGATTTTTATGCCGCGTTTACACTATTCAAGTGAATTGATCAAGTCAGTTGAATTCAAGTGACTTGAAAGCGAATTGAATATCTAAACCCCTCCATTCATTTCACTCGATCGTGTGAATTTACAGGAGCAACTTTTTGCATTCAAGTGAATTAAAAAAATGTTAAAATGGCGGCGATTAGATGTGCCAATGCGTGTAAATGTGAAAAATACGTTTGTTAATTGTTTTCAAAGCTAACTTTGATGGTTGTTACATTTCGACAATTGCTGCGAAGCAGTTTCATTTTAATGGATAAATTTAACAGATACTCCCATCTTTGACAGAAATGTCAAAAGTTGACCTGCACTAGATGGTAAATTTTCAGAAGAAACAGAATATGAACAGAAATAATACATGTTGTATTTAAAAATTCAAAATTAACGTCACTTCCGGTTTGACCGGAAGTGCTATAGAAAAACTGAGTGCACCTGAAGAAGCCCACAAATCACTTATATATACGGTCCGAATTTCAAAGTTTTATTTTAACTAATAAATAAATGGCGGGCTGATACATGATTTCGTTGACACCCGGTATAGCCGACTGCCCTCGAGGGATGAGTCAGTACTAAAGCACATCACTGTACGTCTATGGAAGACAATAATAAGCATATGAACATTTCATATCGCATTGAATTTCACTGACACTTTAGATTGATCACAGCAATAGTTTCTTCACTGAAGCTACAAAATTAAACATTTTAAAGGTCGTATACTGAATGCATTAAATGCATTTCTAATAGGTGACTAAAAAAAGTAGTTGTTGGTATGCATTTTGCTTTAACTGAACGCTTTTCTTTTTCTCAGTGTACAGGAATAAAAATATTGTGGCGAGTGATTTATTTAAATTGCACCGTACAATTTTGATATTTTTGTGTGTGCTGGGTGCTTAGTTGCAGTGACTCCGTAAGCTGCATCGCTTGTATGACCATCAAAGATATCTCTCGCGGTGTAGTTTTTGTGTGTGTATAATTGCGTTCAAATGGCTTTGTGACAGCATTATACCGCTTTTTATAATTTCCCAATATGAATCACTTTGCTCTCAACAGTGGGTGGTAAGTCGATCGGATTTCAATTCAAAATGTCGCTGTCTTACTGGAGAATTGAAACCCGACTCCTATTGTTCCAACACAATAAATCCTTTCACATCAGGGCATTCTGAGTGCTGTATGTATATTTGATGTGCAAGTTGCAGTTGAGTTTACATACATACATATATACACAAAGAAAAGAATTCTCATTAATTTATGATTACGAATATATGGTTATTTGAATGCCTTCTTCTATGACATATCACCTAAATTCTTACTTCGAAAGCATTTTTGTCTATATCTATATTATAACGTGTGATATATTAAATGTATAAGTTATATTAAACTACATTTGCTGTGAATTGAAGGTTGGAAATAAGAACATATCTACCTTCAAAGAAATGGTGTTAACGAAGCAATGAATTTTTCAGTTATAATGTATTAAGTGAAATTCAGTGATATACTACCAATGTCATTAATTTCTTATCAAGAAAACATTTTTAAATTAAAATGTTTCAAAGTTCGACTTACTAGCTGTCATTCATTCTATTTAAAATTATTATAGTCTACCTCTTTAAGTACCTACCAGATAATTGTTCAAAGACTTACTTATAGTTATTCCAAGAAATTATAAATCTCTTGAGAAGAGATATGATTATATACATAGTTTGATTTTGTCACCAAGTTAGTTGAACAGCAAATTTAATGCAAGTATGAATCGGCCAAAAATTTCGTTATCTTTCGTCACCACCAACCAACTATTGTGGTCATTGACAAAATATTTCAGGCGACAGAAGCTCTAGTATGTAGCAAAGCTGTTACAGCAAGTCGGATCAAAATGTTTTAAAGCTGCAAAGGTAGTATGTATACGGTAGAATGTGCACAAATGCGAAGAGAATTTCTTTTGCAAAATTTGAACGCGAATTGGGCAAATGCCATATTTCCATATGAAAAGGTCTTTCAAAATATCAAAAATGTCCAGAAACTGATGTAATCTTGGGCGACTTCAATATCAACTTGTTACACCATGATGATAGCTACAGTCTATGCTTCTCCAATATGTGCGACTCGTTGGGAATTAAGCAGATTATAAATGAGCCAACTCACGCGACCAAAACGTCGTTGTCTCTAATAGATTTTATTTTGATTTTTTCATCCACATCCATTTGCGCGAGTGGCGTTAAACATGATCTTCCTTTGTCTAAGCACGACCTAATATTCGTACAACTTGACCTGTCTGCACCGCTGCATGAACCGTGTTACAGAACGTTCAGAAATTTTCGTAACTTTCGCTTCGGCGATTTCGATAATGATTTAAGGGCACTCCCCTGGCACAATATTTACACTGTTAACGATATAAACCAAAAACTCTACATTTTCAATAAGTTTGTGTGGGAGCTTTTCGATATACATGCCCCTTATAAAACGGCTTGCTTTCGGAAACCTAGGGCTCCGTGGCTCACTGACAATATAAGGCAGATGATGTTTCTTAGAGATCAAGCACTTAGAGATGCTAAGCGGAAGAAGACGCCAGCTGCCTTTGATTATTACAAGCAATTCCGCAATTATACCACGGCTGCAATTCGTCGCGAGAAACGTGCTTACTTGCAATTCACCTTCTGGAATTCAAGCTCTAGAAATCTTTGGAGCACTCTAAAAACACTGAACATCTCAGCTTCCAAGAGGAAAGCCATCATTCCTGATCATTTGACAAATGTCGATGGTATTAATAACCATTTTATTGCTGCCATGTCTCAACTTCCAGCCAACTCGGATCTAATGAAATATTACATGACAGAAATATCTGCCAATGCTCGATTTACTTTCACATTGGTTGAAGCCAATGACGTTATGGCGCTGCTGTCTTCGATCAAGTCTCTATCCGTGGGGTCTGATGGCATCTCACTTAAAATGCTTCTTCTATGTTGCCCGTTCATTCTGCCCACAATCACACACATTATCAACAGCTGTCTACTAGAAAACTTTTACCCAAGCTGCTGGAAAACTAGTATCATCATACCATTAGCTAAAAATAATCGTCCTACTTCTCTAAACGACTTGCGTCCTATTTCAATCTTGCCAACTTTATCCAAGGTTCTTGAGAAGGTTGTCGCTAGGCAGGTTCGGGCATTCTTAGAAACCAATGACGTTCTACTAGTTGGACAATCGGGATTTCGGCCAGGATACGGATGCTCCTCGGCTATGGCGCACGTGACCGATGATATATTCAAGGCGATCGACAATGACGAGATCACGGTACTGGTCCTACTAGACTATAGTAAGGCGTTCGATACCATAAATCATAGCCTTCTTCTATCCATTCTCCATTTCGTTGGCTTCAGTCAGGAAGCAGTTGACTTTTTCCGGTCGTACATTTTGAATCGGAGCCAGGAGGTACATCTCAGGGGTAATATCTCCACTTGTAGACCCGTAGTTTCAGGCGTTCCACAGGGTAGCGTATTGGGGCCCTTACTGTACTGTATTTACACATCCAACTTAATTAGATGCCTCAGTCACTGCTCCTACCACATGTATGCAGACGACACACAGTTGTATTACTCATTTGGTTCCGACATTGTGGACACCGCCGTGAAAAATATAAATACAGATTTACAGACTATAGTTGAAGAGTCTTCCCGACATTCTCTCTTCATAAATAGCAGGAAGTCTTCTGTGATGGTATTTGGTCGGGCTCTTGCCAGATCTAGAGTGCTCCCTAATATTAAAATACGTGTTAACGCTGATGTTCTGCCCATTTCCGACAGTGTGCGATCTCTGGGGCTCACCCTTGATACACAGCTCCGATTTAAGCAGCACATCTCGCACCTTGTCAGCTCTGCCTTCTTCAAACTAAAAATTTTATATGGCAGCAAAGAGTGCCTGAATCGTGATCTCAGAAAGCTTTTGTGTCAATCATTAGTATTATCTCGGTTTAACTATTGTATTAACGTATACTATCCTTGTTTGGACAGTACTGATAGGCTGCGGGTACAGCGTGTGCAAAATGCCTGTCTGAGATTTATAAATGGGATTCGCCGACACATATTTCCCATACACTTGAATGGGCTAAATGGCTAAATATGGAGCGTAGGGCTGACTTCCTCTCTACCCTTTTCTGCTTTAAAATAATCTTCTACAGGAAGCCTAGTTATTTACACCGAAAGCTGATATTTCGCTCTGATGTTCATACTTTGAACATCAGGACCAAGGGTCTTTTAACGCCACCAGTCCATCACCTTGAGCTTTTTAAGAGATCTTTTTCCTATAACGTTGTCAGATTATATAATGCTATTCCAACTACATTAAAGGGTTTGAATCTGCCCTCATTTATTCGCCAACTCAAGAGGCTGTACCACTCACCGTCGGGCCCGTCATGATCGCGGGCACGTGGGATATAACTTCCGTTTCTTTCGCTGTGTAGCTAGTTCGGCATGGACCGTGGACTATATATACTTCCCTTGTCTTTGCTCTCTTTTCTTCTGCCTCTTTTTCGCTCTGCTTTTCTTTTCTTTTCTTTTCTTTTCTTTTCTTTCCTTTTCTTCTATTTCTACATACATTTTCTGCACATATAAAAAAAAAAAACCAGACACGAATTTAGGTTAGGTTTTCTTTTAGTTTTAGTTTCTAAATTAATTAATTTTTAGTTCTTTTTTTTTGGCCCGAGAATAAAAGCAGCTCCCGGCCATCCGTGGAGCTGATCTCGGAACCATTTGACGGCATATTAATTAATGTTTAACTGCTACACGTGTTATTGTATTACTATAATGTAATGAAATGTCGTCAATAAAAAGCTATTATTATTATTATTATTATTATGTCAATCGATGCGAATAGATAAAGTAATATCTGATCAAATGTACGACTGTCAAAATAAATTAGAATTACCAACTGAACGTTATGTAGTATTATAAAAACAAATGTGCAGGACGTTCCCGGCAGTGTGGGTCTTAAAAAAAGGACAAAACAAGATATGTTCTTATTTAAGCGATAAGAATATTTGAGAAATATTTTCGATGATGCTGTATCCTGAGAATATATGCAATTTTCTTATTTTAAATGACGTCTAAGTTTTGGAATCCATTTCAAAAACTAAACTCAGTTTATATATAACATAATTTACGTAATGTCAGTGCTTACACTGCCATGTAATATTTTTCATAAAGTTTCCATATAGAGTTTTCCAGATGGCATAATTATGAGAAGCTCATCTGTGACAACAAAAGTATTTTGTAAGTTAAGAGTACACTACCTATAGTTTCGCAGACGGCAGTTCAATGTATAGAATTGCAAACCATGTAGCAACTGTAACTTTTTTATAAGCTACCTTACAGGTGGAAACTTTCTTTATACTAATTTGAAGTTTTCATAATTATGGATTGATCGCATAAATTCCAAAAATTCTTAAATGTAATCAGCACTTCATTACTTTCAATCTACTAAATATACTAAATATTGTGCTATAATATCCGTATATATGAAATCTCTAAAAAGATCGTTGTTAGGTATGTACTTATGTACATACATACATATATTGGGTTTTATAAAATCTATTTAGGTTTTTAAGTAGATTTTAACAATGAAGGTCTGGAATGAGAATGGACACTGTCACATTTCCTATTAAGTCAGTTCAATTTTCGTTATTTTCATAGTAAGTCAAGTATAATTAATTTAGGAAATGTATATGTAGGTAAACAAGTAATGGCTTAGAATTAAAGTTAGTTTTCTATTATACCTATACACGCCAAGTGTTGTAAATTATAATTGAACTAGATATGATTAATTAGCAAAATCTATTGAAATGCAGTTCACATTATATAATTTAGTGCATTGAATCTCATCTGCTCCATATACCGAGACCAATAAATTTCATTCGAACATTACAGGTACACTATTGCGAACAGATTTGTAATTCTACTCACCACAGCGTCAATGTAATTATACAAAGACAATCCATCATCCCAGGGTCGCTCTAGGTCGCAGGATAAATTGACAGGTTTTATTGAGTAACCCGAATCCATTGCCGCAAGTCCCTTGGCGAAAACGTAGACTGAATCGAATATTAGAGCGGGTTCGGCCTGGAAGAAAAAGTTAAAGAAGAATCATACGCAATTTTCACGGAGAATCGCACAAACGCGATTTTACCTGTATAACACCGCTTCTATTCAAGATGGCATTTCCGATCGGCTGAAATTTTTCCATGACATCGAGGGATTCCTTCACTTTTGGATTTTCGACATCCACTATCCTGAACGCTGTAATGTTTACGGAGTTGTATTTGAAATCTTCAAGATCAAAAGTTTCTATGTCCTGAAAATAATAGAATTTTTAAAATTATAACGTTTTGCCTTATTGCTGTTTTGAGATATGCACGTGTTTATACAGATGTCGTACATGTTACATTTGGAGATTTTCCCACATTCGTTGCTTATCTCGATAATAATTTATACAAAACAAGTTTGCGTTTCATGTAATGAATGGGAATGAGTCTGCGTAAATATTTGTTTATTATTATTATTAATAGATTCCTACATAACTAATACACAAATACGTATCAACATATATAAACTATAAACTTGACTCAGAATATTCTTATCCATTTTAGTTAATAAATCACGAAAACGAATGTAATAATAGACAGTTGCACCCAATTCTTTCAAAATTAAAACCACTTTTTTCAATGCTATCAACTGAATTATGCCAAGAACAATGGCCGCACAAAGCAAGCACAGTAAATGTCAAAACAAAATGGAAAATCAATGTGAGTGAGTTCAGAATTAAAACCATTGTTTGCAAGAAGTACATACATTAGGACAATCAAACGATAAATACATTTTCGTTTTATATGCACAGCAATAATAAGAACAATGTTCCAGGAGTTTTGATGCATATAAGGTGTCTAGAAGAGGAGAGGGCCCAAGATGGATCTTTGTGGGACACCAGTGCTAACTAGAAGATAGTTAGATATTTTCCCAAAGAGCTCAACATCCTGACTCCGGTAGGATAAGTAATTTTTAATCAACAGTAAAGCATCATGACTAAATCCAATGGCCTCAAGAACAAGCGCCTTGATCATTTGCGCTGAGACTTTCATCACACACAGCTGTCAACGTACAAGTGCGACTGTACCTAGAATATTATCCGGCTCCTATGGCTCCTCCGGCTAAGGTTGAAGCGCTATGGACGTGACTTGTATGGTTCGTCATCGTTCCTGCTACCATACAACGAGTTATTGACTCCAGGCCTCGTAGTGTGGTGATAGTACGCGCTGCTTGCGGGGAATACTCCCACTATTGATGCATCTCCTCCCAGAAGGGTGCTCCGCTCTCCAGATGAGGGTAAGTTATGCTACCTTAGTACTACTTCCATACCAAATTTAGTTGTGTTAGTATCACACGTTCAGATTATATAGAGTGTGGTCATCACTTTCTTTCGAACAGTGTAATATAAATGAATTAATTGAGCGATTCAACTTGCAACAATTATTGATACCTTCTATAAGCCTAAAATTGTAAATTATATTGTGGTACAGGAAATGTGTGATGTTTGCGTAAATTGTGTACGTAAATGTGGCTTCTATGACCTTGTTGCGACATTTTTTTGATGTAAATAAGTTTGCGTTGTTAACTGTGTCCTAACACCGAATGGTAATTTAACCGGGCTAGCGATACAGCGCGACGTGCCACGTGCGCCACAGATAAGTTCCAAAATCTGAACCATAACTACTATAACACTCATGCCGCTCTTATTCCTGCTGGTACCGAGTTATTTAATAATTAAACTTGGCTAATTCGCTATACATACCAGCGGCTTACGCATGCAATTTTGCATTTAATTTAAATTATAAGAAAAAAATTACGCACTGCATACTAATAACGCTCGAAATGTCTCCTCCGTTGGATGTGGTACGTGTAGGTCATGCTTATTAATAATAATAAACATTTAGTTGAAAGCGAATCCAGAAATATAGGAGATTTGTCAACGAAATACGTATAATGTGATACAAGTGTCACATTTTGAAATGCACTGTTCTGAATGCTACATGTAATTATCTTCTATAGTCATACAAGCGATACAGCTTATGAAGTCAATGCAACTAAGCGCCCACCACTAATAAAAAAGCAAATTCTAAAAATACATTTGCAAATTTATATTTTATGTATGTGTGCATGTCAAGCAAACTTTATCCGTCCAGATTTGATGGGTAAAAAAGTTAGTACTTTGAGCGCTTCCATTTCGGCTTGCGAACGAGATTGTTAAGCCTTTGGATAACACCAAAAATGATTGCGAACGTATTCTTGATTTCACTAGTTAGGAGCAAGCCGAGCAGTGCGGTAAGTAGGCAATATCGATGCAGTTCTCGTACATTTTCGCGTGCATAAGTATACAGTTTTCACGGTGAAGCACCAGTCACAAAGTGCGTACATATCTCTTTTATTAGTGCATCTGTTATCTTTTCTGAATAATTCGTCTATATATTTTATTTCGTCTCATTTTAAAAATGTACAATTTCATATCATTTTGAGTATGTTAATGCAAAGGATATGACGGATCTAGAATAATAATGTTACTTTAGTTGATTTTTGATTATTAGAAATTTTGTCAAGAGTACGTACTTTATTACTGAATCTTCAGCATACATATATCAGATATTAACTGCTTTAGTTATTAAAGTTCTACTTCTGTTGATACCGGTATCTCTTATTGTTGCTTCCAACACTATTTTAAACCGTAACGTCGATAACGGTTTTTTTTATTACAATGTCTCTTCAACTTTAAATTTTTATGATCAATTCTTGATGCATTAACGGGCGCTTGCAGCGTCCTTAGTTAAATCAAGTTAAATTATAATTAGATTAAATCTTAGTTAAATAGGAATTTTAGTTGCACGGAGATCTTAACAAAAGATTTAACTATTAATTAACATTTTAATCTTTTGTTAAGATCTCCGTGCAACTAAAATTCCGATTTAACTGAGATTTAATTTTAATTATAATTTAACTTGATTTAACTAGGGACGGTGCAAACGGCCGGAAGTGTATGTTATAGTATAGCTTTACAAGATTTATTACTTTCTCCGGTATCTGATGTATGTCATATAGCTTGTATATTAGTGTTTGTTTGATTATTAAGTCATAACCTTGCCTTGTTCTTAATGCTTTCTCAGATATAGTTTATAGACGTTTGTAAATTAATAGGGTAATCCCACTGTAATTTACGCAGATTGATTTGTCTGTCTTTTCTCGATGCTTTAGTGAAATGTAATAGTATCATTTACAAACTTCCATGCTACGCTTTCATTATTTTCACACTTTTTTTTGCTTGCTCCTTACGAACATTAATTTGAAGTTTGATCGATAGCCAACAATTTCTGATTCTATAATATAGAGCGTTTGGCAAAGTCTCTAAAAACCAGACAAAATAGGTCAAACGAGCGTGGCCCTTTGCAAGGCCCGGACGGCGACGTGTATTCAACTGAGGCCAAAATCGGCGTGTTTGCCGAACACACAGAGCGGGTGTTCCAGGGTGCGGAGGGCCAACCTCAATACGGCCCTTTACACCGTGAGGTTGGTCCCTTCCTTGAGAATCTGCAAATATGAGAGGGGATCCTCTTAACGCAGTCGGTCGAGATGAGGTACAGCGTAGCATTAGTCTCCGAAAGAACGGAAAGGCACCGGGGGCTGACGGAATTGCAAATACTGCCCTAAAATATCTTTCCAAAAATGCCATCGACACCTTGGCAACCATTTTGAACTCCATGCTACACCATTGCACTTATCCGAATATCTGGAAGCACACGGAGGTCATCATGCTCCATAAGCGTTGAAAAAATTCTCATTTGCCATCCAGCTATAGGCCGATAGGTCTTCTATTCAACCTTCCCAAAACTGCGGGGTCAGTCATTCTCGCAAGGCTCCGCGACATTATCACGGATGGCAACTTCCTACCTGATGCCCAGTTTGGGTTTCGGGAACTCCAGTCACACTCCACTGGTGCAGTTTTTCTTAACTTCGATTCGATCGGCATTCGATTCGGTGTGGCATATCAAAATCAGATTGGATATCAAAATATGATTTCCTTAACTCGATTGTACCTCTCTCATAGGAGCTTCCGCGTTAGGAGATTTGGCGAATTTTCAACAATTCGACGAGCCAACGCTGGTGTATCTCAGGGCTCTCTATTGGGCCCTGAATTGTTCAGCACCTCTACACCAGCGATATCCCGTTTAACATCAGCACCCGCTTGGCAATATATGCCGACGATACGGCCAGGTCGTCTAGAAACGACGCACTGGTGTGCAGAAGGCTACAGAGGTCCGTAGACGAACTATGCGAGTGGTCTCGCAGGTGGCGGCTGGTCATCAATCCCGACAAGTGCGTAGCGATCCGCTTCTCCCGCAAACGAAATCCACCCCCCTCCGGGATCGTTATCGAGGGATAGGAGGTGCCCTGGAATCCCCAGGTGCAGTATCTCGGAATGGTTCTCGACACGAGGCTCACCTTTAGACACCATTTTTCTATAGTGGCGTCCCGATTTATTCGGGCGCGGGCGGCTCTGGCTCCCCTGATTTGCTGGAAGAGCTCCGTCAGTTTGAGGATAAAACTGTTGATCTACATGGTGTTTCTCCGGCCGATTCTTACCTACGGTGCCTTTACGTGGTCCAGCACTTGTAAGTCGAAAATCAAAGGACTCAATGTTCTGCAGAACAGGGCGTTGCGCATCATTGTCGCAGCGCTCTGGTTCATGACCAATGCCCGGATCTGTAGGGATCTGGAAGTTCCACGTCTGAGTGATTATGCGCTGGCGCTGGCCAGGAAAACCCTAGAAAGGGTTGCCCGGTCGGAGAACCCGTTGGTCCGACATCTCGGGGAGCTGGATCCTGACAGACCGCCACCTCGTGTCGAGACGAGGCGGATCCTACAGCCGTTGGAACACGAACAAATCCGTGGCTAGAAAATGGGCCACTTAAGCAGAGATAAAAAGGTTTAGGGGCAAAAGCCCAACCTTAGAGAAAAGAAGACCTCAGCGAATATCAACTACTTTTCTGCGTTGGACATATGTATACATAACGATGGTGGCAGTACGTATTAAGAGATGTAGAAAGAATACGTTAAGTGAGTAAAAATTGCTATGATGTACAAAATAAAAATATACGCGTGTTGTACACAAATATTCCGATGCGGAAGGGTTAACTAAAAGCAAACATTGTTTGAAATAATGGTCGGTACTTTGTTAAAAATAATAACACAAAAAGAAAGAACAGTATCAATCAACTGTACAACGTTGAAAAACAATGTATCGAGAATTATATGTGTAATAGAATGCCGACTAGTACTAAAATTAAGACAATATTTATGACTGCCAGTTGACAGAACAATATTTTTCATGACCGCAACCTTTGTTGGGTCGAAAATGCTAATGGTCATCACGTCCGCGTTCGGTTGGATCATCATTTAATACTTAACCGCGTATGAAATGCGTTTGACATATGACATGACGAAGGGGACGAAGCGGAACAATGAATGAAAATATACGATCTCGCTCAGTTGGTATGGAGTATATTTTAAGAGAATTTTATGCCTATTTTCGCAGTTAATACGAATTTTTGAACGTTATTTTAACGAGTTCATATCGATCGGATGAATTATTTCCTATATAGTTAGTACAGTATAAGTACATGCTGGAGAATAAATTATCTAGTAGTTTGGGAACAATATTATATTGATTTCAATTAAATAATATTTTGAATTCTTATTGCATTGTTATTGTATTTATAGCAGTGGAAGTTTATTTATGCATTAATAAACGTAATAGAAAAAGATTCCGTGCAAGTTTTTTTTTTAAAGAAAGTGTTTCAAGTGTTTTTGCAGGTGCAGAGGGCTTTCTTAGAAGATGGATCAATATTCTCCAATTATTGAAGTGTTTCTTGTTAAAATGGAAACATATCAATGAAAGAATCGAATAGTTATTCAATAGTCAGACAACAAGCTTGTCTAAGTTTATTCATGCATTTTAGAAAATTGGTTGAAGATACATCACGAGAATCTCTATTACATTTTAATTTCTACTTCATAACATCTTGAGATTAAGAAGCAATCGGTATACGCGTAGAATCGCTCACAAAATATTTTACCTAAATTGTTTAATATAAACAAAGCACACGGTTGAACTTAGAGCAATTCATTTTGCAGTAGCATCCGTTAATTATATTCTATTAGTGCGATCCAGCACTTGACAAGTACCTATCTATATGCAAAACCTCAATTGTAGGTCAGTTTGTAGAATTTAACCTAGCAAGATTGGGACACAAAGCGAGAGCCTTGCTCTATAGCGCTATAAATTCTTGTGTCATATCTATAGTATATTCTGCATATTGCCGAGATTTAGTCCTGTTCTCTAAACGCAGTGCAACAACGAAACACCACACAAATCAAGTTTATAGAAATATCGTTTTTCAACAAACATTTCGCATCAAACGTTAAGGATTCCATAGTAAAAGATGAAAGAAAAATCCATATTCTGTAATAAAAAAAAAGTCCAAATATGTGCCTTCTTCTCAACTAATTAATAACAACAGTGAAAAAATGAAGCAAACTGCTGAAATAATAGCAAATAATTTAAATGCGTGCTTCTGCAGAAAGTTATGTCCAAAATATCGCAATCAGAACCAAGGCCAAAATGATTATCCATGTGCCAAAATTCGCTGCACGGTGGATTTAAAAAGTTACTCAAAGCCAAAAAAAATTCAAAACGACGTCACCAAACTTGTGAAACCAATCCATCTATCGCCAGCTAGTGGCATTAATCTGAGGGTGGCACTGTATATGTACAGGACACGGTAGATGGAATTTCGTGGAAACACTTAGGTAAAGCTAGTACAATAAAAAGAAACGAAAACGATTTCCAAAAAGATTTCCAAGTTTATTAGGGCCTTTAATTAAGTATAAAACAAGATCAACTTCTAGGAGATTGCTAGCTAGATTCTCTAGCACTAGGTCATAGATAATTGTTTACAAGATACCACAATTGAAGTACCTTAATTTCACATAAAATCATGTAAACATTGATCATTAAAAATCTAATGAAATAAAAAGAAAATAGAGGTTTAAATAAATGGAATAAACGAATTAATTTAAAACAGATGGCAGTAAATGTAATCAGCGACATCGATCAGTCAGAAGGTACAAGTAAACTGAAATCGGATGAATATGTTCAACATGCAATACAGTTGAACTTATATAAGTGGAAGCTCTATAAAACTAAATTCAGCATAAGTCGAATTTTGTTTATAACTTAGCTTTTGAACAATTAAATGGTCATCAAAGTTTTTGTAACTTAAAGAATCTTTGAGTTTTTTACGAGATTCGAGTTACATCAATTGTCAGTATATACTAAAAATTAACCGAACAATAAGTTATACCTACAGGGGTAATGAAAAGACTAAATTAATTAGATCTCTAATCTTTACTCACTTCTATTCTGTTCAGGGACTAGCATTTACCTAGAACTACAGTGAAGTACGTTTTCTATTTATCGTTGAATTATTGTCTCGGAAGTTTGTTTCTGATTGTACAATTATAGTATAATGCTAAAAAGATGCACTATATAACCTATTGGTTAATTCTAGTATTTTGTTATCATCTGATATTCAAATTCAAGTTTAAATATTAAAACTTCACCCTTAAGAATAAAGAATCACTACTTAATACTTACAGCATAAAATAACAAGTACATATATTATAAACTCCGTTATGAATTGGAGGCGTTATAGCTGTCGCAATAGCAACAGCAATACACAGAAAGACTATAAATTATATTACAGAAATCGTTAATTGAAAGCCTCAAATAGAGACCAGTAATTAAACTTAATTTTACAATTTAATTGATTAATACCAACGCCAAAATATTAATGCTCGCAGGAGAAGTAATTGATATTCAGAACAAATTCCGTGTGAACGGGAAACATAGATTCTAACTAAATAACATAAACATTTCCCTAAATAATGATCAGGCATACATATACAGGGTCCGGCAACGAAGCGGGGACGGAAGATTACACGCTTATTTGAAAGTTTGTCAAATATTTAGTCATCGGATATTGTTCCGCACCATCAAGTGCACGTTTTAAAAATATTTTGTTTTATACAGGGTGTTCCAGATGGAAATGCCAGACTAAAGTTGCATTTTTTTAAATGGAACACCCTGTGTATTAATAGAGATAATGATTCGCGCTTGAAAGCTGGTTACAACGATATAATGTTATATAGGCCTAAAGTTGATAGTTTCTGTGTAAACAATGATTTTACTTGATAAATTGATACATTTCAGTACGCTATTCTGCATAGGGAAAAACAAAAGATTCGAAACCAAAAGAGTAGAATATTTTTTACTAGTATGGACTGTCGTTACTATGTGAAATAAATTCTGCAACTGCTCGCTTTATACAGGGTGTTCATAATTTTGCAAAATCGAAGAAATCTCGAAATTTTTAAATGGAACACCCTGTATATTTTTTGCTCATTGGAAAGCCTTTTTACTACGCTTTCTATTGATACCTCATTTAATGCACCTAGGATAGATTATTTTCTAATTATTTCTTTTTAAAGTTGAATTAATGAGAAATGCTTGTATTTTTAGAAGCTAATTTGCATTTCAAACCTACTGTAAGATCGGATATTCGACAAATCCATAAATCCATAAATGGTCTATAATAAGAAGAAACTCCATATAGTATGAGAAACAACTGATTTTCACTCAGCGGTGAAAGGTAACATTAATTTAATATAAAGTAAAGGTGTCAGTTTTAAGCTTGTATACTAATAACCAAGTTGTACAAAATTTCGTTTTGTGTTATACAGTATTTCGTTCAATCTTTAAAAGAAATTGTTATAATGACTAATTTTAGTAGATACTCAACAAACGCAAGCTCCTACTTTCAATAACTGTTACCTTTGAAATACATACTTACATCTCTCCACATACAGAACATTTAGAGCGACTAAGGCCACCTAGAAAAGAGATAGATCTAGAGTGGAGCGGTTGTAAAACATATACGGAATAGCACACTCGCCAATGCGTTAATTCCGTATATGTTTTACAACCACCCCACTCTAGATCTATCTCTTTTCTAGCTAGCCTTACTCGCTCTAAATGTTCTGTATGTGGATTTTTCTGTATTGTTAATAATGCGGGCAGTTCGCTTTGTTTATTGATTACCGGTTTATTTGTTTCTCCCTTCTTGTAGGTTACACCATCAGTTTCTATAAATTTCTCTAATAATCTTTCAAATGCTTCCGGTCTTCTTTCAAGGTTTGGAAATCTCTCTGCATATACTCTACTTGCTAGGAGACAATTTCTTGTACACTCCTCAAGAATAAATATCATATTTACCATTTCTTGAGTAGGTACCTACTAAAGTTAGTCAATATAACAATTGCTTTTAAAGATTGAACGAAATACTGTATAAGACAAAACGAAATTTTTTACAACTTGGTTATTAAGTATACAAGCTTAAAACACCAGATTACTTGATTAGCAGTGAATCAATTGAAAATGCTATATTACTTTATATTAATTTAATGTTTGCTTTCACCGCTGAATGAAAATCAATTGTTTCTCATACTAAATGGAGTTTCTTCTTGTTATAGACCATTTATGGATTATTTGTTGAATATCCAATCTTACAGTAGGTTTAAAGTGCAAATTAGCTACTAAAAATATAAGCATTTCTCATTAATTCAACTTTAAGAAGAAATAATTAGAAAATGATCTATCCTAGGTGCATCAAATGAGGTATCAATAGAAAGCGTAGTAAAAGGGCTTTCCAATGAGCAAGAAATATACAGGGTGTTCCATTTAAAAATTTCGAGATTTCTTCGATTTTGCAAAATTGTGAACACCCTGTATAAAGCGAGCAGCTGCAGAATTTATTTCACATAGTAACGACAGTCCATACTAGTAAAAAATATTCTACTCTGTTGGTTTCAAATCTTTTGTTTTTCCCTACGCAGAATAGCCTACTGAAATGTATCAATTTATCAAGTAAAATCTTTGTTTACACAGAAACTATCAACTTTAGACCTATACAACATTATATCGTTGTAACCAGCTTTCAAGCGCGGATCACTTTCTCTATTAATATACAGGGTGTTCCATTTAAAAAAATGCAACTTTAGTCTGGCATTTCCATATGGAACATCCTGTATAAAACAAAATATTTTTAAAACGTGCACTTGATGATGCGGAAGAATATCCGATGACTAAATATTTGAAAAACTTTCAAATAAACGTGTAATCTTCCGTCCTCGCTTCGTTGCCGGACCCTGTATACGAGGGTTGGGGCATAAGTCATGGCAACTATAAGCATAAAGCAGGGTGTGTACAGCAGCTACTTGGCGATGGGAAAAAATAGGACCACCCACCGTACTCTCCTGACCTTTCGCTCTGTGACTTTGATCTCATTCGCAAGACTAAGGAACCAATACGTGGTAGACGGTTTGCAACACGAGAGAACTGCTAATGCTGTGCGCCAACAGATGACCCGATTCACGCATGGTGCGGCAAATGCTGAGGGTGATGGTATTCAGCGCCTCCCACATCGTGGGTTGCACGGTGAAGGCCATATTGCCCTGAATACTACCGTAATAAATTAGTGTATTACGATATTTTAGTGCTATTCATTGTCCACACATGTAGTTAAGATCTTGTCCTTTCATCTGTATATGTCACATTTTCCAACCGGACTGGTATTTTCAAAAAAAAAATAGTTTGCCCCAACCCTCGTATATATGCGAAAATGAAGCAGTCTACATACCAGGTGTGGAAATCTCTATAGACTTACAGTAGTAAAGCTACAAATATAAATAGTATAATTTGTATCTATATTATTAGTAAACTCCGCAAATAGGGGCAATTTCCAATGCAGTGCGGTGAGCAACGTAGAGGGATGGTACAGAAACTCGAGCGTCCGTATCAAAGTACACTTGTTCTGTATTATTTGACTGGTTGTTGTGAGTGCTTATTAGTACACACATACTTAAAAAATGTTATATTTAGGTACGTTTCGGAAACGGTGTATTTCGAAGAAACTAGAAAATGTAATAGCGAGTATGCCGGACTCAGAATATGAAGGTGATACAATTAAATATGCGACAACCATTTGACATGTACCAGCTTGTGCAAGTTTGAGGGCCATCTAAAATGTATTATCCACTTTAATTTCAATTAGTAAATGGTTTCTCATAATTAAACTTTGTTATAGTAAAAATAAGGATTTGAGTTGAGATTTTAAGTTCTTCACTTTTTTCATGAGTATAGGCGGGATGTCATCAGTAAAGGCCGCAAGAATTGATCCGGTTCCAGCGGCAGCACATCGGGAGCGACCCTAACGGCGCACGCCTATCGTACGAGGCGTATGTAGTAAAATATGTAGTTTTTAGGCAGTCATCGTACGATATTGTTGCATGATCATGCATTGCAAGTATGCGTAGGTAGAGCAGGAGAAAAAAGTATCCGGACAGTGCGCGAAAGAAGGAGGCTTCTTACTCAAACCCTACTGGAACTTTATTATCCTAGAGTGCATACAAATAATGTCTGTGCCACAGACAGTCCATGTAGGTATACTAAGTCAATAAAGTACCCGTGCATTTTGAGTGAAGGGCGTCTTTCTTACATGCACTGGCAGGATACTTTTTGCTCCTGCTGTACCTATAATTCGGTTGCAACGCATTTACAATGTCGAAATTTCGTAAAACTGCTTCAACGTGTTTGTTTCGCTAAATAACGCCCACTTTTATTTCGGTAAAGCCGATGTAGTTACGCCTCTGCTACCGGATCACACTTGCGGTCTGTAGTCATCAGTATGCCGGTAGACCTGGGTAGCGTGGAACGTTTTATGGCAGGCCGCTTGTGCTATTGTAGAGCAAAACTAGTATTATATATTGAGCCTTCTGTTACGCAAATATATGAATGGTACAGTGAATTTGTGTTAATAATATGATGTTTTACAGCTATCATACTGTTGGCTAGGGTTACGAACAGCTTACACTTTTCTTTAATAGAACAATTTGGCCTCGGTCGCGCATAAGAAAATAAATATCTTTACTAGTAGAGTACAGGTGTGGTGAGTGTTAGTTTTGCAATGTGTACGTTCGTTGCAAATGTGTTTCACAATTTCGTCAAAAGATTAATAAAGTTTTTGTTTCGCTGGAAGCAATGCCTGTGAATCTATGCAGGTGCTTTTACCTGATATATTGTATATTCTCTTTTCAACATAATAATTGCGAATAATTTGAACGTGGTTATTTTGGAAAACTACGGATCAACGGTGTATGTATTGATACATTTTTAGCTACTTTCCGAAGCTTTAGATGAGATAGTTCAGTTTGATTGGAGATTGCGAAAGTGAATATTTAATTAGAGGCGTCCTACGAAATAGAAAGTTTTCGGTCTATATTGTTTGTATTGCTGCACTGTACTTTGCAGGCGCGCAGAGTAAAATCTTGCAAACGATGCAGGCTGGCTTTGAAAACACTGAATGGGCCGTCCCGGATTTTTTTTTATATTTTTTTCTTAAAGTGTATATTAAATTATAGTGTCTACGTATTTTCTTTTTTAATATATAATAATAAATATGCCAAGAAAAAATATTAAAGTTTGAATTTTGAATTTACCGCATTTATGACGTGATAATGGTAAATTGACAGAGAAGCTTGCCAAAAGTATGATATGGAAAGAGATAGAAATAACACATCAATGTTTTCTTAATCAGAAATTTTTTGTTAGCTACGTAAACGTCAAACGAAATCAACCTCCTGCGTATCTGTATTGCGCCATAGTATTTATTTATTTTCATATTTGTTTGGTAAACTATTGTGTTTACTATTTAGAGTTTACAGTTTTAATTTGTGAATTTTTTAACATTATCACCTTTGGAATGGTGCTTTATTTTTATTTGAATCTTATTTGATATCAATTAATCATGAAATGTTTTGTATCTCGTTGCAAGAACAATTTTAAAATCAATCCGGAAAAGCGTCTTTATTTCCAACATATGTTACAAAAAAAAACAAAAGTATTTCTATATTAATATGTATTAATAATGAAATGAAAAGTGGCGGAGTTCAGATGCGTCACTAAAAGTTGACATCTGCTCCTCCACTCAATCATTCTATCTAAACCTAAAGCCTACACCCAAATAGAGAGTAGTTACATGTGCCAAAAATGAATATACTTCACGGATAATTTTTGTGCATATTTTCGTTTCTTTAGGGCGTTTTGGTTTATAATTAGTTATAATTTCGCTAATTCTCTTCTCAAATCCCTCGTTTAGCTACGTCTAGTCTTTTCTGTACTACATAATTAGAAACACCTCGTCTGTCACAATATGGATGTCGGCTTTAAGAATGTGTTCACTGACTTTTACTTCAGACGCTAATTTCGTTAATGTTTTTATTGGTGCATTTCCTAATCCTTTTTCCAAAACAAGTGTTATCATATTTTGGCGCTCTCATCTGCACCTAACTGCTGGATTTTAACGAATTCAGACTACTTCCGGTGTCAATGAATCCTTGTATAGAATGACCATTTATAGTCAAGAATATATTATCGCGAGGAGAACTGTCATCTGCCTGAACGAAGCACGTTCGCTAATTTTCGTCATTTCGTGTAAATGCTGTGCCCGTTTGGTGGCAATGTGACCGAAATCATTTCAATTTCTTTCATGGTTAACAAATATTGAGTAAAGTCGTAACATCGTTTTTCTTTTTACGTGTTGACAGCATCATATGCAATATAGCACTATTAACTGTATTAACGGCACTGTCAACACACCTGACATTCCCTACATAACTATAACAATGCTTGTACATTACTACGTTTGTCGTAGGTCGTAGATGTATTCTTACCACTTTGAGCCAATAAAAAGACGTACCACGCCACTAAACGCGCGATTTACAAATAAACGGTTTTATTTTCTTTTTGTGCAATTCCAGTAACACTAAAATTATAATTTTTACTATTACCTATATCAGATTATAGTAAACTTTCATAATATAACATTTATTAACACATTTAAAAAAACGCGACGGCCCTATTGTTAGAAACGTCAAACAATGGAAATTCTTAATTAACGCAATTTTTTAGTTATAGTTGTGTGTTGTTTCATTTTCTAAGGAAAGATTCATACAATTCACACGTTTCATTATCTGCATAACCTACAATCACCACTATATGTTTAGTGAGAAAATAATTAGAATACTTAGGGTCCATGAAAGGATCTTCAGTTTATATTTATGTTATGCAGGCAATGACATGATATAGTGAAATGCAACATAGACAGCTAGACCAAAATAAAATACGTTACATGTTAATTTTTTATGATAATTTGTAAATACTCGGAAAAATTCTTCATTTTATATATGAATAGCGGAAACAATGGATATTCGCAACTAACACATACCTGTAATTCAATTACAGTAACGACATTCATTAGAATACATGAGAGGGACAGAGATGTTACTCACATACATCATATAAAAGCAGACATGCTACATGTGGAATATGCCAGATATTTTTTTATCGCATTATTACATGCATATTTTACGGAATAAATTTATTTTGTTTTATAGGATACGTACCACTAGGGCGTTGTATTATTTAGTTATAATAAGCTTTTATTTGTTTCTTCTGAACTTGCAAAGACAATCAAAAAATTGATGTCAGATTATTTTAGTATTCATACCAATTAATATATCTATGTTATAATCTATAATACTTATCTTTCCATCCCCGATATACTTCCACTTTTAGATCTATGACACAGCAATTTTTTTCTTTTAAATCAGACCCGTCCGACCAATGGTCACCGGTAAGGCACCTCAGCCTTCAGGCTTATTGTGCCACGTCTGTGTATTCAAGTCACCCACCCTATCACAGTAGTCCCCTCCACTAATCTGTACAGGTCGCTAACCGAGTGGGTAAGGTATGTTTCTGGGTCTCCTTTCGTTTTTCCAAATAGGTTTTGCCTTCTGCGCAGTCGCGTAGTGTATGATCGGCTGTCTCTGATTCTATCTCACAAAGTCTACACCTTGTGTCCCCGTCAAACGCTCCGATTTTGTATAGGTGTTCTTTCATCGCAGCATGTCCGGTTATTAGGCCCGTAACAGTACAGAGTAGTTTCCCGCTGAGCTTTAGCAGTTATCTAGCTCTTTTCCTACATGGTTTTCCTCTAAAGGAATCCATGTGTTATACCGGGTATACTACTCCAGTATTCTTGCTGTTTCGTACGGACCCAGTCGCCTATGTATCTCCAGGCCGTTTGCCTTGTAAGCCCGAAGAAATTTTGCGGGCCGTACATTTCGATTTCTGACTCTCTCTTTCAGAGTTCGTTAGCCCTTACGTTGCCATCGATCCCTTATGACCCGATATCCAAGTCAAGCAGACCTTGTTCCGGTTCGAAAGTTTCACCAATTCGTCGAGGCACTCAGTTACCAGTCTGGACGACACTTTCCGGCTTAGTAATGCCTTTAGTGTCGCTTGGCTATCAGACATGATGTGAATTGGTCTGTTCGTCTGGGTACCGCTTTCACATTCATTGTGTGTGCGCACTGGAGAGATGGCATATACTTCCGCCTGAAACACAGAGGCATATTCCCCAATGCGTAGCTGTACCCCTCATTCTGAGAGTATACCCCTGCACCAGTATCATTAGCCGCCTCAGATCCGTCAGTGTACCAGACTAACTCTTGTTTTTTGATTCTAAGTGCATACTTGGCAGTCTCCGCCCATGTGTCTGGTATATACACCGTAAAGGGATGTTCATATCTATGCCTTACCGGCATATGAAGTAGCAATTAATTAAATACCAATTTATTCCAAACCAGATAATATTGTATTTTCATTTATAATAGTTCTTCAGTGGGAGAAATAGTAATAAAATATATAGCCATGCCTATCAACAAATAAAATACCTAAGAAACAAAGAAATCATATATATATCTAATTAAGGCTTGTTCACGATATAAAGGAGCCACGCTTTAATGCTTGTACTTACATCGTAAATGTAAGCATTGTTTTGATCAATGTATGCTTCGAAAATGTTAGGTTTGTATTAAAAGATTTGAGGAATTCAATACTTCGGGCGATCTAGCAAGACGAAGAAATATCTAAAACGCTAAGGAAAGCGCCAACTTAACAAACGCGCAAGAAGCAAAAAATGCCGAAAGGAGGCCTACACAATTAGAAGGGGCGAAGCTTTGTGCTGTTTTATTGAATAGATTTTGGTTGATAACCGCGTAAGATGCATTTTGTTGGACGATAAAACATGTGCTAAAAAGGAAAAATTCGGCGAGATCTTGATATAAGGCAAGCTATCAGTTCGTGAGACTGAAAAAGTTTGACTTTATAATTGCTACAATCAATGTCTAGGCGTCCGCTAGTGCCTCTCTATTGCAAGCGTACAGTGTCCAATATTTTGTCCCGACTAGGCACCAGCTCATTATGCTTTAGAAACTTTAAATTTGTTCAAATACAAAACATCGATCTCATAGCAAAAATATGAATTCGCCAAATTTCCCGGAGGTTCGACCTTTTGAAAGATATTGGGCAAAACATCAAGCGTAAGAAGGTTGTAGTTGCCAAAGACATGGACGATTTTAGAAACTTTAGGAACGTAGCAAGTATTAGGTATTACAGTTAATCTTTGGTTGCTTTATTTTGTGAACAGGCCTTGTAGTTCTCAAATAACATTGAATTTAATGTCTTATCTTATATATATTTTTATCTTTTCAGAGAGACATGAACACACGGGCATAGTAACGATTCTTTTAACGATAAATTTCAAGCATTCATAATATTTTAAGTTACCACTACAATAATGCTTTTCCATATCGACGTACCAAAATCACCGAGAAGTACAATAACCGGTGGATAATTGGTGTTATCAAACAATCTAGTGCATCCCTGAATGATTTATATATGATGCAAAAATTTTTTCCTCAATTGCAAGGAGTCCACTAACAATGCCAAGTTATTTAAGAATATTGAACTTAGACACAATGCATCGGTTGTGCAGGACCCACATATTGTTGCTAATGTTTTTAATAACAACATCAATTAGCACCTAGAAATTTGGTCTTCAATTTGGCAGATAGCCAACAGATTAACAAAATACCCGTGAATGCGAAGTCTATAGTGGTTCCACCCTTCACTACTGCTGAATTAGTAAGCATGATTACCAAATTAAAAACAAGTGGTCCTCTGGAACGGATGATGTTGCTCCTGTTATACTAAAAGATGCGGGCGATCATAAAAAAAAATTGCTGCTGTTGTTCCGATTTACAAAAAAGGTAGCGTAAGTGAGGTCACGAACTATAAGCCAGTAGCGTAGTATCGACTATCTCAAAAATATTAGCATACTGTATGTTGGAGAGACTGGATCCTTTTTTAGATATGCAAATGTAATATTTTGACAGCATCACAGCAGGGATTTCTTAGTAGCAGATCAACTTCAACGGCATTGCTAGGATTTTATAACGAGTTAGTGAATAGAATTGAACGACGTGAATCTGCTATTGCTATATTCTGCGATCTTCAGAAAGCGTTTGATTTTATACATCATTGCAAACTAATTGAAAAGTTGGAATGTTATATATAGAATTCAAGGTTGCATAAATAATTGGTTTGCATCGTATTTGTAAGACTGCAGTCAATTTGAAAAATTAAATTTAAGAATGGATGCGGTGACATTAGAACGGCTGTATCCCACTGCCTACCTTTAGAGCATGGAGTTCCACAGGGATCGGTGCTGGGTACTGTTTAACTTGCCCCCGAGTAAGAGCGGACTCAAGCTGGTACACCGACGGTTCTTAAACTGACACCGGCGTAGGAGCTGGCATTTAAAGAAAGAAGCCTGGCAAGGCCCTTTCATTGAGCTTCAGCAAGGACTCGACGATTTTCTAGGCTGAAGTTGCAGCGATTCATCACTGTGTCAGAGAAGTAGACAGATGGACCGAACCAGGTAAAAGCGTCGCTATTTACTCTGACAGTCAAGCAGCACTTAAAGCGATCAGTTCCGCAAGTGCTGACTCAAAGCTGGTTTGGGACTGCGTAAGAGCCCTAAATGAGGTGGGCATCCTAAGGAAAATAACTTTGGCCTGGATCCCCAGCCACACGGGCGTGAAGTGAAACGAGGCGGCAGATGAGCTGGCAAGACGAGGTTCGTCAAGGCCTTTCATAGGCGCGGGCCCTTCCTTCGGCATTTCAAATCACAAATTAAAAGGTCCATCTACGAATGGTCACAAAATAAATCCAAAGAATGGTGGGAAAGATCACCAGGACAAAGACAGGCTAAGGAGTTCCTAAGGGAACAGAGGCCTGAGTTTACTGAAAACCTACTGAGTAAAGACAGGAAGACTGTCAAAATGATAGTAGGTCTGATGACCGGTCACTGCAGACTGAATAGGCATATGTTTAACATAGGCCTGACTGATAATGTTCTCTGCAGATGCTGTCAAGACGAAGAAGAAACCCCAGTTCATGTTTTGTTCAAGTCTTGAGAAAACAAAATATTTAGTGTTTCATACAAGACAGAGAAACTCTAGTACCATGTCACTGCAACTTGATGGGCAAATCCTTACCCATTGTGAATCGACAAAGATTCTGGGAATAACTAAAACCTATTGTGGAAGGAACATTGTGAAAGACTAGCAAGTGCTGTACCAACAAAATCATACCTCTTTCGCTACCCACGTTCGAAGGTATTAATAGATACTCTTATGTCTGTCTACTATGCGGAAGTAGAATCCCGTATGAGATATGGAATTCCACTTTGGGGATCATGTGCGAGTGCTAACGATCTTTTTACTATACAGAAAGCGGTGGTAAGGGCTATAGTTGGAGCGTACTTCACTGAACCTTCCAATTTGTCGTTATTTAAATATACTACCATTAGCTTGCCTATACATTTTAGAATTAGCTACTTACATATTCAAGAAGAGATACAGCTTCGAGAAACGAGCAGATACTCATGTCTATGACACCAGAAGAAAGAGTGAGCTCTGTAGACCACAGTGTACTTTACAGATTACTAGTCAAACTCCAAACAATCTTGGCATAAGGATTTTTAATAGACTACTACCAAGTATACGAGAAGTCGCAACAGTATCCTTAGCGAGCATGGAGCGTCGTTGCCAAGCGATTATAAATAACAATCGAGACTGGACCACATATTGACTATGATGCGCATTAGGGACAATGTATGTATATACAGACACTTGAACTACGAAAGCCTATTGATAGGAGAGGGTAGTGGGGGTTAAAATTAAATGTATCTCTCTTACTATTGTCAACTTATATTACAGGAATGTCAGAGGTTATGTCAAATACTTTACCGAACCGTCAAACTATCCTAATGGAATACACAATTAATGAAAAAGTGTAAATTATAAAGTGGTTTTATAATTTGCCACAGTATTTGATATAATCACTGACATTCCTGTCATGCAAACAGTTGACAATACTAAAATGGATACATATAATTTTACCTCCCACTACCTTCTCCTATTAATATGTTTTTGTAGTTCAAGTTGTTATCCTGTATATTTTGTGTTGTTTTGATATTCTTAGAGACTATATTCTCTTGTTTTACAGACTGTAAGTTGAAAAATTTCACGAAAGAAATAATTGGTTTTAGAGAGGTGGGTGCTTGAAGATTTTGGGAAGGACTTAGAACTTGCAGCAAAATCACTTTTTGAAGGTTTGGACTTTCAGGTTCTTGTTAAATGTTATTTATCGTAAAAGGTTTATTCGTGCGGTTCGAATTGTAGGGGTACGATATGAAACAGTGGGTAAGTATTATTTGACTTCTACTCTAATTAGAAATAATCTATCCATTCTTATAAACGTTCTTTGTGTATAAAATATTTAAAGTGAGCAAAATTAAATTTATTTCGATTGTATTTTATAACTATCTCAAAATTTATATGTATGTATATTACATAGTAGCATAGAATGAAAATAGATACCTAAAAATATTAAGTGTTCTAGTGTAGATGTAATGTAAATTAACTCAAGCAGCCTCTTGTGTGTTTAAACAGTACAATGTGCAAACGCATATTATAGGTAGCATCGCATCAGAATGAATGACAGAGTTGATGGGATATAGATCACATTCAGCGGGTATGCTTTGTAAGTTATAGTACGTTCAAAGTGCACTTGTGCATCTACTTATGTCGACATTATTAGATATTGCGTGGTTCCCTTATTCTAATATAACCTTTGTAGGATTATGCAACAAAATACGCGTAGGTTTAAAATTCTCCTTGAAAGAGGCGAGTTATATAAAACGAATGCTAAAAACTTTATCTTTTTACCTGATAAACATAAAATAAAAGTAGCGATTCAAAACGAATATATAATGTTAAATAATCGTTGGCTGATGTCAAGCATTTAAATATTACATGTGATTCTGTGGGGTATTTCATATTAATGTAGAGTTTAGAGTATTAAAGGAATAACATTAGCATTCAGGTTTGAATAATATCTTGATTTATTTTCCTAATTTTGTCATTTTCACTGATATTGCTATTTTATACTCATGTAAGCTTTTGTAAACATTACGACAGAACGATCGCTAGAGGGCGTAGCTGGACACTAGAAATTAAAATTTTTATTTTATACAAAATTTACCAACTTAAGGTCGATCACAAATATAAAAATCAGCATTTACTGAAAATTCCGTATATTTTACACCGAACAAATTTTTGTATTTTCTCAAATACGGGAAGGGGAGAGGGGAAACTTTGTGTTTAAGAAACGCTTATAACTTTGGTTCCGTTGAACCGAATTTTGCAAACTCAGTCTCGGTGAAAACAGCATTCTTCCTTGAATCTAATGCTTAGGAGAAGTAGGTCGTGTAGCAAAAATAAGATATTTTTTTCGCACCCACAAATAAATATCTAAATAAGTCAAATTTGGGGTGTTGGGTGGCCATATAAATAGACTGGCGTGTTCTATGCACTTATCAGGGGCCAGAAAATTGCGAACATTTACGGAGAAATGCACAGCACACTCATTATATTGGAAAATATATTGTTGAGAATTGCTAACGTTATGTCTTCTATTTACATTTCTTTAACGCCTTATAGCGGTGCTAGAAACAGTAATATTAAACAATTTCAATCATTAGCAGTAGGCTTTGAAATATCCACGATAGTTTATTTTCTTGGCCGCCAATCATTCCACGCACTATTCTTTTAAAAAGTAAAATTTACGTATTTAAATTTCTTTATCGCTCTCTAACAGTGATGGACAAAATAATATTAAACAGTTTGAATTACTAAACATAGACCAACGAAAATTCTTTCTAATAAGACCAAATTTGCTAAATTCCATTCAGCAAATTAATTTAAATTTATAGAAAATTTTTTTATCATCTACACGTTTCTCAAAATATCTTCGGATTGGTAAAAGATAGCGATAGATAACGATTTTAGCTGATTTGTTGGTAATTTAGCCTATTTTTTTAATCTGTAGTCAAAAATGTATGTTTCCATTTATATATATTTTCGATAAAAAACAAAATTTTCGAAAAAATTTAAACAGCGTCCTCTAGCATAGACATCAGTTATTAGATTGGTTCGAATTTTTAAGTGTTAGATTGGAAGGGGAATGTTCAACGAGACCAAGTTTGCTAAATTCGGTTCAACAGAATCGAAGTTATAAGCGTTCCTTCAAAACTAAGTTTCCCCGCCTTCCTTTCCCTTATTTGACAAAATACAAGAAAATTGTCCAGTGTAGAATATACGGAATTTTCAGAAAATTCCGATTTTCATGTTTGTGGTAGACCTGAAGTTGGTACATTTTGTATAAAATAAGAATTTAAATTTTTGGTATTCAGTTACGCCCTCTAGCGGTTATCTCACACTTCTCTAAAACATTTCCAGATGCTCCTAGGGGTCACTTTAGTCAGTGATATTTTTTTCCTAAAGCTGTACTGTAAACCGTTTTTGGGATATGGTCGAGTGCCATTCTAAGTTAGTCACCCGGTACATTTTGCTGATATAATGTGTAAGCAACATTAACTGTAAAGTAAATATGATTACTGCAAAAATAAATAGCCGCTTATATTGTTAACTACCTAAACAGTAATCGAATTCCATTTTTTATATTAACAGAAATAATGTAAATTTTTATGTCTTAGAAAGAACACGGCGTATATTTGTACATACATCGAAACAATTAAATTGCTCTTCTTAGATTATACAAATTTTGTAATATGGTATACAGTCAATATAATATCCACATACACAATAAGAATATACTACGTAATATTTGTTTTAATTTCCTATAACAATTTATTCTAAATAATAAAGCTTTGCTTCCTAACCAATAGCATTTATTCGTTTGGAAAGATAATACCTTCTCACATGGCAAAAATGATGTCCGCGATGGGTTTCCTCAAATATTCTTATCACTAGAACTATGCCCTTCTGATGTCTAACTCACATACATAGAGTTGGAGGATCTTGACTCAACCGTCGGTAACATTCAGGAGAACCCAGAAAGTACCAACTGTAGGCTTTCTCGAGTTGCGTATCGAAAGCCTACGACGAAATAATTACAGACTATCAAAGAAGGTCGGACCTTTCAAGATGATTAGAATGGAACAAGTTATAGAAACCGGGACTTGGAAAAGATACCGGTCAAAAATATATCCTCTACACGCTAACGGGACAAAGGACCGAAGATTGTAATTAGCTGTGACGGCAATGCCCATAATATTATATGAGAATCCACCAACAACTACAGACAAGGTGAGTGAATCCTAGAACATTTTATAGCTAATAATGTAGAGTTATATAATAGTAGAAACGTTATGTTGTGGTTGCGAGTAGCAGTAACAGAAATTTTACATGCAAAACCATGTTCTGTAATTGAAAAGTTTACCAAATTAAGTTGGAAAGGCCGTACGGCAGTAGCTGTAGTAGACACATAATACTTGAGTAACTCGAGCGCTTGTTAAAAATTTATAACGTTTATAAGTAGGAACGCCATTTACCTTTCGTAAAATCTTTTGCGACAGCGTTGCAAGTTTCTGTCGTAATGATTGTCAACTCTCAATAAGTGTTGCAATATGTTATTTATTCGCTAAAGATGAGGTAAAATTTATTTTTGGTGTACATCGTAGATACAAATTTAAATTTGTTTTGGAGTTTCTAGTTGGCGTATACTCATTTACTCTAAAGAAAATTTTATTGGAACAATTGTTAAATGTAACATAATGTCATGACAGCTTTATTATTTTTGCTATTGTATATTAATTTTTGTTTACAGGACGTGGTGTATGTGTGGTGGATGTGTGGTGGATGCTCGGCTGCAGTGACTCCGTAAGCTATAATCGCTTGTATGGCTTTCACTTCACACCGCCTTTGATAATGCCGTGCTGTTGATCACTTTGCTCTCAACAGCGAATGCTAAGTCGATCCGGATTTCAATTCTTCGAAAAAATGTCACCGTCTCTGCGGAGAATTGAAACCCGGCGCCTATTGTTCCGCCATAACGATAGTCAGCCGCCTAATCACTGCGGCTATCGACCCTTCAATTAATAATAATAATAATAAATTTTATTTGGTAAGACAACAAGTTTGAAATATCTGAATACAGGAGAAAAAGCGTGATACCTAAAAACAGTAGTACCTACTACTGTTACTGCTACTGAAAAAAAAAGAAAAAAAGTATACATTTAAATTGCCTTCAAAAAATTCATTATTCTAACCAGTGTTTTACAATATTGTTAAGCTCATTTTGATTAAGTTTCCAGTTGTTTGGAAACTGGTTATATATTTTCATTCCGACTCGATTTGGATTGTCCAAAGTTAATTTCAAATTATGGTTCGTCAAATTAATTTTATAATTTCTGACATTATAAGAATGTATACTATTATTTTCATTATTAGGCTTTGAGATATTAGAGTATTGGTTCCACATACGCAAATTATCCTATCTGTTATTTGTTCTCGTAGTTTGCTATGAAAATAAAGTATATCGATAAGAGTGGTTAAGTGAGTGATATTTTAGTTGCTTTGCATTTGTACCAAATTTCACTTACTGAGGACTGAGTACAGTCGCTGTAGCCTCTCGGATTGTTAGAAAGTTCCATTTTTCGAATTTTAAAAAGACACAAAATGCGACCATATTCGTTTCAATGGTTGCTAGAACTATACTAGGACACAGTATTAAACGAATTGAATTTGGTGAATTTATGATAATAAAAATTCAGTAGAATTTAGTAGATGTACTAAACCTTCTAACTAACGAGTTTCGTAAAAAACTAAAAATATCAATATCTACTAGCTCAGATATTTATTCACACTTAAAAAACATGTATCTAACAAAAGGAGGTTGGACAGCGGTTGCTAGCGTCACAGAGCGATGAATAAACAGAAGACTAATTTAAATAGACAATATTTTTTAGTATGTCAATTATTACTATAATCAAAAGAAGTATTAACAAAAACTAAAAGTGTTAACGAAGGATACGCCGTGGAATCAGTCGCAAATGTAAAATAAACCCTCAATAGCAAAGTGTTTCAAATTCCAGTCCCCTGTAAAACGTTTTTTGAAATTGTAGTGTAAAGTTTTTCCAATACTTTCGTTAACTTAAGCAATGTCTTGGGCAGAATGATACCTTACATCAAATCAATCGCAATTAATTTTTGTTAGTTTAAAAGTAAAAGTATTGTAATATTTAGCAATTTTTATGTAAGGTAGTAATTAATAATAAACGTAATGTTATAATTTCAATATTTTCAAATTATTACAAAAGTATGTCAATATTATTATTATTAATTTCAGAAAACATTAGTCAAATCAGGGTTATCGTCATCAGACTATTATGATCCATTAGTTGCTTATGTGAAACTTGCAATGTACAAATGTATCTTATTAAATATAATAATCGGTAAAATTACCGCTAAGTAAATCTGAGTTTCTCATTTACTGCTTGGTAGTGGACTTATTAAAGGCTTCTAGTTTATGTAAGCTTTTCTAGTCCATTAGATTTTATTGTTCGCTATCTCCGCTGTATTAAGAGCTGTTTTCTCCAGGAGAATTTCTGTCTTGAGATATCAGGTATGTTTTTCTTTCCTAATGTTGGTTGAACATGCGTGTGTCACTGAATCCATTGTTTCTCTCCATAATTTTTGCTATTACCAATTCAAGCTCTAATTCGTTACGCACCATTTCACTTCTTATAGTACTTTACTGAGTACTACTGAGAACCTTTTCCTAAGTGTTTACTGCTTTGCTATTCAGTGTGTTGTATGAAATCTTAGGTCCGTTTTATCGTATTTTATTGCAGATTTCAATAACGTGTTAAAAATTCCTTTATATGGATTTGACTAAAAGACATATTGTACATTAAAAAAGGAATAGATGAGGCGGTATCTTTTTCCCATTTTGGTGCTGTGTTTGAAGAGTAATCTGTGCGTTTGTAGCTCGTATAAACGCAAACAAAAGAATTATCTACCTACCCCACGAAGAAAGTAACTAGTAGAAGTAAAGAATTGCATAAACTCTTTTACCTTCTCAAAAATTGAGTAAATATGACAAATACAACATATACGAGTATGTAAGTATTACGTATGGTAATAAACATGGATAGTTATCTAAAAAGAGTAAAAAGTTCTACACAGGGAATTTAGTACTGCGAACAGTAATCAAGCAAATATCGGAAAAGAAATAACTATAAAAAATACAAATAACATACGTTTTGAATTTATTAGTGGAATGTTAAAATCACTATAATAAATGATCATTATGACAACTTTATATTATCTAAAGGTGAGTTTGCTAGACTAGGACTAGAAAACATTGTGGTTAAAAATATAGCAGAAAACTCAAAAGAATGACAAGATAATTAAGTTTGGAACAACTACAGCATGTATTTCTGAAACATATCTGAATTAAATAATGAACAATTCAGTTAATAGCAAATATGGTAAAAGTAAGAGATAACTTGACTAGAACGAGGGCACTGAATGAATATGCAGACGGAAATTGACTGTCGGGCGATAAAGAGGAACGTTAGGAACCACTTTACATATGTATGTATAGCGGTTGATATCAGACATAGGATAAATAACGGCGCGAAGGGGCAAGGGATACGAAAATTCGCTAAGAGGTGGGGTCGCGTGCGTCTATCACAGCGCTGTAGACTAGACGAAATCATAGACCATACCACCGGCACTCGAACAAACTGTCATTTTTATTGCAGGTATGGCCACCTAGACGTTGCTCCCCGAACTAATCGTAGAGGTTATAAAGAAGCGTAGCTGTAATTCAGAGTATATTTACACTAATACGCGGGAAATTTGAATTTATACAAAATGTTATACTATCACATTAAAATGCAAATTTATGTAAAATACATTAAAAAAAATGTTCAAGAAATACTTTTATTCATGTATTTAAGAACAGATTTTTTAAATATATTTTACATAAATATTTGCATTTCAATGTGGTACAAATTCAGTAATGCCCAAGTTTCTATTTATCAGTGATGAAACTCAAAATTTATTGATTCTTGCATTTGTACATTATTTGTGGTTTACTATTTAACTGAATTTTGTAATACCTAAAAATTGCTACAATATACAGCAGTTGAATTTCTATATTTATGAAATTTCGCCTTTGCCTGTAAATATGTGATTCTAGGTACATCAATGCATGTAAGCATATTACACTTTGTGATCCTGAGTTGTTCCATAGTACAGTGTGCTACAGCTGGCTTAATTAACACTGTAATTATTATTGCACAGTATTATACAACACTAATACACAGACGTTGTTTACGTGTTTTATATAAACACCATACAACACTAAACTAAACTATATACAACACTAAAGTAAACTATGTCTAAACACAAACAAAAAATATATACTAGAAAAAATCTGAAAGAAGTACAGTAAATTACGCTCGTTTTCAAAGTTTACTCGCAACACCACATACAACTATATCGACCATACTAGCTAGACTGGCTAACCTCCTCCATTACAGCTATCCCTCTTTACCATTTCTTAGCATTAGTTCTGGGGGCAATGTCTAGATGGCCATACTGGTAATGAGAATGACAGTTTGTTCGAGTGCCGATGGTATGGACCAGACTAGACTGTGATAGAGACTCGCACGCGTCCCCACTTCTTAGCGAATTTTCGTATCCCTTGCCCCTTCCCGCCGTTATGTATCCTATGTCTGAAATCAAGCGGTATGTACATATATTGAGATATCCTTAGGCCGCAAACTTTACGCAACACAAACATTAGGTTGCAAATTTTACAAAAGGTATCTATGCTCTTATTAATTTAATTTGCCTGTTGAGTGGTTATGTGTATAACATAAAACATTTATTTATTATAAATATTTTTTTATGTGTTGTTTGAAAATCTATGTTTTTATTCTGTTGAAGATGATTTTACTGTTGTAGATTGATTTAATTTATTTTGGAATTGTTTGTTGGACTTAATTATCTTCTGAATAGTATGTAGCAATTGTGATTTTGTACAAAATCTTAATAATTCTGACTCTTGTTGTTATTAAGTGCGATAGTAAATAAAGACTCGACTATTTAATTGCAGCTATAAATACGTTTTTTTTGGTAGTTGCTTTTACTTTTTAAATAAGAAAAGCTAATTTATTCATGTGTTGATTTTAAAATAGGCTCCTTTCGGGATTTTGCGTGGCTTATAGAACGACCGCTGATTGATATTCAGCAGGCACGTAGAGAGTAAAACGTCTGTGAAAAGTGAATGCATGTCCATGGAGCGCAAAGGATTGTGCCTTGATTCATACTTCTCTAGCGTCGTGGACGTCGTCTTGTCGGAAACTGCCGTAAATATACATAGTCTGCGGGAAAGGTAAGAAGCATTAACTAGGTTAACTGTATGACGGTGTTTGGTAGATAGTGGATTAAGAGCGCGTCGTGCATTCTAATTCATGGCATACGAGCGAGAAATGTGTAGCTTTAACTTTGTTTTTCAAACAAAACAGGCATGTGTAAATGTAGCTAGTGTGACATTAACTTTATAAAAATACGCTTCTTACCGATTTGCTTGAAAAAAGTTAATGCTACAACTTTGAAAACCTGAGACATCGAATGATTTTGTTAGTGTTGTTCGTTTTCTTCGTCTAAATGTGTAACTTAAAAATGGGAAACGTTTCTTTAAAGTTTCTTTCAATTCATTTATCGACCAACAAAGTTGTGTGTTGTTTGTTATATATAATAATAGGATACATGGTCGAATTTCTCCAAATTCTGCTGTCAGTCATACACCAATCCAAGACACGACCCAACTACACTTGCAAAAACATAATTATTATTGTAAGTAGCTTGCACATTTGTTTAACAATATCCTTTCCTAGTAGCATACTCATAGCCATGATGATGCCGTTGTTAGACTAATGTGAGTGCAATCAATAACGCCAACTACAGTACTTACACTATCTTTATTTACTTCATTCTACCTCCGCTGTATTCAGTTGGTTATCATTTGCTGCTATTTGTAATTATTCTGGAAACTAGACCGATAAGTTGCACTATGTACTGTAATGTACAATCAAAAGATATTCCAAATACATTTAGGTCATTAGCATAGTATACACCTGTACCTGATAGTATTTAAGTACTTAATGAAGTAATTGAGTAATAAAGAATTATAAAAGAATGCAAGTCTATTAAGCTAATCTTCTTCATTAAGTGAACACATTCGGGTTTAATGAGATTTGATTAGAACGTACTGAATACTTAGGCTACTTAAAAGTAAGCAAGGGTGATAATAAGACGTTACATTTAGTTGTTAGGAAGAAACTACTATTTGAAGATGTGTGAATAATGCCGCTTCGTTCTGCTATATTTTGGCATTCTCACCGTTTTCAGTCAAAGAGTAACTTACTGTTTTCACAAAGAAAATGTATTTGGCTTATTTTGACGTAAAACTTGATGATTAGGACAAGTCATATGAGCTCCACATAAAGTGTGTAAACTATGTGTGGAAAATTTGTGGAGCAGAGAAAACGCAAAAAAAAATTAGCTTTTTGGAGTTCCATTGATATGGTGTGAAAAAACACATAGATGATTACTATTTTTGTTTAATTCAGATCTCCAGTTATAATAAGAAACAAATTGTATATCTTAATATCAACATTGGCATTCGACCAGTCCTCTCCATTCCGATGAAATACTCGTGCCAGTGGCAGATGTTATTAAGGATGAACCACAACGTTTTACTCAAGCAGAATTGAGTGATTTAGTAAGGGATTTAAGCCTATCAAGAGAATCATCGGAATTGCTAGCTTCAAGATTAAATGAAAAGAATTTACTCGAGCAAGGCACGAAGATAATTTTTTTTATCGTAACAGAAAAAGTAATCTTGTTCAATGTTTTAAAGAAGAGTGTAAATTTGTTTATTGTAACAATGTACTTGGCTTGCTAACTAAAATGGGCGTCTTACAATATGACCTAAGTGAGTGACGTTTGTTTATCGACAGTTCCAGCAGAAGCATCTGTCAAAGGCGTTCTTAGTGTCCAGGAGGTGGCCAGTGCAATTTAGTTGCAGCCAAAGGTAATTTTTTTGTTCGTCGGGTAAGCTCATGAATACCCTGTTTGCAGGATTTTCCAGTTTGAGAGGTATATTTGCTCTTGATAGACCGGTACGACTTCGCTGCCGTATAGGATGCGTTGTCCTTTCTGGAACGAAGACCACGTGAGTCTCTCCAGCTATTTGGTATGTAACCCGTAACTAAGATTGTCCTTAGTATGGCACACATAAGACTGGGAACAGCAGCTTCAGGCTCTATTGTAAAAGTGCCGGGAAAATGCCGTCCGTACCAGCCGATTTAAACGGTTTGAAGAATTTGATGGCGTGGAATGTTCCAGTCTCCTTTCCTTGCTTTCATATAAGGTATCTGAGCGAAACTCAGTTCGACACATTCCCTTCAGTCTGGGTCTGAATAATCTCGGAGCCTGGAAAGTGAGACCTTGAGAACCTCCTCTTCTGTTTCGGCCTTGTCACTGTTTTGCCTGATCAGAGCCTCTATTCTGCAGGGTCTTTCTTTTGCAAAAACTTGTCGAATTCTGGGGCATTCACGAAGTACTTCACTTGTATCGGGTCAGCGACGTTCTATATTCGTTCCATAAACCAGATCTTTTTGCTTTGTTGTAAAGCTATCTGGTGACCAACCGTAAGTCAGACAATTCCCTGGTCCATCAGGGTGTATCTCGGTTTATTGTCTTAACTTTATTCCTAGGTGTTGGAGAATAGGATATTATAAGTCAACCTTTAGTCGACAGAGAAAAAGTAATTTTTCTACCTCTTCACATCTTATGAAGCATTTTGTTAAAACTCTAGATTAGCAAAGTAACAGTTTCTAGTACATGTGTGAAAAGTTTCTACGACTAAGTTACATAAAAATTAAAGCTGGGATACTTGATGGATCTCAGAATGAGAGATCCAAATTTCATCAATTCTATGAAGGAAACTGAAAAAGAAGTTTGGGTTTTATTCATGATCGTCGGGAACAATTTTCTTGGTAACAAAAAAATCTGCAATTATAAAGATCTAGTACAATCAACGCTTAAAAAATTTCACCTCCAAGGTTGTAACATGAGGATAAAGTTTTATTTCCTTCATAGTCATTTTGATAGGTTTTCCGAAAATTTAGGTGCTGCTAGCAATGAGCAAGGCGAGAGCTTTCATCAAGACAATCATGGCAAGTCGGTACCAAGAGAGATGGGCCCTCATCTAATGACTGACTACTGTTGGAGTATTCAAAGGGATTGGCAAACCAAAATGCACAGCAAGAAGTGCTACATACAAAAATTTATTATCCGACTGTTGTTTTCCCTTTGTAATTTTTTAATGGTTATTGTGTAAATATTTTCACTGTAACCAATATTTTATTTAAATAAATAAATAATTTTTTTTATATGTGGTGGGTACTTAGTTGCAGTGAGTCCGTAAGCTGTATAGCTTGTATGACTATCACCAATGCTCTGGCGGGGTAGTTTTTGGGTGTGTATAATTGTATTGAAATGGCTTTGTGACAGCATTAAACCGCCTTTTATAATGCCGCGCTGTTAATCACTTTGCTCCCAACAGCGAATGGTAAGTCGATCGGATTTAAATTATTCGAGAAAAATGTCACCGTTCATCCGGAGAATTGAAACCCGGCCCCTAGCATTCCGTCACAACAACAGTTGCCTAACCACTGCGGTTATCGACCCGTTATTTATTTAGGGAAGAAAAAGTAAAGAAGATTGGAACATTGAAAC
>CM043015.1:116657610-116726970 GCA_023690525.1 Holotrichia oblita
CGGTATTATTTGCACAGTGTTGAAAACGCCGCAGGTAAAAAGTAAATTTAGGTGAAAAGGAGACAATTTATTATTCCGGCTACTCGTCGATGCTGCAACTTGATAGGTATTTTATTATATACTATATGTATGTAGTATAGTACAGCGAAAATACATAATTCTAATCGGAATAAGACAGATAATACCTACATGAATATATTTTTAATTGATATTCTTTTGAATGTGTTCTAATTTAAAAATGAAATGCTGAATATTGGTTACCTATATTTCTCTTGTTCCAAGTGTAATGAAATTAGTAAATAGTGGGTGGACATGAGTATAGTAAAGTATTAAGAAGGGAAGTAAGAATTTCTCCACTGCAAAAAATATTAAAATTATGGACACAACAGACTTTAAACTTCAAAGTATAATATATAACATTTCTTTCGTTATTACTCGAGCTAAAAAGATATAGCGAATTGGTAATAATTACGTATATACATACACGTATCAATGTGCATTAATAAATCCTAGCAGAACAATTTTAAAAATGTTTATTTGTCCAAAACTACAACAAAATAAGTTAGATATAAAAATATTCCTTATTGTATAAGCACAATTTATTTATTGACCTTATTTTATCTACTACAACAAAAGATATAATGTTTAAAAATAAATAATTATTTCAAAAAATAAAATGAGTAGCAAAAAATTAATTAATAAAAATAAAGTAATATTCGGAAAAAAGTAGTATACAAAAAATATATACAGTCAAATAAATCATAAAAAATATTACAATTGCTTTATCCGTTATTATTGAGAACGAGTGAAACACTTAGGAAATAAAACAAGCTATTTGAAGCTATAAGTCGGAAAAAAAATGGTACAAAATAAAAATCATTTCAATGCAAACCATACGTTCTCAATAATAATAGTAAATACCGCGTCAATAAATACAGGACATAATAAAAATAAAGTAGGTAATACTCTGAAAAAAATTGTTAAAATCGCGTCCAGTATCCATTGTTGTCAACGACGTCCTATAAACGCTCACGCGTCGACGTGACGAGATTTGAGCAAGTTTGTCTTCCTGGAAAACTTTCCCAAATTTCAGTCACCTGATTGTGGAGATTGAGACGGTTACGCGGGATTGGCACATCTCGCTGGTCCCACATCTTGCCCATAAGTTCTCAATAGGGTTGAGATCTGGCGATTTAGCTGGCCACGGAAGAACTTCGACGTCGTCTCTGTGCTGCAACCAATTCCTCATAATTCTAGCAGTGTGAACCGCAGAATTGTCCTGCACTATCACTATCCGCTGAGGTTAGGGATATATCAGGCGAACACTAGGAACCAGCACGTCTTCTAAAATGTCGATATATTCTTCGGCATCCATCCTGGCATTGATTCGAGTTAATTCTCCCGGACCAGCACTGCACATTCAACCCCAGCAAGCTAAACTTATGCGACTACTTCGAACGACATTTCTTTCGTGGAATCTTGTTCCATTGGAACGCCATACCAATTTCTTGGTGTCTCGGGAACTTGAGAAGACCTTTTCATCGGAGAATATGACGGCGTTCCAGTCTCTATTTAAATTTGCTTGCGGAAAATTTAAACGTTCTGCTACATGTCCTTTTTTTTCGCAGGTAAATGGACTTTTTTCGCAGGACGCCGACAATGGATATGCTGCTTACCTAAAAATGTTCGCAGCGTATGTGGACAACAATTTAAATTTAATTCTCGAATTAAATTCTTTATGTTGGTAAATGGATGCAAGTCCAAGTGCCTCAGAATTCGAGGATCTCTGGTTTTTAAAGCAGTCTTTTCGTTCTCAGTTAGCCATCGATTTACCCAGTAGAGGACCACGGCTTTCTAAAATAATTTTAAACGAAACAAATAAAAGGACTGTATATTTCAATAGAGCAGTTATTATAAATGAAATGAATTAGATGCATGCATTAATTTAACCGAGGTGAATTTAATTTAAAAATTTTATACTTACCGGATAACCAACTTCCCTAGCAACTTCGCTATATGACAAACCGCGTTCCCAAAGTGTCACAATTCTGGATCTTGTTTCTACACTAGTAACTTCACCTGGCATCTTCACGAATTTTAAGAAAATGAATTTATAAAAGTAAACTTCAGGGGTTTTATATACGCAGCATTTGAAGAATTATGGTAATGGTGTATTTAAAACTCATTACTTAAATATTAATAGCTATAATTTAGTTAATCCCATAATTTTCCTAGAAGTTTACTGGAAATAATGGAATCGACGATAGAATCATAAGTTTCACATTATAATAATTACCAATATGTTGCAGTTTCTCTTGATTTACATTCATCTGAATGGTACTGGTTTTGGACGGTGTATATTTATAACTTTACTCATGTTATTTCAAAATGGTGATTTAATTGTTAAATATCTTGAAGTATTAAGTAGGTAGTTTATTAATTTCATATATTTATTAATAAGTATATTATAAACATATTAATAAATATATTGTTATGTGATATTTAAACTTATTGTAACTTATTGTTCACGTTAATTGTAAAAAAAAAATCTTAGAAATATGAAAAAAGAAAAGCACAAATATAATAATAGTAATTTTTTATTTGAGAGAAAAATTCAAAATTTAATGTAACAGGACGTCGTTGGCACAATTTCCATGGATACTGATGGACGCAGACTTTAACAATTTTTTTCAGAGTATTACTTTATTTTTTAACAAACAATTATATTTACACAATAACGCAACAAGTGATATTTATTGACGCAATTCATCAGGTATTTTAACTATTATTATTGAGAACGTATGGTTTGTACATTGGAATGATTTTCTTTCATTTCTGTCGTTTGTGACATATTTTCGTTGACCGACTTTATAGCTTCAAATAGTGTATTTATTGACGCGGTTTTATTTCAAATGATTTTTATTTTGTACCATTTTTTTTCCGACTTATAGCATTAAATATTGTTTTATTTCCTAAACATTTCACACACGTTTTCAATAATAACGGATAAAGCAATTGTGATATTTTTTATGATTTATTTGACGGTATATATTTTTTGTATACTACTTTTTTCTGAATATTACTTTGTTTTTATTAATTAATTTTTTGCTTCTCATTTTATTTTTTAAAATAATTATTTCTTTTTAAACATTATATCTTTTGTTGTATTAGATAAAATAAGGTCAGTCTTAATTGTGCTTATACAATAAGGAATATTTTTATATCTAACTTATTTTGTTGCAGTTTTGGACAAATAAAAATTTTTAAAATTGTTATGCTAGGATTTATTAATGCACATTGATACGTGTATGTGCATAACATATATTTTTTGTGAGTTGTAGATATAATTATTACCAATTCGCTACTTTAAAGTTTAAAGTCTGTTGTGTCCATAATTTCAATATTTTTTGATAGTGGAGGAATTTTTACTTCCCTTCTTAATAGGTACTTTACTATACTCATATCCACCCACTATTTACTAATTTCATTACCGTTGGAACAAAAGAAATAAACAAGGTAACCAATATTCAACATTTCATTTTTGAATTAGAACACATTCAAAAGAATATCAATTAAAAATGTATTCATGTTCTATTATCTGTTTTATTCCGATTAGAATTATGTATTTGCGCTGTACTAAACTACATCCATATGGTATACAGGGTGTCCCAAGTTGAGTGGCCTATTAGAATATTTTCTAAAAATTACACCGAAGACAGCCCTGAAAATTTGGTTGCCTTGGTTTCTGGCCATGCCCTTTTTAAATAAAATAATTTTAAAGATGGCCGACTTCCGGTTATAACGGAAATCGATAGGAACTTCGTTATTTTAAATGGAACACCCATATATTAGTGGATTTTTTGGATTTTACAAATAAAATTTTAGACTAACTTTCTTAAATAAACCTTATGTCTAAAATGCACCGTTTTTGAATAATTCCACTTTTTTTAAATAATTCGACTGGGCGTCATTCGGCCTCTCTCACACAACGTTTGACTTAGAGCCTTCAAAATTTTTATGATGAGTACTAAAGTCTAATTGTAAATCGTTGTTGGAAAAAAAGTCTAATATCTTACACAGGATGTTAAAAATACACTTGCCAATGTAGACAAACAACTTCATACCTTGGGAAGTCGCTTATTTCAAATCGAACAGCCTGTATTTTATTGAGCCAATAGTTGCGACTTTTTATTCCGTTTTGATCTGTATTTACATTCCCTATACCTAACTCTTAAGGTTTTTGAGTTATTTATGATTTTTATAAAACAGACTGAGATTTGAAAAAAAAAACAAAGTTGCCATGAATCATAAAATGACATTTCCAATAAAACAAATACTCTAAAACTAATCTGATAATTACCAAAAGTGTTATTGTTAATTTAGTAGTTGTTACTTTAATTTGTTTTTACTGTTTGATTACAATACACTGAATAATAATAATACAAATAATAATAATAACCATAATGGATAATTACAATTATTCAAACGAAGACATTTTAAATTTGTTTTTTATTCATGGACAGTGTAACAAAATGGCTGCTCGAACATGCAGAAACTTTAATGAAACTTACCCTGAGCTACTACCGATGACAGAAAAAAAATTTAGAAGGTATTTGGCCAATTTTCTATCAACTGGTAGCGTTAAAATAAAGAAAACTACATCTGCTCCGGATACTGGGAATGAAGATAATGAACGGTTTTTTTTTTTAAAGCGTTCCCAATGTATCAACCAGAGCCGCTTGAACACTTTAGGCATTCCACGCTCTTCCATACACAGGATTATGAGAAATTTATAAAGCTACACAATTTCAAATTTGTGACTGTGCATGCACTAAAACCTACAATAAAAGATTACTTCAGTGCATTGAAATTTATTATAATAAATTTTTTACAAAAGATAATTTGGACAGACGAATCCAAATTTTCTCACGAAAACCACCAAAGGCATAATTCCCATTTTTGGTCCCACGAAAATCCCCTCTTAATTAAATAAAATAATTCCCAAAATAAATTTAGTTTTAACGTTTTTTTTTGTTTGATGGGCAACAAATGTTGTTATAAAATGTGTACCATAGAAATACGGTTGAACAAAACCGCTAAATGTTTACTTATCAGCATTATGTCCGGCACATAGTTGTATAATCACTTTTTTTAATAAAATCATTGCTGGATAGGCGATTGGGCCTTGGGCGTGGCCACAGATCGCCTGATCTCAAAGTCTCAATATGTGGAAAAAAAAATAAGGGTATTTCGATTTGTTAATAAGCGATTTCCCGAGGTATGAAGTTGTCTACAGTTCGCAATTGCTTTGGAACATCCTGTGTAAGATATTAGAATTTTTTTTCCAACAACGATTTACAATTAGACCTTAGTACTCATCATAAAAATTTTGAAGGCTCTAAGTCAAACGTTGTCTGAGAGAGCCGAATGACACCCAGCAATGATTTGTCGAAATATTAAAAAAAGTGGAATTATTAAAAAATCGGTGCATTTTAATTTAAATGTTTATTTAAGAAAGTTGGCCTAAAATTTTGCGTAAAATCCAAAAATCCACTAATATATGGGGTGTTCCATTTAAAATAACGAAGTTCCTATCGATTTCCGTTATAACCGGAAGTCGGCCATCTTTAAAATTATTTTATTTAAAAAGAGGCCGGAAACCAAGGCAACCAAATTTTCAGCGCTCTCTTTGGTGTACTTTAGAAATATTCTAATAGGCCACTCAACTTGGGACACCCTGTATAATAAAATACCTATCAAGTTGCAGCATCGACGAATAGCCGGAATAATAAATTATCTCCTTTTCACCTAAATTTACTTTTTAGCTGCGGCGTTTTCGCTAGCACTGTGCAAATAATACCAAATAATACATATCTTATATACATATATATGCTATTACTGTGTTTAAAGGGGATGGACGCTACGCACTGTCAATACCTTACATCGTTCGAAGACTTTTTATAACCGTTCGTTTGATATTCTATTGATGGAAAAAAGACTTGAACAATTATTAGTATTTAGGGCATATTTCGTAAGAAAAAGAAATTAAAATTTACTCGTTGCTAAAATTTTAAACTATAATAGTGTAGTTTTAATTGCATTGAAATTTTAACGGGCGGTTAACTTTAAAGTTCCTCTTACAGAATACACACTTTTGCGGTAATAGTTTAACCACAATTTTGGACAGTTTTCTAATAGGTATTTTCTTAACTATAATCTTGCTTTATTATTCACTACTACAATATTGTGGTAATGATTACCAGCATTTTGATATTGATTTTACTACAAACATCGAGTATCGAGTACTATTTGATGAAATTATTATGACATTAATAATATTATGACAATCATACACATCGATTCTGGTACAATTTATTACAATTGTAGTACATTTTATTACATATTTTCTCAGATATACGTTATTAAAGCGTGGTAAAACATGTTTTATTTATTCCAATTAAACATTACAATGTTACGATCCTCCGATACAGTGGGATTCAGTCTGATTCTAGACAAATATGGATTTTCGTAATAATTTAAAAGTAGCAAGTGGTAAATCAGAATCATATGTTTTCGGTTTTTCCTTCAAAGAAAATTCGCATATGATGTGTGATTCAATAAACAAAATAATTCGAACGATTTTATCCATAGTTTGAAAGAAACGATTTAGTAGATTTTTTAAATTCAATCCCTACGCGGGTAAAAGAGGGTGAGTTTATATGAGAAAAAAGGACCACGCACGTCCGCGTATCTACGGTTGGATTACAGTGCTATCACAGAATTAGGTTTGGAAGTTTCAGGTTCCCATAGCTTGCGATTTTGAAAATGTTTGGATCAAAAAACAAGTTCGAAATGGCCGCTACTATTTTAAATTTAATTACATAATTAAGTTTGGGGGAATCAGGGTCCTTTAGTTATTGATTTTCAAAACGATTGCGCCAAAGAGAAAAAAATTCAAAATTGCGGTCACGTCTTTCGAATTTGATAATTTTGTAGTCGAGAGCGAAACTGCGGATAGAAAGTTAGTAGTGTATAAAATACTGTTCTTATTCATTCAAAGAACATGCTGATTAGAGGTAGGTACACTCACCTTAAAGAAGTTGTAGAACGATTTTACATAGCAGTAATATACTGTCTTTGTCAGGTCATCCCCTCTACATTTAATGTGACTGTCGCCCACTGGAGGCAATGGGTAATATCGTATTTTTCGTAATATGTGTATTCAGTCTCTGCTGTGCAAGCGGAGCGGGAGCAATTAACTCATACTTGGTTACTAGGAACTATTTATGTATTGCTATTAAAATCGACACATCGTTATTTCCTAGAAAAGGTAGATGCGATTATTCTTCAAGGCAGTAACAGAAAGTATATTATCTCTATTTGAATAGCAAGGAACTCTATGTGTGTGCGCCCTACTATATAAGATAGCGCGGCGTAAAATACCTACAATACATGTTGGTAATCTAATTAAAACTTTTTTAATAAATTCTTAAATCATAATACACATTTTAAATGTTTTGAAATGAAATGATATATTAGTTATTTACATACTTTTGACATATAGCGAGGCGTAGGCAAAGTTGTTTTGGATAGATAATTCATTATTAGTTGTTTATCTATTTATCTTTAAAATACATCATCTTCAAGATGTATTTTGTTTTCCTTGATATACTTAAAATCGTTAATTATCTTATTGTTAGTGTATTATTTTAACAGTTAAAGGGTTTTGTTTTGAAAAAATTAACGTAAAATTTTTCAGTACAGCAGAAGACATTACTTAAAACGTACGCGCAATGTTTAGTTAAAAGAAAATATAATGCTATACAATTTTTGAAGAAGTTGTAATAGTAATAGTCATTAATATATCAAAGTATTATGTATATATCACAAATAACAGATATTCAAAAATAATTAGTATAATAATAATAAAAATAAAGTTGCTTTCTCAAAATAAAATAACAAAAAATAAAGTAAAATTAAAAAAAACTATGTAATAAATAAAAAGTAATAAATATTTTAAAATAATTGAATAAAAATTAGATGCCATCAATAATTAGTCAGCAACAACGAGGATAAAACCTCCGTTTCGTAATTTTTAATTTTGGCAAAAATGTCAAACAGTTTTTTTAAGTTATCATTCTTCATTGGTAGCCCACAGCTTCTGGTAAATTCATTAATTTTCAGTTTAATCATCCGATCAACCAAAAATATATCACAGTTAATTTAATTCAAGCTCTGTAATTGTTATTTATCTTTGTAGCATGCTTATGATAAAGTTATTAAAAAATAACGAAATATTGAGCTTATGAGTAAATCAGTTTTAATTCTGCTACAGACTGACACCCTAATATCATCTTATAACTTATTACATTAAATATATATAATATTTTTAAATAAAAAATATGACTGTATCTAAAACACAATCATAAACTGTAACAAAATTTTAACATTTACATACAGTTATAACATTTTTATTAATATGATTTATTAATGAAAAAAATATATTGCAAGAATTATGATGGTTAGCCAATATAAAATTCAGCAGTACAGTATATTCTATCATGAATTTAATAAAGCACTATATCAGATTTTAAAAAATAATATCGAAGAAAAATAATTATTTATATAAAATCATTAGTAAAACATTTGACAATAACGATAAACGTTAATAAAACTCTGCGGTAAGCACATTATTTGAAGTATGAGGGAATTAGAACATTGTTGGATGAGGTATATGAATCGGGGGTTAGTATAATCGTTTGTTCTTTTGATGTAAAACTTCCAGAAATTCTCTTTCAAGTCTAATATGTCAATAGACTATAGATCCAACAATACGTCCATTATTTATGTATGTTTAATTATATTTTACGGGGAACGGCTAATGACAAATTCCAAAGAACAGTATCTAGTCGGCAAAATTTTATGTGAAAATGTATGCCAATGCAAAGAAAACCTATGCAGAAATTATGGGATTATCTAAGATGCCTAATTATGGCAAGTATTTCTTAATTAGCAAGCGTTTAAGTTGTTCACCCCCAAAATAAATCTTCAAATGCGTAACCTATAAATCCGATGCAAGTTATATTTGCAAATTCAGTTTGCATTATTATTCGTAAACATGCCAGGTGATTTCAGTAGTGTCGAAACAAGATCCAAAATTGTGACGCTTTGGGAACGTGGTTTGTCCTATAGCGCAGTTGCTCGAGAAGTTGGACATTCGGTAAGTACAAAATTTTTATATATAACACATTCCTCCTTCTGTAAAATAATATATTTTTTTCTTTGTCGTAATAATACGTTTGATACTACAGATTCTACTAAACTATTTTTATTATATGAATTCCATTTATAAACCTATATAGTTATATTTAGTGCCTCCGTTTTTACGATCCGTACCATCTCGCATATATACATATTCTAGAACTTATTTCTTTCGCAACTTTTTCAGAAATCCGTGGTTCATTACTGGATCAATCGATGGCGAACGGAAGATCAAAACACCGCGTTGAAAACGAGACCAAGGTCGGGCCATCCGCCAAAAATTGGTCCAGAGGATGCCGGCAGAATTTTGCAGCACGTCAGTCAGCAGCCCTTTATCACGTTAGATAAAATAATTGAAGAGCTAAATTTGAATTGCTGTGCAGAAACGCTACGTAAATTTCTGCATAAGCAGCACATCCACTGTCGGCGCCCTGCAAAGAAAGTGGAATTGTTTCCCAGACATGTCGCGGACCGTTTAAATTTCGCACATGCAAATTTAAACAGAGATTGGAGCGCCGTCATATTCTCGGATGAGAAGGTCTTCTCAACATCGCAAGACACCAGGAAACTTGTATGGCGCGCCAATGGTACAAGATTTAACGCAGACAATGTTGTAAGGGCCCGGCAAAGCAACCGCATCAGTTTGGCATACTGGGGGTGGATGTCCAGTGCTGGACCCGGAGAATTAACTCGAATAAATACGCGATTGGATGCTGAAGAATACATCCGCATCTTGGAGGATGTGCTGCTCCCTAGTGTGAGAACCTTCTATCCTGAACCTCATCCAATCGTTTTAGTGCAGGATAATTCTGCCGTCCACACGGCAAGAGTAGTGAGGCTCTGGTTCCAGCACAGAGACGACCTCGAAGTTCTTCCGTGGCCAGCTAAGTCCCCTGATCTGAATCCCATCGAAAACCTATGGGCAGTGATGGGGCAAATGTGGGACCAGAGATGTGCCGATTCCGCGGAACCGAATGAATCTTCACAATCACGTGACTGAGATTTGGGAAAGTTTTAGAGGGAGAGAAACTTGCTCAAATCTCGTGGCGTCGATGCGTGAACGACTTCAAGAGGTTATAGATCGTAATGGATACTGGACTCGGTACTAATCGTTATTATTGAGAACGTGTGTTTCGCACTGCCATGACTTTTATTTTTTATTTTTTCTCGGAATATATTATTGTTTTCTTTTTAATTTTCTTAGTTATTTTAATAGCTTTTCGTTACGCACGTTCCCAATAATAAAGGTTAAGCCCATTGGCATCTAATTTTTATTCAATTATTTTAAAATATTTATTACTTTTTATTTATTACATAGTTTTTTTTTATTTTATTTTGGGAATGCGACTTTATTTTTTGTTATTTTATTTTGAGAAAGCAACTTTATTTTTATTATTATTATACTAATTATTTTTGAATATCTGTTATTTGTGATATATACATAATACTTTTATTATTATTTTACAATTTGTTATTTTTTTCAAGAATACTACTTTATTTTTATTTATTTACTTATTATTTCATTAGAAACAACCATTGTTATTTATTATATATTCAGTTCAGATAATAAGTAGAAATATATTGTAATATATTTCTATTTATTATCTGAACTCTATATATATATTTTTTTCTAATATAGGAGAACTAGAGCAATACAAGACGAAGAAAAGACAACCCAATCACCCTTACGCATGTCATTAAGACGATTTCGGGGTGACTAAAATCTCCTAGGGGGCGGTTCACAGGACCACTTGTCAGTCTGCGGGCTGACTACGTCCGGGAAAAAAATGCATTATCTTATCGAGAGATAAACGCATTTAAAATTGTTGCTGTATTTGATTGTATTAATACACAGCAAAAATAGACACCTTAAAATTTGCAAAGTAAACTTTTTTACCTACTACAGTAAAATTAATGAAGACCATTGAATGATATATTAATGACTATTACTATTACAACTTCTTCAAAAATTGTATAGCATTATATTTTCTTTTAACTAAACATTGCGCGTACGTTTTAAGTAATGTCTTCTGCTGTACTGAAAAATTTTACGTTAATTTTTTTCAAAACAAAACCCTTTAACTGTTAAAATAATACACTAACAATAAGATAATTAACGATTTTAAGTATATCAAGGAAAACAAAATACATCTTGAAGATGATGTATTTTAAAGATAAATAGATAAACAACTAATAATGAATTATCTATCCAAAACAACTTTGCCTACGCCTCGCTATATGTCAAAAGTATGTAAATAACTAATATATCATTTCATTTCAAAACATTTAAAATGTGTATTATGATTTAAGAATTTATTAAAAAAGTTTTAATTAGATTACCAACATGTATTGTAGGTATTTTACGCCGCGCTATCTTATATAGTAGGGCGCACACACATAGAGTTCCTTGCTATTCAAATAGAGATAATATACTTTCTGTTACTGCCTTGAAGAATAATCGCATCTACCTTTTCTAGGAAATAACGATGTGTCGATTTTAATAGCAATACATAAATAGTTCCTAGTAACCAAGTATGAGTTAATTGCTCCCGCTCCGCTTGCACAGCAGAGACTGAATACACATATTACGAAAAATACGATATTACCCATTGCCTCCAGTGGGCGACAGTCACATTAAATGTAGAGGGGATGACCTGACAAAGACAGTATATTACTGCTATGTAAAATCGTTCTACAACTTCTTTAAGGTGAGTGTACATATCATATTTTGTAAACAGTAAACAGTTTGTTTGTTAAAATTAAATGAATATATGATTTGTTAATTAAGAACTACTTCAGTTTGTATGATTTTTTTAGTTTATATGAGCTAAATTAAATGTATGTCAAAAGAATATTCTTTCTTCGTTCTTTCGAAATGCTTTCTTTCGGCGCGTAGAACAGTTTGAGGATAATTTTCAAAAATTAATAAATCATCTTTAAAGCTAATAAAGTTACAAACATAATTAGTTTTGTATTTTGTCGATATGCTACATTATACCTTATTTTCTGTGTTAATTGATGACTTTATAACGCTGATTGTATATCGGAATGTTAGTATGCTAGAGCATATGATACACTCAGTAATGATCAGTGACATCGTAGAGTGTTACTGTTTTTTTAATTTGATTCTCTGTATTCTTGTACGCTTCGATATAGCTTATTATTTTAAATGATTATTTCATTTTTGTTGTAGCTTTTTTGGTGTCATAAAAGATCGCGAGAGATCTGAGAAGCTTACAACAGAAGTTTAAATATGTATAGATACATTTGCACAGATTACTGTAACTCACAAGCAGTTGCTTGTCACTAGCCCTAATCGTATCCAGTATTGTCAATAGTGCAATGAAGTATTACGAAATGATGTGTTAGATGTCAATTTTTCTCTTAATCAGTTTCTAGACATAATATTTTATAAACACTTCAACCCACTAAACACCAAACAAGTTTTAACTAAATCACCGAGGCGTTTTGACAGCAACGCTGTCAGTATCAAGGCGATAATAAAACTAGTAGTTTTATTATCACAGTAGCGTTCTACTTCTGCACCAAGAGATTCAGTGAAGAACTTCATAATATTTTATAACTTGCATGCAAGAAACACTAGAACAAATTACTTTAACAATACATTGACACTCTTGTAACAAAACAAATATAAAACTAAATTAAAAAGTCATTAATTTAGAATATAAAGTAATTTTATTTCTTCAATTTTATTTTATTTAATGTTATACTATGTACAAAAGTAACTGTAGATGTAACTTTGCAGCGAATACTTTATATATCATACCTTCGTAACTGTATTTATCATAAGTTGCAGTTTCTTTTTCTGTGTAACTGTAATTGTGATTGTGTTTAGTTACTTACATGAAATTGAAACTGTAATTATACTTAAAAGTACTTTTCTCTATAGTAACTTGTAACTGTAATTAGTTACAGTACGCACAGTTCTGCTTGTAGCATATCACATTTTTCGAGTTGAGTAAATGGCATATTCGACGAAATAATTTTCTAATGATGAATAGATAATCTCAGAAATCTATTTGCTTGTCAACTACTATATATATACCTGTCCGCGATCATTTATTCCACAATATTCGGTTATTGCATATTTGCACATTATTTGGCAATTATCAGAAAGTGTTTTTTACTTGTTTATCTATAGATTTAAGTAGTAATGTAGTAATAACAATTTTTTGTTCAAAATATAGTTTTCTTTAAGAATATCCAGAAATATATTGCGTGGGAAACAGGTCAATTGTTTTTCTGGTTTCGCCATTTGAATTAGAAAACATCAGCTTGTTAATTTAACTAACTTCATAGCTTCAATAATAAGGAAGATAGAAATGGTGAATATTTAACTTTGAACACAGTGAATATATTTTTCCCCTAATTTGTATTCACAACTGTTCTTGTTCCAAATTTGCGATAAGATTCTGTTTATTGGTACCTATATACACTGTTTTATGAGTTGTAGTGCACGTTTTTTTGATACGAAACAATAACAAAACTACGGAAAAGTGCATTTAAATAATATATTAAAATATGAAAATCGCACGACCTCTCACATACTAATATTATTATTCATAATTAAGTAATTAATATCTAAAATATTTTGAAATATCCAGTGCTGAAAATGAAGTATGTTGGTATAATAATAATAATAATGGAATGTTTATGAGGTTATGTATGTATTTGCTACTATTTCCTCTCGAATTTGTTGACTTGAGCGATTAGATATGAAGTTTGAAAAATTTGGAAACAAACGAAAACTCTTAAAATATGTGTGGATATGATGATATTGCTTTTATTTTATCTGGGTATTAGTATTATCCTTGATACACCAGCTACTTATAATAAATAGTAATTTGCATAACAAATATGTAATTAAATTAGAAAATAGAAGTATCTAAGATATAATTCGTTAATTCAAATTAATATTTAACTATATAATGTAATGATTCTATTAGCAGTTAAAATATTTTAAATGATACATACCAATGATTCAAAAACTAGGTTCTATCAGTGATTTAACAGATGCTGAGTATCTTAATCGCTCCTTTTATTTCCTGATTTAATTACTTTTTATATAAATCGAAATATGGAAACTGGACGGAATGAAATAAAATATAAAAACTTTCCGAGTTCATACTAAACTAACATTTGTCTCTCTATTTTTACCATTTATTCAACCAAACACAGTATAAACACGCAATTTAGTTCGAATTGAATTTGTTACTTGTTCCTACCTAGATATCACAATGTGGTTGTCCTATTGACGACCGCATCCGGAAGTATTCTGTTAGCTATTACATCCGGATTATTAGGAGTACTGATATCACATTCGAATTTCCAAAGTATTTTGTCGTCGAAGTTCGCTTTTATATTCGGCACCACATCGCACGCACTCGACATAATGTTCCTACCAAGTGTTGCGCTTTTCAGCATATAGGGTGGACATTGCGGCGCCGATTTATAATTCAATGTAGCGGATCGCTGCGGCTTCGGATTAGACGGACCGCCGCAACAGTCCCTTATTGCGTTGGAGGAACGTGAGAACATCATTCCTCCAGTGTTCAGTCTCCGCTAGGTGTCGCCCTCGTACGTTGTCGGCGACTTCTTCATTTCTATCATAGGCAGTATCACACCTTCCTGTAATTAGATGTATAATATAAAACTTGTTAGCAGTAGTTGTCTAATAAGACTAGAGAGATTGGTTAGTCATTGCCTCTTTTGTCGTGGGAAAAAAACCTCTTAATATTTTAATTGTGCAGTAATATGAGCTTGATTTTTCACATTTTATTTACAGAGATGCGTAGGGAGGGGAAGGCCGCGGTATTGAGATTTACAGGATATATGAAAGCGTCGCGTTGTATTTATTCGAATTATCACAGTAAGAAATAATAGAAACATCATTGCATTTGTGGTAGGAGATACCACTGGAGTATTATTTAAAGTTTGGTTTGGTTGCCATTAGATACTGTAGTGAAATGAAAAACTTCCAGTAAAGGGTTAAATGTAAAGGAACCATTTATATAGGCTTGCTCTTACCTGTGTACAGGTAATTTATATCAGTAGGCGAAAAATAAAAATTAGTGTTCAAAATTTGATTGTTTTGAAGATATTTAAGTATTCTGAATTTATTTAATTTTTAACCATAAAATTAACAGTAAGTAATGAAAATTGCTTTGAAACAAAAGGCTTACGCACTCCTTGTTGATAGTTGTCACATACTACTGAGGGTAGTGCTCCTAATTGTTAGTGTAAAAGAGGTAAAAATGTCGAATACAGTTCGGAAATATAGAATACTTATACCGACAATATTTTTATTGATGACTTCTGCAACAGCTGGTTTATAATGCTTTGGAAAGTTGTTGAAAATATCAAAGAAGATTATCAAATAGACGTCAGTCATTTCGCCATTCGTCCGAGGCATTTCAAAAACTGCCACAATGTGGAATTAGTAATTGTCATACTGGTGATGTAAATGTATGAAGCAAAGCTACAAGAAGCAGTAATTGATGCGGTGCTTGACAAACCAAGTATTAATACCACAAGAATTTTCACTCGACGATAAATACAGGGTGTTTCAATTAATTTAAGCGAATTATTTATTTTTGAAAAAATATAACATAAATTATTTTGCTGAATTCCATGTAGCAAATATCAAAATACTCTACTGGTTCATCGAAAGCACGATATGTCAAACTAATTTGTTGTAAAAAGTGGATTTCCCCAGTAGTACAGTTTTCGTGTTTTTAATTTTTTAAGATCTAGATTTTCTTGAAAATTATAATTTTTTCGAAATTGGAAATCGATAGCTATACGAAACTATTAATAAAGTTATCCTATTACATAGCTTCTAACAATGCCAAATAAAGCAGGGTGTTCTCTTAAAAATAGCACATTTTTGATATGTTGTACTTCTTTGAATAATCTTGTATAATTACAAATAATTTTAAAATGTGCTCCTTTGCGCCCTGTACATCTGGCTGAAATCGCAAACTGATATTATTTAGCGTTTAGGCACAAAAGGAATAGTCGTGAATCACCCTGTATAATGTGCAACGTAACAAATCTTAATAGATACATTGAGTAACCAATACCTATTGCGTTTTTACTGCCTTCGCCTTACTTTGCCTTAGCGTGGATCTGTTTCAATGGTGCTAACTTTGCCTAGGAGATTAAAACTTCAGGTACGTTGGCGCTCATTTCGTCTGTGTCCAATATAACATCGAATTTGTAGTCACGACTACATAAGCTTTGCTGATATTTTGCAGCATTCATGTTAGTAAAATAGCAAAGATACCTATACGCGGTGAATTAGACTACTATAAACCAAAAACGGTGAACGTATTATTATTATTTATACTCATTTCTTCATGTATTGGCACAAATAAAATTCTCAAAGCAAAACCTTTTCATTAAGTCTTTCTATTAAAGTATATCCTGGATGTTTCAATGTTCTGTGTTGGTAATAGCAGGTAGTGTTTACTATAATGAATGTGAACTAAATTGCGATATATTAGATACTCATAATCGTAACGTAGATCACGAATCCATTTACCATACATTGTCTTCTTAAGAGCTAGCAGAAATATTGAAAAAGTTATAAATGTTTGGGGGCGACCATATAAATTTCTAAAGCTCATTTTCCGTGATAAATTAGGATGCGCTGGGAGACGTAGCGCACATAAAAGCCTTTGAATTTGTATAAATGATTAATAAAATGGGGTTGCCAAGCGAGGAACATAAAAAGAAACATCATTACGTCTCCTTGTAGTGTGGTTTGGGAGAGTTATAAATTAACTTACCCCATTGAGATGTGGAAGATCTAGGGCGGCGGGAACGTACGTCGTAGCGGGACTGCATCTCGTACACGATCTTCTGAGTGCCGGTCGTTGTCTTGATCCATGACATCGGACGGCAAATCTTAATTCTTCTGCCATTTCTGAGCATAGAGACTGTCGGTCGGTTTGGGCATTTTTCTTGCTGTTCCAGCAGAACTCCAATATGGCAACGAGTATTGCAAGCGCCAGACCACACAAAAGGACGACGAAGACGCCACCTACATGATAAGTATTCATCTCAATTTACGTTTACGCCGCATAGTAATATATACTACATATCGTATTCAAGAATAAATAGTCGTTGGATGGAAATAAAATACGTCTCACTTTACATAAAAGTTTTATTAAGAAATTCCTGCATTGTTTTTTCCTTGTGTGCTGTAATAAATATTTAAAATAGTCGGTATAATACCTGTGAGGATATATTTATGAATGGAATAGTTCCATATATACACACGTGTTTTCACTGAGTCTATTTAAATTAATGCATTGTTATAAATGCAAGTCACAGTTGTAGTAAGTATGGATGTTTCTGTAATCCACTGCCTCGTCTTGGGATGCATTTATATTAGGTAACATGGTACTGATATTTTAAAATGAGTGCAAGAAACGACCATTAAGAATGTAGCCGGTTAAGATATAGGCAAATGCCTTATTAGTGCATTATCAGTTAAGATTTTGTTGGTCAGTTGTATATGATACATACTAAATATATGTAAAATATTGGCTTCAAAGAGATGGTCGTGATTGAAAATAAAATAAAATCTACAAAGAAAAATGTATTGCCGTTTCCGAAACGTACTTAACTGCTTCATTTTCTAAGTATGTGTGTACTGATAAGCACAACAACCAGTGGAATATTACTGAACAAGTGTGTTTTAATATGGACGCTCGAGTTTCCGTACCACGTATTCACCCCTCTACGTTGCTCTCCGCACTTCTTATCCGCCTTACGTACCTGCCGTCGTAAGGTGTAAATATTGTTTTCGTTGTTGTTATCTATTTTAACTTTTTATAGCAATAACGTAAAGGCTTTTTAACGGGTAATTATTAACTCACAAGGCATCAAACGACGAAGTGTGATTTTGACGTTAGACTTTGACAATAAATTTTTGAGAACGCTTATTTTCCCTGGCAAACTAGGTAAGTATCGATAAGTTATATGTGCGCAATTTTCAAAAAATCTAATTATCTCCTAACCTATAAATTTTGGATGTAGGAGAAGTAATAAAATATAGGGGGTGTTATTTGAAAAAATGGTTATGGTACTTCAAAATTTCTAGGACTTCACGTACCATTGTAAAGTAACCACGCAATGTAGACAGTCGTTCTCGGCGCTAAAACATACTCCGACATTTTGTTTAATATTATATATATATTATGAATTCTAAATGGATATCCGAAAAATCGAGTGTTTTCTGATTTTTTGAATAAATGTTCGCTATAGCAATTTTTTTGAGAAAAAGTCGAATAACTACAAAACGCCCGAACCAAATTGAAAAAACTAAAGGCATTTATAAAGCTTAGAAATAGATAAATCCAAATATGTAAAAATATACAGGATGTTCCATTAAAAATAACAAAGTAGATGGCGACTTCCTGTATAACTGGAAGCGCTAGAAATCTAATAATATTTCAATTTAAGAGAACATAATCATAATAAATACATAGTTCTGTATTTTCAAATTTACATTTTGGCCAGAACCCCATAAACTTCTAATGAACGGTCTCGCTAAGACACCCCTGTATTGGCGGTCTACTGTATTACTTGCTATGTGGGTAATGTATCTCTGTTGGGTTTCTATGAACCTCGGGAGAATTTTAATCGTTCAAACGTCGATTAGTGCTGGTCAGATGGTAGTCAGCGAAGCTTGTCCGTAATTGCGATCACAACTAAATCCTCTATGATATAGATACTAGGGACTCAAGTTGAAATACTGTTGGCCTAATTCATTCGTATAAATCTTATCGTTAAAAATACGCACGTGGGTATATAAAACTTATTTTTAGATATTACTTTAATTTATCTTGTGTTGCATTGTTGAATCCTTTAAAAAACTAAAAGAAAATTCATAAATAAGAAGTACTAAATTTCGCATAACGAATTGATTTGAAAATATAGATTTTTACAATTTCTAACAATTCACTTGATGTCGATTTTCGACAAAATTACCTAATATTCTTAAAATCAAAATGTGTTATTAAATATAATTAATGTAAATTCCAAGTTTAAGCTATAAAATAAAACTAAAAATACTCTATAAAACTAAGAGGACGTATTGAAAATTTCTTAGCCTACTACAGAAGCAAACAAAATGTGAAGGTCAAAATATTTAATTATTCCACATACTCTTAATTGTATACATTCAAAAAGACATTTTCAGCTTGTTCTGCAAACCAGGCGTCTACACCTTCTATCACCTCTTCCCTGGAAGAAAATTTACGCCCTTTTAAATTTTCTTTCAGTTAAGGAAAGACATGATAGTTGGACGGAGTTAGATCTGGTGAATAAGAATGGTAGTAATTTGAACCCTAAATCACGAACTGTTTGCATGGCAACCCGCGATTTGTGTGCAGGGACATTTGTTCTGCCAAAACAAAACACCTTTGAGCAAATTTCCACGTCTGTTCTCCATAATGTTTTCTCGTATCGTGATTATTTCATGACAATCCCAAAAAACTGAAGCAAGAACTTTTCCAGCAGATTTTTGGACACGAAACTTTTTAGGCCTTGGAGAACCAGAGTGTCTCCATTTCATCGATTGTTGCTTTGTTTCTAGGTCATACAAATGTACCCTCGTTTCGTCAATAGCAACAATACGGCTTAAGAAGTCTGCATCATTTTCAAAACCAGCACAAATCGAACTTGATCCTTTCACCCTTGTACGCTTTCTTCTCATGTCCAAATCGACGTGAACTATGATGGATGTGTTCATATAAAATATTCATTGCCCTCAGATATTCGTTTTAGCCCAATTTGACGGTCAGACTAAATGATGTCACGAACTGCATCCACATTTTCGTGGACGGACACAGAAACTAGCCTTCTTGATCGGTGTACATTTTCAATGGAAAATTTACCGTGTCTGAAGCTTGCAATGCAATTTTTCAGTCACATACGAAGGACATTGTTGGCGATCAATGTCCTTTGTATGCGGGTATTAAGCATGTCTTCGTAAATCTGCTTACCTCTTACTTAATGATGGCTCGCTATTCCAATTTTTCGATTTTCACAATTCCGGTCGACATTCTTTTTTTCAAACTTTATTGTGCAACTTCGGATTGACTTTTTGTCGTGAAACTTTACGCCGCTGACACTCCTCATATGTTATTTTTCGTTGTTAAGAAAATATTGCGATACCATATTTTCTTTATCTACGGAACCGGTGTAGTCTAAGTAGATATAATGGTTCATCCTCGTATAAAAATGTGGTAATTATGTATTATTTTAGTGAAATTAATTCAAAATTAATATCGGAAACATAAATGAAAAAATATTGATCTTCAAATTTATATATATGTTTAGTAAAAAAAAAAAAACTCATACTGATTTCTTTGACTTCCGTGAAGTATCTTTTGTGGAAATACGTAACATTATCGCAAATGTAAAAAAATCTGGTACTTCTGATATCAATGGTATTAATACAAACATTTTAAATACGATTAAAAATATCTACTATATAATAATATTTATCTACTAAATTAAGAGATTGTCCCGATTTTCAAGAGAGGTGATCGTAAGGATCCAAACAATTATCGACACATTTTCTCTAACACCGGTTTTTTGAAAAAATTTTGAAAACGTTCTCAAGAATTAAATAGCCCCTCAAAATTTGGCTTTGGTAATAAATTATCCACAACATTAGCAATTAACAGCTTCACTAATCAAATATGAGCACATTTTAATAATAAGAAAGATACGCGGGCAATGTTTTACGATCTTACGAAAGCTTTTGACTGTGTTAATCACAAAGTTCTTATTCAAAAATTAAGATTTTATAATTTGACGGTTGACAGTATTAGATTTCCGGTCGCACTTTAATCAATTTAAAATATTAACTGCTCTTTGTTTGTTTATCTTAGAGTGCTTATTGTTTGTAGAGAAAAATATGACCAGGTGCATTTGCAATGGTGAATTTTACGAATATAATACACGGCGTGGAAGTGATATTCGGTTAAATTATCTTCACCTATCGAAATCAATCGATGGGGTGAATTATTACGCAATAATTTTTTAATGTCTTACCAAGTAATGTTAGACACCTTCCTTTCACTCACTTTAAGAGTATTGTGAAGTACTATCATTGATCATTTTCTTATTGCAAACTCGGCATTATACATTTGATATATACGTATATTATACAGAATGAACGGCCAAATATCTAGGAATAGGTAGTCATTCAATAAGTACGAGTGAATAGAGCGTACTAGTACATATGTGTGGATATAGACAGACAAGTGCGGCGATAGAACGCCACTTGCGTTGTTGCCGGTCACGCGCTCGCTGCTAAGGTACCTATCTTATCTAATATACCCTATAGATAGGTACCAATAGATCGGAAACTCACGTGTAAACACTTGGAGCAAAGTACATGTACTCCTTCTTACGTCCTTAGTCATGAACTAAATCGAAAAGACGGGTAATATAAATTATTCAAATGATGTATTATGAAAATTTGTGTTCTTTTCACCGTTATTAACGGAGATTAATTGAGATGTCTAGTTCATCTACCAGTGAGTATTAAGATGAACTAGATTTCTAAATTAATTTCCGTTAATAACGGTGAAAAGAGCAACTATTGAATAAACATATCTTGTTTTTATTAGAAATATATAATAAGTCTATGCATTAATACAGAAATTTGTATATTTTTGGATATAATTGTAAATGCAGGAAACAGACAATAAAACACGATTTTAAGATTTTTAACAGGTTATATTGGGTCTTAGCCAATAGAAGAACTACGCAAAGCTACAATATCTTTCACAAACGCTATGAGAAGACAGAAGAACTACGAAAAACTACACTGTCTGTCACACAAACGCTATGAGGAGATAGAAAAACTACATAAAACCACAATATCTTTCACACAAACGCTATGAAGATATAGAAATAGTTGTTGTGTTACCCAAACGCTATTAAAATATTAAATACCGTAGAGCGGGGCTATTCGAGACAATAATGAGAAATTTTTTAAAATTCTGAGGCGCTGTAAAGGAATTTCCCAATACTTTCCACATTTTTGGAAAGTAGTAGGTGTGTGCTAGCTACTAGACTGTATTTTTTTGTTAAAAATTCAAAAATACGTGATATATATTTTTTTAAAAGGCTTTCCCAAATTGCTCCATACGTTGGGGTTATTTGGGAAAGCATTTGGAATGTAATTAGACTCAAATAACTCCGCAAGAGGGGCTACTTGGTAAATAAATTAACATTTTTAAAAAAGCAAAAACTCCAAAATATATATTTTTTATTGAAAAATACAACATGATAACCATTATAAACTGAAAAACAAACTCTAAAAATATAATAAAGGGTGTTAAATCCTATCTTTATTGGACATTAATATTTTTGCCAGAAAAATCTTCACAAAATTGCCAAAAATAGCGCCGTTCTGTTCCAACCTTCATTGGAGGTTTCAATCTTTTGACAATCATGTCCACAGTGATGCAGTCTTAGTCTTCAGGTGTAGGTTCATAAAACCTTCTTCTACACGATAATCCGTGGAATCTGATTCGAGTACTTCTTCATCAGACTCATTATCACTCGGTTCTTCGCCATTGCTGTCATCTGAACTTGACATTGGTGAAGTCTGTTTCTTGTTTCTTAAAGTCTTTTTTTTGTGGTATGATGTGGAAGGTTGATTCACGTCTGCCAAGTCTTGGGCAGATATGCTTTTACCTGGTTCCATATGTAGCTTTTTGCGTCTACTTTGTTTGCTAGCTGTTTGTGCATCTCCTTGCCTCATCTGGGTCAACAATTCAACCACAACATCAGAAATAATACTAGCATTCTGTAATTCGTCTTTATTTTCATGAGAAGGTAATCTTCCTTTAGGACGAGATGGGTCAAGAGGGTACAAACCTGTTTTGTTAAATCCAGAAATAATATTCTGCTTTCCTTTATCGTTGTCCATTAATTTCTCATGCAATTTTGTAAGAAGCCTTGGAAATGCGTCTTTAGATAAAACAGATTGTTTTCGTCCTTCCATTTTTTTCCAGTTTGTTAAAATCCCTCTCCAATATTTTTTTAACGGAGCATAAAATGCTACGTCTAAAGGCTGCATAATATGCGTAGCATTGGGAGGCAAACATAGAAAGAAATGTTCATTTCACTACAGGCATCTAGAATTTTTTTAGAAAAATGCGAGGACAAATTGTCACCCACTAATACTTTGGGCCCTTCCTCGTGTGGTGCTTAAAGTATGGGACAACTACCGTAAAAAACCAATCTTCAAAGCACATACATAATATCGAACCATCCACTTCGTGTTCTGTTATACCTTGTTCCTTCTGGGCCACCTTTTGTCCAGGTGTCCCATAGGTGGTCAGCTTTATAAACAACGTAAGGATTTAACAGCTGACCATCAGCAGATCCCGCATACATTATGCTTACAGATGTTTTGGTAGAATTAATTACCCTTTCGGGATAGCGGCAGCCTTAAATATAAATTTCTTGGCTCCGGGGTTATCTGTTAAATTAGTCTCGTCATAATTGACATTCGGAAGATACATTTTCTAGAGTTTGTCGAGCGTTTACAAAAAAAATTTCGATTACTTCCTGAGTAAGAGCTGCACGTTTGACAGATATGTTAGCCGACAGACGATGTGAAAGATTATCCTTTTGGCGTTTAAGAAAATTTGTACACCAGTCATGTCCTGGTAAATTATTTGGCAATTTTCCCACATTGCGCCCTATTTTATCAAGATATGCCTTCGCAATTATTCGAAGATCTGTGGTATCAAAAGGGTAGCCCCATGTACTAACAAGATTGAGATGTTCGACAAATATCTTTTCTTCCTCGGAGGAAAAAAGGGGTGGATGGCCAAGCTATGTGTATAAACTACGGAGTTTTATTTTTCTCCCAATGGTTGATTTCGGCACACAAAATTCTTTAGAAGCTTGCATAATTGAGCACCGGCTATTCTGGACTGCACATATAGCCTTTTGAAGTTGTTCATTGGAATAGCTCTTGTATGGACTAAAATTTTTTCCATTTCTTACGCTGCAGTATGTTTTTTTATAGTTACGAACCATAATTTCTCTATAACAAGCAAAGTCTAATTGGTACTAATATTTAAATAAACACTAATTAAATTAGGATTATATCTAGCAATCATAATTCCAACCAAATTTCATGTATAAAAACGTATTATTTAAATCCCAAAAAGCCCCGCATCGTGGTGCCAAATAGCCCCATCCTTCGTTTATACTTCAGCTATAAAACCACGCAATAATTTCGCATAATGTGACTTGGAGTTAGCTGCCTAAATATCATAATAATTTGGTACCAAAGTATAATATATGTAGAACTCACCTACACAAATGCACCACTGAAAGTTTGAAACCTTCATGAAAAGCGAATTTTACTACTCGGAAACGAACGGCTGCCCACTTACTGCATTCAGGTGCATCCACGTTCTAACTACGTAGATATACACTATAAACATGTATGTACCTAGCACGTGGCGAACACGGTTTTGCAACCAGACTAACAGTTATGGATTGCAGTTGCATCAAAACTTTTTTCTGTAAATTCCCAAATAGCCCCGTATTTCTCAAATAGCCCCGTTCTACGGTACAGCAAAAAGAAATACATCTATTCATTCAAATCACACACTAACACTACGAAAAGATGTCTACGACCAACAACAACAAAAACAATAATGGTGAGAAGAGTAAACAGATGTTTGTCAAAATAGCGCGCAACGAATTGGAATCCTGATGGCACCTGCACACTTACTGCGTACACTACCTCCCAACGACATCTCGTGGGCTTAGTCATGTACTACTCATGTTTGCCCCAACTTTGCCATAATGCCTAGTTAGTAGAATTAGTGGTAGAGTAACTAGCCCACTTTTTAGTCGAGCGAATTCGACTCTACCTACTTTGGTAGAGTTCCTGTTTTCACGCAAACTGCAAATAGTATGGTACTGGTAGAGCACAGAAGATACAGATGAACACGGAAAATATTTCTACAACTTTGAATTTTACTATGCTCGACTAACACAATACTGTTTTCATTGGTATAGTGCCGGTAGAGGAGAGTAGGAATCGTGGTGGGAGAAGGCAAGTGGTAGAGTTACTCTACCACCGTGCTATCTCACTCTACTCTACCATTTCCATTTCATTGATAGAGTTATAATGATAGTTAGTACTTGCCCATGATACTCTACTAGTAATTGTACTAATGAAAACTAGGCATAAGAGATTTTACCCCGTGCTATCAGTGTAGAAAAAGACGGCGAGTAATAAAGATTGTTCGTTGCTGACGCTGTTGAACTAAATAGTGGGTAATGCAAATAACATTATTTGGAAACTAGTTACCTAATCATGTTGCATGTTCTAGAAATATTGATATACCTATATAGCTATGAATTTTTCACAAAACAAAACGAATTCTGATAACGAATCAAATCAAAATTAACATTCTATAAATCAAATAAAATATATCAATTCTACAAAATTTATAACTAAAAATCGATTCTAAAAAACTATCAAGAAACGGGAGAAAGAGAAAATATATTTAAAATTTTTAAATATCTTAATAAAGGTTACGATATTACCTTTATTAAAATATTTAAAAATTAATTTAAAATAGGAATTAGAAGGAGACAACGAGAAACAAAAAAAAAACGGTAACAATAATATCAAAAATAAACGAATAACAGATCAATCGACGCTATCCCTTCCGAATCTCTGAGTGAACTGATACTTGCTGATACGTCCGAGTCATATTCACCCGCAGTGATGCCATCGGCCAATGAAGGAATTATCGTTCAGTGTTGCCAAAATTATCGACTTTCTCTGAAAATTATGGTACAATATTTTTTACTATTTTCTGAAATAAAATAAAAATGCACAAGTAAGTAGTTTATTTGTTCTTGTTAAAAAGCAAAATAAAATATAAATAAACATTAACATTCTCACAAACTGTTAATAAAAAATATGAAATTGAAAAAAAATTATTCATTTTCAAACTGGACATCAACATTTTCAACTTCAGTAGGTTTATAAGATGACATTGCAGTGATCATTTTTTTCGTTATATTAAAATTATGGCATTCACCATTCACACTTTGGGAGGCTAATAAATCTAATCTGATTTGATTAAATTAACTTTAGAAAATATCCTCTCACAGGCGGCATTTGAATGGGGAATTACTAACAGATCTAATACAAAATTTCCCAATTCTTTAAACTTGTAGACATCCGTCACGATATGACGGATGTCTACAAGTTTAAAGAATTGGGAAATTTGGGAGATTTTGTACCAGTATTTATCAATTGAGGTTTCATTTTTAATATCTTCATTATTCAATTCTGACTGGCAATACTGCCGCCACTGATCATCATTTTTTTGTATAAGTTCAATGTCTTGTGGATTTACAATTCTAGGCAGTAGCTTGATTAACGGGAAAATTGATCCCGGCTTTGGTTTAGAATCATCTTTTTCAAAGATTAAAATCTTTGACAAAATCGTGTCATTAAAATCGAACCGTTTCTTAATTTCATTTGCGGACACAATTAAAAACTGACGACATCGTAAGTAGAAATCTTCTTGTTCCCTGTGATTTAATTTGTCTATATTTTGAAGCACACGGACACCAAGATATATTTGTTTCAAATCAATGAAATGGCTAGCATTGTTAAGATCGATTTGACACAATTCGGTTTTATGAACATAATTTGGTTCTAAATAGCTCAACAATAATTCTTTATATGTATCAGCAACTACATTATAAACGTGTGTGATTACGACACGTTCACTTTGAAAATATTCGTTTAATTTTACAAATTTTGGTAAAATCCACTGAAGAAATAGGTAAAAAAGTTTTGTTGCCGAATCGCATAGTTTATTGGCAATAATTTCTGAAGATTGTAATCTATGTTCGGTCCATTCTCTGACAAAATACAACTGAAGAGGATTCCACTGTTCTATTATCCTTTCCACCACCATAAGTAATGAAAGCCATCTGGTTTGCGATGGTCGCAAAATTTTGTGGGGCTCCACATTACAGAATTTTTGAAATTCTGTGAATTGTGTTTGTCTCTTAGAGCTGTTCTTGAAATAACTTTCTGCTTTTCTTTACATTTCTGCACGTCTTTTATCAGACAATTGTTGCATTTGTGTTACAGGGTGATTAAATGGGAATCTGTAATTTCCCAACTTTAAAATCATGAATATCTTGATTTTTTTAATGGAATGGTAGGTATAGCAATTTTTACATAAATGGATGTAAAATTTGATGTTCTTTCGTTTTTATACCGATATTATTCTGTCTATTTCCGTATAAAAACCGAATAAAATCAGATTTTACATCAATTTATGTAAAAATTGCTATTCCATTCTATAAAAAAAAATTAAGTTATTCATGATTTTAAAGTTGGGAAATTACAGATCCTTATTTAATCACACTGTAACATAAATGCAATTTTCTAATAAAAGACGTGTCCTCTTTCATGATTAAGCGAAAACTGAAAACCGCATGTTTCTAACTTTCGCAGTTACGGAGATATTTCCAAACACCTAAGACACTGCGCAGACGTTATTTTTTTCGAAAAACGTCACGTAATTCGGAAACGATACAACCTAGACTCAATGTAAGCTTAAGAAAGTGTCTTTTAAATTTAATAGGGAATCAAAAGGTGGAATAATATATAGGATGTTCCACTTAAAATAATAAAATAAAAAATATAAATAATAATATAATATGTAAAATAATAAAAAAATAGCAAGCATGATGTTAGACGATATAGAATTTAAAGATCACCTTGTGGTGGTATGTCTGTCGAACACTAAAACTAATGCAAGATAATTTATTATAACTGGGTTCATTTGGTTAAAAAAAATATATTTGGACCTTGGTCCTGATAATGTTTATTTCTACAATACAATAATAGGACAGGAAAAATGTCAAAAAGCTAACTAATAACTAATAACTTAGGAGACCTTATAACAATTACTTTGTATCGAGAATAAAAATCTTTAGCTATGGCTGAATGTTACGCTGATGCTCTCTGGGCCACGAAAAGAAGTAGAGCTACAGTCAACTATTACTTCAATACTCAATCTTCAAAAGTAGCTGTTTTTTTTTCTATAGTTTCATAGAGGTGTAATAAAAACATGTTATATAACTAGGTTAGCGACATTGATGTCCTCATGTTAAATTAATAATATGGAAATTACGGCGCAAATCAAAGTTGCAAATTGCTTATAGTAAATAATTTTTCTTTTTGAACCAAGATTGAGCAAAGTAGTTGCTTTCCAGGTGAGTGATAGATTTAGTCAAAATTAGTCAATTCATATCTAATTCGTTCCAGCATACCGAATATCACTGTTCTACCCTGGTTTATGGTTTTCCGTTGCCCTTCCAATATGAATATTTTATTAAGAGATGTAAATACACAACCGCATTTTTATTACACAGCTTCGTTACAACACTATAACAATCATCAAAGCGTAGTGTAGCTTAATGAGCAGACCTGTTCACATATTAATTGCTGAAAAATTCAGTACCTGGAAAGAAACCATTATCGTATAATGTTGGAGTTATTGTGGTGTATCTAAAAAAACAATCCTTATCACGCATTTTTAATTCGAGTATTACTCTTCGAAATTCTGCTTTGTTGTCCTATTAGCATTAACAGGTCTAACTCACCAGCGTATTACGTGACTTCCTCTTAATAAAAATGGCAATAAACATTAACTGTGAATTTGATTGGTCGCCACAGACGCCATAGTTTTCTTGTAATAAAATTTAATCAAATACAATATTCCAATATGGAATCTTGTTGTATAAGATTGTTATAGTAGTATATAGTATATATATAATTTTACGTTTTCCCTACGATAATTTTGAATACACGTAAATTTTACGCTTCATGTGTTCATTGTAAATAAGGACTAACAGTAATTAAGTTACTTTCAGTATTCTTATTAGCTCGATTTGTTACGATAAAATGTGGAACCTTATTATATATTATATTATTAAAAAGGTTTTTCTATTTCACACCTAACTTCAATACATATATTGAAGTGAATAAAAAATGTAATAGCCATAGCATGTTCCCGAGTAGTTATTACGATAGAAATGTATCTATTCTCAATAATTGATTGCATTACTTCAACTCATTTCTCCTCATTAGTTGACAATTGTTGGTGTCCTGAACCTGATCTATTTTTAATCGAATCAAATTCTTTGAAACAAGCAATCGTTTTCAGAACTATAGATTTAGAAATCTGAGGTAGATTCAGAAATAAATCGCTAAATAAATTTGCAACTCATTCATAACTTCGTTTCCTGTTGCAGTACCCCATCGTCAGGAATACCGTAACACGATCTTTTTCAATCAAAACTATTTTATCTAAAATAAAAATGAATTAATAACAACAAAATGAAACTTAATGATAAGATGTCATTTTTCAATAGAAAAAGCGTTTTGTATCAGTGACAACAATATCAATTCATTGTTATCGATAAAGGCGGCCATATATTGAAAACCAGAAATTGAGAGGCTGTGAGCCCTCTCAATGTATAAAAATGTTGACCACCCTCCTCTCTCCCCACATCTTTCCACATACACATACACAGTGAAGATTCGTTCATTATTTTCCAGTATACTTTCTATAAGCACAATTTACAGAAATTATTGGAAAGATCTGTTAAGAGGCCCGACTATCGTTTGACAGTTGGCGATGTTGCCACAGTTAAATTTTTTCATAATATAATGTTTTTATAATTTATTTAAAACGTATTTTAAAATCGAGCTTGATACACAGATGTGTAGACGTATTTTGAATGCTCATAGCAAATTTCAGTAATTAAATCCAAAAATTAATAATATAATCTCGATTCCCGTATCAAGGTAACGGCTTGTAACGGGAAAAGAGATTGTGAAGTTAATACCGAATATTAATCGACAAAATTGTATATGTAGATGTAAAACATTTGTAGAAATATGTGTATAAAGCTCAATTTTCAAATTATATTGAAATAAAATCAAGCAAACGATTTATAGAATTATGTAGATATGGCACCGCTGTAAAATAATCAGCTGGTAGACGACTCTCTAATGGTGTTACCTTAAGTAGAACGTATTAATGCTGGAGATTTAAAAATACATGAAACTATGAATGATTTACATATTTAATAATGAAGAACATATAATTGTGCAAACAAACCATACTTCCTCGAAATGTCTTAAAACATTGGCAATTGGTCTATATCGTTAGGGTTTATGTATTCATGGAAAACAATGAGCTTTCAGGTTAACGTCAAACTCTATTATGTTGTAATAATGGTAAGCGATTGAAACGCCATTATCTGTATGCGCTTTGGAAGTATACAGTTTGAAATTTTAATCTCATTCTAGAAATATTTTCGTTTAAATTATTCAAATAGAATTCTTTTCGCAATTTAGTAATTGTATTCGTAAAGAATGTCGTTTTTTTTTCTAGTAAGGTCGTTACTGTTAATTTTTCCACGATATGTACATTTTTAAATCTGGCGGGTCAATGTAGACAGTTCTGAAGCGGATAAAACTAAAATATTTTCTTAAACGGGTTAATATACCAACTTGAAATGAATTATTTTTATTTCGCTATTAATGTGAATGAATAGGTGATCGAAGAAAAAAGGAGTAGGTATCCTGGCTAATCTCGGTTAGTAGTATATTTTGTTTATGTGTTATGATTATGCTTTATACATGATATACATACACAAGATCCGAGATCTATAGGTGGGTCTTCCATTGTCGCTACAAACTGAAACTGAACTGAAACTCAAAATGTAGTTACTGTAGTATTATGTTGTAGTTATATACAACTATACAGGATGTTATCCAAGCAAGTAACGAACCAAAGTTGTGTTTTATTTAATGGGCCGTCTTGTATATTGTTGACTATCTAGATTGCTTTTGTTCTTCCTTTTAAAGACATTTAGAATGGTTTTTATAACATGCTACTTGTTTTATGTGTTTAATTATGTTTAGTTTGTTAGCAAGTGGCAGTATTTCCGCAAAAAGATTTTTTTATTAGCAGTGTTTTAATGTTGTCACTACATTTCGTCTTAACTGGATTATAATTACAAAGAGTATCTGAATTTCTTAAATGGAATATTCTGTATGTTGTTACATTTTCTAGTTGATAAACTATGATAAGCGTTTTTGACAAGTAATATTTTCATTTATCACAACAAATAAACTTCTGGCTGTTAGCATATTGTTAATTTAAAACTGTATTTATAGCTACACCAGATTAAACGTTATATACTTCTTCGCAACCTATAAAAAAGACCTGTAAACAACTATGTGAAAATTTCGATGTGATACGAAAATTTATCTATTAAAAAAGATTACCTATACGTAATCGAAACATTAGGAATGAACCGACTGTTTTACTGGTCATTGAAGATAATCCGTACATTAGAAACAAATAAATTTTAGAACAGATGTAGGCAAATTTTTAATAGAGAAATATTTCTAAAAAAAATTAATACTATCTGTATCACTTTGAACTACATAAGAAATCTGGTAAAAACGGCTACGAGACACGATTAAGTTTCTATATTCCAATATAACAAATACTAACAAAGTATTTACTTACTTAAGTTAATAAAATTCGAGATAGGGGTGAACACACCAACAGAATAAAGTACTTCAGTTGACGAATTGGTCAAGATATAGGGAACACCTAAAACACTAGTGATTGATCCTCCACACCAAATAGAGACGCACGAGGAACTTGAAATCACAACAGCCCACCTGCAAGCTGCTTTGATTACATCATAAGAGATGAGCCGCTCTGTTCGACAAAAGGCTACTCACAGAGAAGTGCCTTGGTGGACCAGGGAGCTAGACACACTTATAGCGCAAGCCAGAAAACTTTTCAATAGGGCCAAACTTACTGGAGACTGTACCAGTTACCGAGTAGCCCAAACAAAATACAACACCGAACTAAGGAAACCTAAGAGAAGGACGTGGAGAAGCATTTGTGATGGATGGCGTCAATGAACTACCTACAACTGTACGGCTCCACAAAGTCCTATCAAAATGCCAATCCAACGGCTTGAGTTTCCTGCAAAAAGCAGATGGAACCTATACTGATAATGAGGAGGAAACACTGCGTCTACTTCTAGAAACGCACTTTCCAAACTCAGCGGAAATCTCAGATCAGGAGTACACGAAGCTAGGTAAAACACCCTCTATTTTCCCTCTAAGTGGGACAAAAGTCTGTCTAATAAAATATTTTCTCCAAATAAAATCCAATGGGCTATAAAATCCTTTAAACCCTACAAATAACCGGGTGGAGATGGTATTTTTCCTGCCCCGCTACAGGAGAGTCTGGGAGAAATTCTGGCAGTACTAGTTAAACTCTTTAAAGCTAGCCTCTGCCTCAGTCATATTCCCCAATCCTGCGGACAAGTTAGGGTGCCGTTTATACCAAAGGCTGGCAAACGTCCTGCCACAGAGCCTAAATCTTATCGCCCCATCAGCTTGAACTCATTTCTCCTCAAATCGATGGAAAAAGTAGTCGATTTGCACATTAGAAGTGGAACTCTTGTAGAGAAACCACTTTATTGCAAACAGTTTGCTTACCAGAGCGGAAAACCCACAGAATCTGCCTTACACAAACTGGTCAATAAGATTGAAAGGCATTTGTGGATAAAGAAATTGCTCTGTGTTCCTTTATTTATATAGAGGGAGCATTTGATAACACCTCATTTGTTTCAATTAAAAATGCAGCAGAGAACATTGAACCTGCTGTCGTAAGATGGATAGAGTCAATGCTTAAAAGCAGAATCATATCTGCAAACATAGGCGACTTTACTGTAAAAGTCCTAGCTATGAAGGGATGTCCCCAGGGAGGGGTATTATCGCCTTTGCTGTGGTTGTAGACAAAATCCTCAATAGGCTGTCACGCCTTGGCTTTGAGGTACAAGGATACGCCCATAACCTAGTAATCACTGTAAGGAGTAAACACGCCGGTCTATTATCAGTCCGTATGCAGAATGCCCTCAACGTAACCTTGTCATGGTGCTTACAGGAGCACCTGAACATCATTACACACAAAATAGCTGTGGTATCATTCACTAAAAGAAGGAAGCTATCCCTAGTGGCACCTACACTAGGAGAAAGGCAACTTGAATTCTCTAGTGAAGTGAAATATCTGGGTATTTTCTTAGACCACAAACTTACCTGGAACACTCATCTCCTAAGCATGTCGGAAAGCATTGTGGACCTCGTCGTCTTTTTGGCAAAACCTGAGGTCGTAAGCCTAAAATGATCCTTTGGATCTACACGGTTATAGTCAGACTCATTGTCATATACGCATCATTAGAATGGTGGCCAAAAACAAAAGAAAAGCAAGGACGAAACTTGCTGCAAAAAATGCAGCGTCTTGCCTGTACAGGCATTACAGGCGCTATGCGATCCTGTCCAACCGCGGCGATAGAGGCCCTAAGTGATCTGATTCCTTTGCAGCTACAGGTGAAAAGCGAAGCAATGATGGGTGCCATCAGGCTGGAACGGAACATGATCTTCAAAGCAGGAGATCTAGTAGGCCATCTACAAATTCTACAAGAACTGGGAGAGTTGGTGTAACTAAAAGACTATATGACACCTAGGTTTGACTTCGACAAACAGTAGTGGTTATACAAGACCGCCAAACATGGGAGTCTGGCGGACCCGTCCATACAGTGGTATACGGACTGTTCTGCTTCTGTTGCAAATATAAATCATATGCCATTTGCCTCTGCCTACTACTTATATGTTTTCCTGAAGGATTTTTTTAGGATCCTTCAAGTGTAATAGTAATATTACATGAATACGGATAATAATAGATACCTTGAATTTGCAAGTAATACTGAAAAGAACTTTGCTTTTAATTTAAGGTACTTGCAAAATTTGAAAATACAAAGAAAAACGTAAGGAAATAACACAATACAGCAAATATATACGAACAAAACAGCATAAACAAATTTGACGTATCGGTTTTAACCTCAAATTTCATACGTGTAAGAACAGTATTTTACATAGTGTGTACGTGCCTCGATAATTGACCAATCACAAGCCGCGAAATAAGGTCGTATCTTTTCTAACGCTGCACTCGTGAATGATGTATAGTTTGCGACTATTTGACCGCATTGTTGCCAAAAAAATGGTTAGAAACAAGAGAAGCAATTCCTTGGGTACTGTAATCTTGGGATGTTAAACTTAACTTATTAACTACTTTTTGTGGAGCTATGTGAACGAAAGAATACCTGAAATTTCTTCTACAATACTTGACCATATAAAGGCTGCATAATCAGTAAACATGGCAAATTTGTAACACATGCCAGTTGCGTACGCATGGAATTTTGCATTTAATTTAAATGATAAAAAAGATCCGTATGGGATGGTTAAGCGAGCTCCCGACCGTAGTGTATTTATACACGAGTGCATGCTAATTTACAATTCAAGGTTACCATCATATGTATGGTTAGCTGACCGTTCCCAAACTTGATAATGCTCAAAATACCTCCCGCTATGTATGTGGTATACCTATGCCATGTTTAGTAATAAGGAGTATATTGCATCATAAGGCAGAACGCGAAATATTTGAAAATAAATTCGACTGTTTGACTTACTTATTTAATTTATTATGAATAAATTACGACTTCAATCGGGTATCAGATTTGTTCCATTTTATGTTGTGTGTATGTGATTATCAAAGTTTATATACAGAATGTCCGACGAGGAACTTCGAGGTTTTTGTATAGCGATTCCTTGGTCAAAAATAAGAAAAAAAGCTTTTATAAACATAGGTCGTATTCTCAACGGTTGTCGAGATATGCGTAGTCAAAGTTATTGCGTTACATACATACATACATATGCATATGATATTTTTACTGCAATTCTGTGAAATTCCAAGCATGTGCAGCAATGCATACTTAAAACGCAGTTTCATATGCCTTTATTTTAAATTTACAAAATTTGAAATAATTAAAAAAATTAACTATATGAACGTTGTTAAAAGAGAAGGTTCACAACTGCTCGACATATGCGTCATGAACATCCAAGTACAGTTCAGCCCTTCTTCTTAACGACTCTGCCAATCTACATTTCCAAGTCTTCGTCGTATCTCATTAAAGGCTTGCTCTATTCTAACCAATAGTCCTTCCCTAGTATTAGGCTTTCGTTGTACATACACAATGGTTATTACGTGGCCCCATAAGTAATAGTCCCTAGGATCAAAATCAGGCGAACGTGCCGGCTAGTGCACGGGACCGTTTAGTCCTATCCATCGATTTGGAAACATTGTACTCAACAAATCTGTAACAATTCGTCCATGATGAGCTGGGGCACCGTCCTGCTGCAACCACATTTGCCGTACATTCAGAGGGACGTTTTCAAGCAGTAACGGAAGATGATCTCGTAGACTATAGAAATGTATGTAACGCAACTTTAGCCACGCATATCTCGACAACAGTTAAGAATACGACCTATGTTTATCAAAGTTTTTTTCTTATTTTTGACCAAGGAATCGCTATACAAAAACCTCGTTCCTCGTCGGACACCCTATATATGTTTTATTGTCATCATTCACAAAGGAACATGGACATTGTCAATAATTGTACATAAAAATATAATACTCATAATAACATAAAGTATGTATAACAAAAGTATAAAGTGGTAAACAAACATTATGGAGATACATACATATATAAATAGAAAACAGGCATAGAACAAACAGACAGACGCATATCACATATTGAGATAATCTTCCAATGTATAGAAGGCATTTGTTACTAGAAATTCTTTAATTTGGGTTTTAAACTGCACCAACGATTTTATTTGTTTTATATTATTAGGCAATCTATTGTAAACAGCAATAGCCTTATACATCGGACTTTTCTCGTACAACGCGGAGTTATGAGATGGTACACATAAAGTCTGGCAATTTCTGGTCACCATATTTTTATAAATATCGCTGTTTCTCGTGAAAGAGTTCTCATTTTTTTTAAAGAAAATCATAAGTTCATATATATAGAGACAAATAAAAGTCATAATGTTGTAATTTTTAAAATATTCTCTACAGGAGGTCAACGGAGCATAGCATGCATCTAAGTATACGCTTCTGCAGTACAAACAATTTACTCACATTAGTACTGGAACCCCTAAACACAATCCCATAACGCAGACGCGACTCGACGTATGCGACGTAAAACATCTTTATACTTTGGAAGTTTACCTGATCCTTTAGATTTTTAATTGCATATATTCCTGTACTCAAACGATTGGCTAAATTGTCACAATGCTTGTCGAATCTTAATCTGCTGTCCAAGTGCAAACCCAGAAAATCCACAGACTCTTTCTCTGGTATAGATTTATTAAAAAGTCGTACATACATGCTACAAGGAGTGGATATCAATGATGATCTAAAAAGTAAAAGTCCTGTTTTATCAGTATTTAGAGTTAAATTGTTGTGATTACTCCAGCTTATCATATGCTCAACGACTGCACACGTCGAATCCAAGAGTTCAGGGATCGATGAAGCAGTAACAATGAAGCTAGTATCATCTGTATACTGTGACAATATGTATTACCCCAATGGTGCTGATAAATCGCTGGCGTAAACTAAGAATAAGGTGGGGTCCAAAATGGAGCCCTGAGGGACACCTAGGGTATTATAAAACATAGATGATCTGTAAGTCATCTTTACATTATCAACTTCAGTACATGGTTACAATAGTTTTCCGTTCCGACAAATACGAAGAAATCAAATCGTACGCAACTCCACGCACACCAAGACCACCTAATTTGTTCATTAATATATTATGGTCCACATTGTCGAATGCTTTGGATAAATCGAAGAAGACACCGGAGACAACACTTTTTCCATCTAGAGCTTCATAGACAGGCTGTAATGCGCGGTAAATGGCATCAGTAGTGGACATTCCTTGAAGAAAACCGAACTGTGTTTCAGGTATTTACAGTTACTCTGACTTAGATAATTCATTAGACGGACATGAATAACTTTCTCAAATATTTTTGAAAAAACTGATGGCAGAGATATCGGCCTATAATTCCCTGCGTCATGAATATCTCCCTTTTTATGCACTGGAACCATTCTATTTGCTTTCAAAATTTCAGGAAAGGAACCCTCCGACAAACAAAGATTAACAAGAAACACCAACGGTTCTATAATGGAAGATGAAACATGACTCAGAATGTAACCCAGAATCTGGTCAGTTCCAGCAGATGGTTTCCCGGACACACGGCTAATTATATTGGCGATCTCGTATCTATCTGTAGACATAAGAAACAAATTTCCGCCATACTGATAACATGCTGGGGCAGAATTTGATCCTGATCGAGAATTGTTTTTTAAACAAATCCCCTACTTTTTGGGGATCGACTATCATATCCCCTACTTCATTACGCAGTGTTAGATTACAACTCCATTACAATAATTTTATATTTTTTTTAATTAAGAATTAAATTACCATTGAAGTTCTTTTTTTTTGTTGGACTAAAATTTTATAGTTTTGTTTTTCAGTTCTGTAAGTATCATATACGCGGGGATCATGACACCTCACATAAATCTCGTGCAAATCACGTATGTAGTCCGCCCAATTTTTCAGCTTCGCATCATACCAAATATTATCATTCACTGATCTTACTAAATACTTTTTACGCGGAAAGCATATATCAAAATAATGCATAAAGGTACGGTAGAATGAGTCAAATGCGGTATTAAGGCCTACATTGGGCAAATACACACCAGCCCAATCCTCACTCAGCAAGTAAGTTTGAAATTCATTTACACAGTGTTTTGAAAACCTACGCTGATATTCATACTGCAAGACCTTTTTGTCTTGCTTACAAAATTTAATATTCAATAATTGATAATGATGGTATGAAATTAAAGAATCTCGGGTGGTACAATGATAATTATCTCCATGAAAATGATCAGCAAAAATATCAATCATTGTAGCTGAATTCTGAGTAAAGTGAGTACAACCAGTAACATACGGTGATAGGTTGTAGCTTGAAAATATGTTTAAAACGTTTTTAACTATAGTGTTATCTTTGTTGAAATTTATATTAAAGTCTCCACAAACAATTATACTAACTCCCGGTTCATATACCTTATCCAACATCGCATACAACCCCTCAGAAAAAATAACAACTACATCACTACCTGGTGACCTATAAATACAAATTATTAGATACTTTGTATTTGAAATAGAAACATATGCGCAAGTATATTTGAAGTTCCTTTCAGAGACTTCAACAGAACAGTCACGTGGTCGAGCATCCAACTCAGATAATGCAAATATGGCAACACCGCCCCCTCTAGAATTTCGACGACAAAAACTGTTCACAAGTTTATAACAATTTAACCGACAGCAGGTAGTTTCTTCCAAAGAAAGCCAATGTTCGGAAATGCAAACTATGCTAGGTTGACCGACATCATGTAGCAAACTATCTAATAGAGTTGTTTTATTACGTAGACTGCAGACATTAAGATGAAAGACATTTTTTGTAACATAGTCTTTTGCAGGTTCACGGTTAGACGCCATACTTGTCCCCATACATGTTTCGTCGAGTTTTAAAAATTTAAGCCTTTGCAGTTGTCATTTATTGATACTACTTTTATTTATTTCATCAACTATGATAGTTCGATATAGGAATTTTCAGATATTTATCAGATAACACTGTTTACATTTCTGTATAAGAAAACGTCATATATTGGATGTTCTATTAAAAAATTGAAGATATTTTCATTACGCGAAATCCATCACCGTGTACAACAATTCAGTTAAGATGAAATGTAGTAATTAAAATACTACTAAAAGAATTACTGCGATTTTTTAACAAATTAAACGTAATTAAATAGGCTTAAGCAAGCAGCATTTTCCTAAAAATGCTAAATATGTAGATACATAATTTTTATATTCAACTGTATGTTAGATACTTCACTAACTCATCAATCTATATACAGTGTGTCTACTTAAGTTGGCGCCATATGGAAAACTTTGTTATTATAAGTTTTACGAAAAAAAGTAATTCTTTATAAAAATTTCTGCTTTCGAAAACAATAATATTCAGCTATTCACATTTGACATTGAATGTACAGGATGTCTACAAAGTGAAAAGTTCGATAGGAATTTTTTTAGCACTTCAATTTTAAATTAAATTTTGCAAATCCTACTTGTGAAACACGTTATCTCCTATCTTAATTAAACATATGCTGCAAATATTAGTAGTAATATGAGTTTTATAAACATGTATGTTTCATTAGTTGACGTTAAAATGGTGAACGAGGACAGAATTCAATTAAAGGGACATAGTCTAGGTACTAGGTATTATAGATTGCAATTTGTGATGGGAAAATATGACGTATTGGACAGCTGACCGCAATACTAAAATACATGTATTTATTGCTCTCGTTAGAGCGTGGGAAACACCTATGATATATCTTCGTACAAATATGCAATGTAGGTATGTGTTAATAAAATTAGTTAAAAATATCCATAGTTCATTGCACATCAACATTATTTAACGCATGATGAATTATTTTATATCCCTGTATCTGTTTATATACGTAAAAAAACAATAGTGTGTAGCATGCCAGTCATCATTGCGTTCATATATTGTGTTTTGTAGTTTATAAAATTATAAAATTTGCGTAACCGCTATATTTAAAAGTATTGGTTTCTGCGCAATAGCAGATGTAGGCGTATCAGATTAGACTGGCAGAATATTTTGAAATTGTACATACGTTAAACATTCGTATTTTCTTTAATTTCTTGTTTGTGTTGTTTATTTAGGTTGCAACATGTCTAACATACAGGATGGCCTATTAAAAACGAAATAGATGAATTATCACTGAAACGGTAGTTTTTTGAAAAAAATGCTGAACGATGTCAAATTTTTGTAGGAAATCACATGTGCGTTATAAATTTAACCCCTAACTGTATCTCCCTTCGGTGGCCTACTCTTACCAATATAGGGAACTGAGAACGAGTGATATCTCATTTGAGAAGCAATAAAATTCTCTGCAACGACACCATACTTGCTAGAATACATTCAAACCGTAGACAATAACATGAGAAGAAATGTTTAACTTTTAATTCTCTTTTTCAGAAAGATATAGAAAGACATAAATGAGTTTTTGTATTTTGCATAGATTTTATATTATACTGAACTTTAATTCTACGAAAACAATGCGAAAGTTTAGTATTTCTTTTAAAATGTGTTTTCTTGGTAAATCATGAACATCTCTTGCTTTAAAAACCTTTAAAACTAAAAAAATAGCAAATAACTTTATTAAAAAGAATGAAAGGTTTCGCATTTTGCATTGAATTTACACTACACTAAACGTTATACCTATCTAAAAAAAAAATGGAAAATTGAAAAGAAAGAGAAATCGTACTTGGAAAGATTGAAATAAAGCAATTGAATAAACAGCATAACCTTAGGCACAGCAAAAATTCATGTCAGCTTAGCAAATGTTCGAATTGACCACCACCAACTTCCACACAATGGAACGAATTCTGCTCAAAACGTCAGCGCACACTCTGGATCATATGTGCAGTAATTTGACTGTAGTCAGTAGAATGCTGTTGCAGTTCGTTTAGACTACTCGTAGTCGGTTGAGTTTTATATACCTTAGTTTTTAGGTGACCTCAGAAAAAGAAGTCTAAGGGCGACAAATCAGGTGATCGCGCTGGTCATTTAATGTGGCGTCTGCTTATAATTCATTGCCCAAGAAACCTTTGATTTAAATACTGTCGAACAGATTAAGTGTAAAAAGAGACGAGTTCCATCTTGTTGGGAAAAATATCAGGTCTTCATTATACTGATCATCAACATGGGATCTACGTTGTTTTCTAACACGTTGTTTTCTAACAATTCAACACATTTTGAAAGAAATACAAGAGACTTTCTTTCCCAGTGTGTTTAAGTGTAATGTAACAGCAATGCAAACTGCAAAAACCGTTACTTATTTCTGCATCTTTCTGCAAAAAAGGTTTAAATGTTAAATAAATGTTTTTCCTATTGTCCATGGCTTGAGTGAACTTTAGCAAGTATGGTGTCGTTCTGAACAGCCTTTCAAATGAGGTATCATTTGACTTAAGTTCCCTGTGATGATATAGGAAGGGGTAGCTTCCCTGGTAGGGGGGATATAGTTAGGAGGCTAAACTTATAACGCATATCATGTGTCCCCTAACAAAACAAATTTGACATCTTTCAGCACTTTTTTTTAATCACTGTTCCTGTGATAATTCATCTGTTTCGTTTTCGACGGGCTACTCTGCCTAGTGCTTTTATGACTCAAATTTATTTATACACATTGTAAACACTAAATAGACTAAAGTATCTTCTAAAAAATCGTTTGCTCAATTGGATTTTTTAAAACGATGTTAAGTGAATTAATTACAGTTTAACTTGCAACGTTTTATACCATTTTACAACAGAATAACTTGACTAAATTTTTAGACATTTAATAAAATTAAAAGGTATACGTTTCTTTAATAATGTGTATTTCATGACCGCTCGTAACAGCAGCCGTATTATACTTTTGAAGAGATCAATGAGATCAATTCTACTTTCTATCAAGCAATAGAACATCGGGTATTACTTCGTCTGCCTATCAAGTCCCAAACAAATTAATTTGAACTTTCCTCAAGAAAGCATGCTGGTTAAATGGCTTTCCTACATTGACTTAAAGTAAAAGTCTATTACAACTAACGCTGTTTGCGCATCTATACAACTTATCCCAAATAACATTTGCGGCATGGGGATCTCGCTTGTTATAACAGATATAGATTTTGCTAAATTAAAGAGATTATTCAGCATTAAGCAGCATTAAAATATGGTACATATTTTAAATGTATAAATATCGTTTTTAATAGAAATTTAGTTCCGCATCAATGTTAATTTTATTTACTTGGTATATGTATCTATTAGTTACCCATAGAAAACGTATTCACATACCAACAGACAGTCATGGTGTGAGGATTTGAAATCCTTGCAATCTGACCTTCTGCCTTCCTATGCTGTAGCTGGAACATCCGACAGCGGTATGAATACATAAATAATAGACACAGAATAACATTAACTGCCAAGCCAAACGTTAAATGCGATAAATGTAGATTCTATCGCAAGTTATTGATTTGCATAGATGCATTAACCTAAATACATTTGAAGTAAGTCGTGCATTTATATCGAATGTGTTTGATGGAATGTTCTCAATTTATATGAAGATGTGAATGTGAATGTATTATTCACCTAAGTAAGATTCATAGTAATATAAGAATTTCGTAGGAGTTAATTCGAATATGTAAATAAATTAGTAATGCAGCTTTTCAGGTTTTAACTGAAGTAAAAGATATGTAACTTAGGTCAAATAATTAACAGATATGGTCAGGTAGGGTCATTGGAAACAGTACTGGGATTTATTAAAAATTTAAAATAGGCGCGATTCGCGCGTCAACTTCAGTGGACACGCCTCGGCCGGATATGCAGTTGCATAGTTTACTCTGCTACAGTTGATTTTACGCCAACAGTTATAGTAAGTTTTGGGTGGTGTTTTATCGTTTGGAATTTGTTTCGGTCACGGAACTTTACAAGTTTTGTTAGAGAGACTGAAAGGTAAGTTTGAAGCTCCTTTTTTGCTTTTGGCGATAAGTATTTGATGCAGAGAAACGTTTTTTCTGGACGTAACCTCAAATTTGTTCCTTCAGCCTCGACAAATATGTGTTTACAATTACCCCTTCGAAATTTGCGAATGGGGAAATTATGAACGCCTAGTTGGGATAATTGTAAACAACAACTCGTCGCATCAAAATAGTATTTATTCTATTACAGGAACCAAGAAAGATGCCTAGGAAGTATATGAAGAAGAGGTACTCACAGGAAGATCTTCTATTGGCTGTCAATGACGTAAGGAACAAGAACTGCACGTATCGCCAGGCTTCACACCAATATAACGTGCCTGTGGCCGTGATCTACCATAGAATAAAAGGGAGAAATATCCCAAGCACGAAAATGGGAGGTGGACGTTCCACTGTGTTTACAACCGAAGAAGAAGAACAAATGGTGGAATGCCTAAAAGCCCGAGCACCAATGGGATACCCGTGCAACAAGGGGGGGACCTGGTTGCCAAATACGTCAAAGAAAACAATTTACCAACGCCATTTAAGGATGGACGTCCTGGTCTGGATTGGTACTATGGCTTTATGAAACGGCATAAACAATTGTCATTCAAGAAGCCTGAACAGCTTCAGAAAGCCAGGAAAGACCAAAGGAAGCCAGACGTTATCTATAATTTTTATGAAAATTTCGCAAAGGTTGTTTTCATTATCGTTAAAGGAGGCGCAGTGCAGGCTAGGTTGACTTCACCGAAGACTTACCCAGGCACAGTTTATTCTGTGTCTACCAAAAAATCAGCGAAAAGCCGTTCTAAATTTTGAAAGTGAACAGGACGAAAACAGGACGGAAAGGCAACCACTACAGTTATTAACGCCATCTCCATCTACATCCGCCACTTTAACTCCCGATCGTATTACGCCAGCCTCAAATGTTATTGCTGTTTTCTCGTCAGCAATTGCTAATACACTTGACGTCGAACCGTACAAAAAGGCAGCAGAGCCCAAAAAAGTAACACCAAGATTGAAGCAGGCTCGGTACGGTGAAGTTTTGACAAGTGTTGAAGTTATGGAACGTCTCAAAGAAGCCGAACGTTTAAAAGAGGAGAAAAATAACCGAAAACGTAAACCTCGCGGAGGAAAAACTTTCAGAGAAAAACTGAAGCACTCTGAAAGCGAAGAAGAAAATGACAATTTGAGACTTTGTAATGATTCAGATGAAGACATGAATGAAATACAATGGCCCGAAGAAGTTGTAGCCGACAGCTACCCGCAGGTAGAATATAAAATGCCAGAATGGCACGCAATTAAGCGAGGAGTTTACTTATTGGTCAAATTTCTTAGGACTTAGAAAAAGCACAAATTATAAATATGTCTGCCGTGTACGGGATGTCAATGAAGAAAGTGGCGACGTTGATGTTGTCGGTTTTAGGCACTGAATTTGTTGAAAAAGAACAGGACGTTTCAACTGTAGAATTTGGGATGATTGTGGCCTTGCTACCTGAACCGAAAGTTGTGAAGAGAGCTAGAAAAATAATTCATGTTTTTGAAGGCACTGTTGGCGTTTTTGAAAAATAGTGTTTTTCAACATATTTTCTGTGACCACGTGAAATTTCAATAAAACATTTGTTATTTCTAGCCGCCTTACTATTGTCCTGCAAATTTATAGCTTGTATAGGGGTAAATGCAAACACGCATATAAATTGATGCTCAAGCATGCAAAAGGTTCACTTGCACTCCTATTCACATTTCTCCTATCAAAACTTACTATTAAACTTAATAGGACAACAAATGCATGTTTCCATTTACCCCTAAATTGTATACCATCTAATTGTGTTGGGATAATTGTAAACAGGCCCTAAAAATTAAAAAATAACATGGATAGACTTGAAATGTGGCAAAAAGACTTCAAAAAGGTCAAACTATACGGGTATTATTACAGGTGTCAATGACCCGTCATTAAACACAAAATATAGCATTTTAAAATGCAAGTTTACAAAAAGCGTTTACAATTACCCTACCTGACCCTACTATAATTATATCATAAATATAACGTGTGTAAAAATTGTCGCAAAAGCAGCGACATTCTTTGTTCGTTTCTAAATCGAAAATCTCAATGGTAAAATATTGTACCCTGCTTCATACGTCTTCACGAGGTTCACGAAGTTCGGTTTTTTAGTCTCTTAAATAAGCGCTTGTGTTCGATATTTGTCGGTACAGACAGCTGCAATTTTGAATTTAGACAACTTCTTATTCCTAATTTATCGAAAACAGTTTCTTTTTGATGGTAGAGTCTATTTTCAACATTCTTCATTAGTATCCTCTCTTGAAAAACACAATTGGCAACGTTGTAAGACAAATGTTTTCTTATTTGGTTTCAATCGAAATCATTAGTGGCAAATTTTGACATTTGTCCGAATTAATTTTTCTCAAGTATTTAGTTTTGTGCAAGCTCTGCTCTATTTCGTGTTTTCTCATATTCTCTTGATTAGTTTTTCTGGTTCTGTGTTTTATCGTTGTTGTTTTATTGTTTTGTTCATTTACGATGGATTTTACATTTAATGAATATGCCGATATGTATATGATGTATGGTTTTTGTAATGGAAATGCTAACATGGATGAACAGGAATATCGCGTACGGTTTCCAAACCGGAGACATCCTACTGGAAACGTATTTCGACGACTGGACCAACGTCTACGTGAAACTGGTTCGTTTTATAAAAGGAATCCCAACGCAGGTCGACCTAGACAACGGCGTACATTACAACTGGAAGAGGAAATTCTAAACTCAGTACACGAAGATCCCTCCGTCAGTACTCGACAGTTGGCGTCCACATTCAATATCCCCAGTAATAAGACCGTTCATTCGGTTCTACGTGAAAACCTTCTTTATCCTTACCATATAATTAAGGTACAGCCGCTCTATGAAAACGATAACGTACATCGTTTAAACTTTTGTCATAGTATCTTAAGTAGAATTCATGAAGGTGGTAATTTTTTAAGAAGTGTTATTTGGACCGACGAGTCTATGTTTACCAGAGATGGTGTACTCAATATCCATAATTTTCACCATTGGGCAGATGAAAATCCTCATGCTATTCGGGAATACGGTCACCAAAGAAAGTTTTCACTTAATGTTTGGCTGGGCATAATAAATCACCAAGTCATTGGACCAATCTATCTGCCAAATCTTCTTGACGCCAACGGGTACTTAAATGTATTGGAACAAGTTATTGACGAGATGCCATTGAACACACGCCGTAACATGTTTTACATGCATGATGGGGCTCCTGCACATTTTGCTCGTAATGTGAGAGTCGTTGGATGAACACTTCTCTAACAGGTGGATTGGTCGCGGTGGTCCTATCTTATGGCCTGCAAGATCTCCCGACCTTAATCCTTTAGACTTATTTGTTTGAGGTTTCATTAAGGACAAAGTTTACGCTACACCTCCACAGGACGCTGACGAAGTTAGAGGAAGAATTAACGCGGCAGTATTAGAAATTACACCGGAAAGGCTAGAACGAGTAATACAGACAATACCTCGTAGATTGCAACTGTGTTTACAAACGGACGGACATCAATTTGAACAGATGTTTAGGTAATAGTGATGCTAGTTTGTTACAAGAGATGCGTTCGAAAAATCAAAACTACTAACTTTGTTTTAATAAAGTGTTTTTTTATTGCTTTGTCCTATGTATCAATTGTGTAATCTAATTTGTCGTTTGTAATTCCCGTTTGTCAATTTTGACAAGTAGTATTCTATCTATTATTACGGTAGCATAAAACTACAGTGTTGCCAAATGGATGTTTCATGTGGTCCCCGAGGAAGCATAAAGCATGATACGACATTTTACCATAAGAATTTTGTGTCAAATTCGAACAAATTGTGTCGCTACGTGTAACTTTTGCGACAATTTATATACACCTTGTATATTGCGACTTGAAACTATATCAAATCATCACATGTTTATACACAAAAGTTATGACGTACTTTATATTGAATTTGCGAGGATCATCAATTATAGTAAGCTGACTATTACTCAAGAATAACTGCTTTTTGGTTTTGCTTGTAGTATTCAGTATTAGGCTTGTTTTGGTTCAGAAGTCAGGATTAGTGACAGAACTACGCAGAACGACTGCGCAGAATATTGTAATTCTAGACTAATCCTGAATTCGTAATAACCAAAACACTTACTGTAGTTTTATTTTTAGCAGTCTAGTTATATAACCTAGGGAATTTTATCTAAACTTAGTAACTAAACAGCAGTTGTCACTCGTGTTGATGAACGACGACAGGAGCGATGACAGCACCACAGAATAACCAGAAGGGACACGACCCGATCATGGAATTTATGCGCATGACCGTAAATCGCCATGTTGAAAACTCACAATGTTTATGTTTACGTATCGTGTGTTTACTAAGGCTACAGTTATTTTTAATTTATTCTAAATTTCTATAAAATCTTATCGCTGGTGGTGTAGTGTTCGCTCCTGCAAAAACAATACGACATTAACAGAGGAATATAGCTTCTTCCTGTACCCTAAAAATGATAAACTGTGTTTTGTTACGTTGGACAACTATTTCAATTTTTGGTCTTTTGCAGTGCTTTGGAATGGCTAAAAATATGTAAGCGTGAAGATTTGTTAGAAAGAGGTATTAATTGGAGAGCTATATAATACCTATCTATGTGGAAAACATTTTGAAGATAGAATGTTTTTAAATTTCACGAAAAATCGTTTGAAACCGCATGCTAAACCAACATTTATTTGTGATCCAGTGATACCATTAACAGATATAAAAGTAGGTGTGAATTATAAGTAATAACTGTTGAGCAATTTATGCTTAATGTTACTGAGCGATGAAAGTATACCAATTTATTGTAAAATATTAGAGTCGATGCATCACCGACAAAGTGTATTGTAGAGATGGATGAGACTGTACGTATTAGAGCACTTATAATGTTTTCAGATTGTTGTAATAAATATGTTACGTAAATAGCCTTTGTTTTATTATAAAGAACTAAGAATTCTCAAGTGTGCATTATGTTCAAGTAGTTTTCATCTATCCGTTCTTACAAGTTACGATAGTTATAATATCCACGTACATATGTAAATACATATGAATTTACTAATTCATATTCCTTCTTCTTTCGCTTATTCTTAATTTGAAATACAAAGCAGTTAAATGCAATGCGTTGGACATTGGACGTTAAAAAAACTAAAAATTGTTTCGTATATTTGCCTATAAAAAAATTGAATACACCATTTTTATGGTAACTGTCAACTATCAAAACATAAACATTGTGAGTTGACAATATGGCGAATTCGAATACAATGAATTCAAGGTCCTCAAACGACGCACCCTCGATAACAATAGAAAAATCAGCTGTTGTCCTTTCTGGATATTCTGTGACAGCACTCATATCAGTCTAGACTGTGTATACAATGGTGTATACACTCACGGCGCATGCTTGGGATTATTTATTCAGAATCAGTACCTACTCTAGAGCAAGAACTGCTAGGACTAATCTAGGACGGTTCCGAACTAATTCAGAAAAGCAACCAAAACAGAGAATCGGGAATGGATAGTCAGTTCTGAAAAAACCAAAACACAATTTTGCAGTTACGCCTGCGTAGTAATCCTAGAACCGTCCAGAATGCGAAACCAAAACAAACTTAATAGGTGAAATATTGATTCACCTTTAGTGTCGGTTGTCAAAGTTCTTGCGAAGAGCAGTTCTTCGTAGATTTCTTGATTCATAATAAAACGAATATTTGCCAATAATAATGGTGCATTACCAGGTAAAGGTGACTCGTCCAGTTGTATAGAGAAATGGGTTGTTTGCAAATAATTACACAACAAGCTTTCAATATTAGAACTCATTTCATCAATACGTCTTTCAACAGTATTGCTGCTTAAGGGAATTCTTTTAATGATATCAGATGCAGGTTTGTGTAAAACAGTTTTTAAAACCTCTTCAACGGTTGGCAAAATTAACTTCTCTCCGATAGTATGCGGTTTTCCGGATTTTGCTATAAGTAGCGAGATATTGTAAGACGCCCGCAAACCATCATCGTTTCTGTTTGACGTCGAAGCGAACATTCTGTCCAGCGTGGGTCTCTTCTGAAGTTTATCTTTGAGTGTTTGAAAGTATTTCAAATCTTATCTGTTTTATCATGGTGACATCTTCTCAGATGATCCTGCAGCTTAGATGGTTTCATAGCATCATTGCCCAAAACTTTGTTGCATAAAAGGCACATAGGCAATTGTTTGTCCGACAATTATGGAATGAAGCCAAACTTCAAATAATCAACGCTGTATTGTCTACATTTCTTTTTAGATTCGGACATGGCATCAGTCATCTGTGGGCAAAATTAATCTATTTTAATAAGACATAAAGTCAAGCAGCTGTATATTAAAAAATCAAAGTCAAATTTAAATCGTATGGTCTTAGATTATATGGCAGGCAAAGGTGTACAGCCATTATAAATGAATGTGAGAAGCTGTACAGTTGTGGATTTCTTATTTTCTTAATTTATCTTTCAAAGTGGTAATAATATTGTATGTTAATAACAAAATACATACGTAATATGTATGTATAGTTGTCTTTTTTTAGATTTTTCCGAAAATATTCCGTAATCCGAACATCTCCTTGCAGCAATTACTTCGGATTACGGAGATTGCAGTGTAATTATAATACCGATTGGTTAAACTTTGAAAAAGAAACTATTGAGGAGTACTCGTGTAATTTTGCATGATTTGAATATTAAACTACTAATAACTGAAGTCATGATTGGCGTAATTTATCTATCTTTGCTAACTACGAGTACAAAACTAAAATTTAATAAAAAATGATGTACTTACTTTTCTCCGGCACTCTCAAACAAAATAACACTGATTCACTATAATTTGTGTAATAAACTACCAGTTTATATTTTTTTAAATATTTTCTAGCACTTTCCATTTCAAGATTCAGGAAACGAATAAACATATTTGTCTCACATTCGTATTTATAGAGTGACGAATTGAACAAGTCAGTGTAAGTTTGCGAAGCTCTGAGACTGCGCGTATGCTTGTAACAAAATGATACTGGTATATCGTTATGTGCAGGTTTTTACAAGTTCAAAACTTGTAAAATGTAATGTATTGCGACCACAAAGCGAATGCCTACATACATCCTACAACTTACACAATTTTATAAACATATATAATAAATTTTTTACTTCATAGGTACTTTTATAAATAATGTATATGTCTTTATATTATAAAATAGTATAATGTAAGTAAGTAGGTATTATCAGTGTATGTTGAGATCCACTATCGTGGACCCCCATTCTCATTTCATGGACCCCCAATTTTTTTTTCGCTGACCTAGACCCCTTGGAGGTTGTCATAGACCTCTGGGGATATAGACCACTTTAGGAATCACTGGCTTAGGAGATAATTAGGTTTTTTGAGAAATGCTTATATAACTCATCGATATTTACCCAGTGTATCGTGGAAAATAAGCGTGCTCAAAGACTTGTGAAAGTCTAACGTCAAAGTCATATTCGTCGTTTGATGCTTATGAGTTAATAATTGTTCGATAAGTGCCTTTACGTTATTGCTATAAATAGTTAAAATAGATAACAATAACGAAAACAATGTTTATATAAATCAAGAAATTCTTAATTTATCTTTTATACACGGAAAGTGCGACAAAATTCTTGATAGAACTTGCAAAATGTTTACCGAAACCTATCCACATATACATCCGGTGACAAAAGGTAACTTTATAAGAACAGAAGCAAATTTTGTAGTTATTGGACGAACTGATTATGTTAATCGACAAAAAAGTGTAGTTGATAATCAAGATGGAGAGTTGAATATCTGGAATTATTTCGAGGCCACTGTATATATAAACGTTATTGTTGATTCATGTCTTTCTTACATTAATTTAGTAGTTTGTAAATTTTAGTAAAATTATTTTTGGTAACAATAAAAAAATGATATTATAGTGGTCCGATCCATACTTCTTATGTCAAATTTTAGATTTAAACTTAGATAGAAATCTGTGTGGTAGAAAATGTCTATAATCTAGACGCAAGTGGTTTTAACTTGAAATTGCATTCTGATTGTACGCTAAGCTATACAGGAGCTAAAGCTATCGCGTACATTATGCAGTGTATATTATCCACCATTTATAGTTATACAACATTACCTATAATATAAGTCGTAGGAAAACTTATATAACCTTTGTCGATAGTTTTGAAAGAAACAAATGGTAAAGTTTCTGAAAACTTATTTATTATATTTATTTAACAACTATTATTTTAAAAATATTTGTTTCTATTAGGCACCTAATTTTAAACACGAACAACCATCATTAGGTAAATTAACCAGTGAATTGTTTAAGAAATGGTTTACTGAAGAGTATTTACAGTGAAACACAAATGACTTAATTGCTACCGCAGATAATAACTACATATAGCTCAACCCATGTAAACACGTAATGTCACACAGGTTGTATACATCCAGGCGTTTGCTGCATCTTCTATGTGAGCCGGTTCCAAACGGGGATCCATTCAAGGTGAAATGCCGTGACGGGTTTCATATTCTCACGAGCTATCTCTATATACTTACTGTGCTGCTACACTCTCTAAGCGGTTCATGGTCTTACGTTTTTATTAAATTATGTATCAGCCAACAAACCAACATATCTTCTGACTATATCTAAAACGATGTGACTTGCTGGATTGATCGGCGAGTATGGTCCACGTGTAAGGAAAGAATTCGTTAAATGGTTGTCTAATCAACTGTTGCTCACCTATTGATATCAATTTGTATCGCTGAAGTATTATAAAAAAATTACAGTTTTTAATCCATAATCAACTATCTTTCCCAAGATAGCGAAACTGTTTCCTGGGGTAAAAGCGGTTATGTTCAGCTTAAAACAGATAAATTTATTCATCTAGTACCATGCGTTTTCGTTCGAAGATGAATGGATTTAATGAATATTATGAATGCATACGTTTTATTTTATTTATGCAAAAAGCAATCTGCTCGTAACTTGTGTAAATGGTATCTTTTATGATATTGTCAATACAAATTTTTAGTACCTACTTGTAAACTATATACTGCAAAACCCGTGCGAACCTTTATACATTAAATATTATTGCCAAAATGTTTCATTTTATATCTTTACAGTAATAATATTACTGCACGCAGAGAAATATTATCTTGAGTTAAAACAGACTGTTTCAGTTCAAAACAATCCCGTATTTGTATATCCGCAAAACTATATAGTGTTATCACAAGAATATTATTTTCTATGGAAATTGTCGTCACGCAAAACAACATTGATTTAATGTAAGAATATAATGGGTTTACTTCAAGTACAACGTTTGGTTGAAATTATTCCTCCAATTCCCATGAAGCTAAAATACACTTCACATAATCCATTATTAAATGTGTACTTTTATTATTGCAAATGTCCACGTCTTGACTATAAAAAACTTATGTATATGTATCTAATTCTTGCAAAATAGTGCACGCAGATAAAAAGATTGAAGTCGAATGCACGTATTGGCACGTATAAACGCTTCATACACGCATATAAGCTCGAACGCAGCTGCTCAAAATTTGCAATTCAGCTATTTCACAAATAGGGAAATTATTCAGATCAAATACGTATTTTACAACAAATATAGTCTAGATTGTATTAAACGCATTTACTTATTACAAGAAAATGTGTTTGAATCAAAACAAAAATATTCTAGCATTGAAAATAATTGGGTAAAATAGTATATTTTCTTAATTCCAGAACATTTTTCTCTGTGTGTGCCATTTATATGAGAAGCTAAAAGTAAACGTATGATCTGTAATGTCTGTGCTATTTCAGAGCGTAATTTCGTCGAACATTCCAAAGTGAATATTACTGTCACAAATATGTTAGGTAGCACCATATGGAATTAGTTTAATTTTTCAGGTGTAATAGTATCCCATAAAAATATACAGAACATCACGTCAAGATACAGAAGCAAGGTCTCCTTAAATTGCGTAAGTGCGCTATTTCAAGTTTTTTTTTTCTATTTTTAAGCGCCCTGAATATATCCTAAAGAAACGAAATTTAGAGCATCTGATGAGGTATATAAATATACAACAAAATATTAGTAAATATAGTGTTTAATACTACATACTCTCAAACATATTGGAATAGGTAGAAAATTCAATCATTTTGTCATATACCTACATATGTATAGAAACTTATTACAGGTTATTTTAGCAAAAGTGAGTTTCAGAAAATTCAAGTTAGACTGCTATTTACTGTTGGTTAAATAAATTTGTTATTTATAATACTATTTGAAATATATCCGCAAGAAAGTGACATTTTCAATAACTTCTATTTATGGAAATATATTACTGCTGACATAGAATAGATGACTTCATTTTAGCACTATATCAGTGAACCAGCTAAAGATATATTTTTCAAGTCTCTCCCTATTTGCCTTTGGCACCTACTTCTGTAGCGGAAAATATACGACTTTATATACATATATCGTTGGCACCTATCGGTATAGTTTAAATGAAATTCTATCAAAACGAATCAAGTTTATATTCTGAATAATAAGTCAATCAACGCTACAGCATATAAAATTGATTTCCAGCATAATTTGATACTAAACAGTGTATAAAATTCAATTCTCGGGTTTGGTAGATGTGTAAGACGAATTCGGAAGAATAAGTTACTTACCGATGTTCTCCACACCGAGAGCGTTCGCCTTCGATTCTTTACTTTTATCATCTCGATTACAAACATCGCCCGTGTTTTTCCACCACTTGTCATAAAGTATCTGGATCACTCCTTTTTCTTGTAGTTCGAGAATCGCGAGGGAAATTTTATCTCGCCAAGGGCTGCCTTTGGGCGTCGCAATACCATAACCTTTCGAGTCCAATAGACCGCCAATCTGCGTCAGGTTACAGTCGCGCTGTACGGCGTAGTCTAACATCGTCGATTCCATTAAGAAAGCGTAGTTGCCGTCTAGTACTCGTTCTATACCTTCGTCGTATGTCGATACGAAAACTGTAGGCCGTTTACTCTCCATGAAGCGCCACATTTTCTGATATATACCGATCTTTGAATCCTGGAAATACGTGACAAGTCATTTTTAAATATCACTTATGTATATGTAGGCATATTTGATATATGTATGTACATATTATGTAATGTTAATATGTTAATATTGTGTTAATATGTTAATATTCAATTAATTAAACTAGTCAAGTGCCTACAAATATAATTCTTATTGAATAAATAAATAATTATAGTTCTGTAACAAACTCCGTTAAAGGAATACATTAGAGCAAAATAGCTACCCTCACTCCACCGTAACATTTCGCAAACAGCAAGAAAGGTAGACGTATAATGAGGACATTGACGCTTTTACTTACAGTTTTGAGGAAGATTTAGACGGAATTTTTCTTTGATTCCACATTAACAAGAACATCAGGAAGAAATTATGGTGATATAGAATTAATTGCATAATATCTTCATAGTCGTTGTAACGTGAGTTTAGATGTGGTTCGATAGCGTTGCGACTTGCCATTCTTGAATGCTTTAAGATTTTGAAGACTAGTACTACTATCTTCTGGCTCTCGTTGCGTAGTTACAGGGTGTGGCGGGAAATCTTACATACATTAGACAAATAGAATGAAATGAAGGGCGTAAAATTAACTAGAGATGTTTAACAATGACTAATTGAGAGATTTTCACTAATAATATGAACTATGAGAACCAACTAATAATTATCAAGTTATGAAAATGTTGGATTTCATTAACAGAAGATTACAAATTAAAATTTTTTTAAAAGAAGAAAACCTTTCAGTAGACCAATTGATTTGGAACAGTTTCTATTTGAACAATGGTTTTTATATCTAGCATTGGATACGCAAGTATGTTTTAAAGGATTTTCAAAAGAGGCTGAGTAGTATAGTACTATTAAATTGCATCGGATAATGTGACAACTATCTTCATGTTGAAGCGGCATCATTAGGCTATTGAAATGAGTATGTGTCGTTCTTTCGAAGTGTACCATAAACACCATATTTTGTTGAGCTCTGTCTATGGCCACTTTTGTGCCTACAAACCCCATCCGCAGGAATCTTTGCATTTTTGTTTTCAACTGAAGAACAGTACAACGGAAAGTCATCGCATGCCGTGTGAGGTTTATGGAGAACATGCTCTATTACATTTTACTTGCGAATTTTGGTTTAGACGGTTCAAAAGTGGTGATTTTGATACAAGCGACAAAAAGCTTGTAACTTTCTTTTTGTTGATCATAGATGGCAATTTGGTGCCGCCAATGTAGAAAATGAAAAAAATCACAGACTCAACTATGTTTAAATCATGTTGACACACGAACACTTTTTTAAATTTTCATAATTTTTCATTATATGTTTTTAAATAATATCGTGAGATAAATGGCTCTTATCATGAGATCGTGAGACTGGTAACCAAATCGTGTGAACACACGATAAATCGTGAGATCTGGCGTCGCTGAATGCAGAATGCCTTGTTCTGAATACGCTTCACTTCAGTTGAAGATATAAAAAATTGGATCGATTTATTGTCCTCAAAAGATGAGCGGTTCTATTAGAACGGAATACATGTGCTCCTTCAAAGATGGAAAAAAGGTGTAGCTTCCAAAGCAAAATATTTTAAATAAACTGTATTGTACCAATTCTTTTAAATAAAGCCTCAAAGGCAGGGAAGAAGTCTTTAAAATATACTGCACATCCAATACATAAACGAAATGCCTTCAAGTAAATTTTTGGTAGATATAAATATCCTTTTGCAATTATCGGTAACGCTTTTAATAATATCAAACTGATGTTTCCATGTAGAGGTACCGTAAGCAATAAACCTATATGCTGTCTCAGGTATGTGTGCTTTTATTGTTTACTTTTTGTTCTGCTGTTCGTGAGGGTACATTGTATGTTGGAAGAGTTCAAAGGGATTAGATTGCCCGTGTGAATCTCAAAAGTTGCAGTTTGTATAATTGTAGAACAATCGTTAGTCTTATTTCTTAAAACTATACCTAGCGGATTATTTCCTGATCTGTACAATAAAATTAGGTACATATGTGATATCCGTAATGCAAATATTAAGAACAATAACCTCATTATTTTGGCAATTTTTATATTTATTTTTATATAAGCATATTTTATAGAACGTTTCTTTCACATAATATTTATAAATTGTAGTGTGGACTCTCGAATGATGTCAAATACATAGGGGTGTTTGCATTTAGATGTGCTGCATCAATCTTTGTTTTCAGGATAGGAAATCTTTTTTGTATTTTAAGTTGCCTTGCGGGCTGCATTGCAGGCTATTGGGTTAATTTTAGGCGTATAACTTTACTATATTTATTGCGAGGGTTGAGTGGTAGATCAGTGAATAGCGCTGTGGTCATTCGCCTGAAAAGATGTTTAAGATTTCCCAAACGATTTTTGTTTCTGATTTTTGTGATTTTGTAAAATTTTTGTATGTAATATTTTATCTATAGGAAAATAACATTTGTTATTGACATTGTTATGTATCAAATACGTTATTATTACAGTACCGAGCTAGTATTGTAGTGGTTAGTACACTTGCTTCCTAGTTCGGGAGTAGTATTTTCTAACGCTGGTACTTCTTTTGTGAATTTGGTTATCTGTAGTTTCCCAAATTCCATAGCAAATCGGAATACAACCGCGCAGGCGTAATAATAATTCATGGCCAGTCGATGTCTCCTGTCACTGACTGAAGCAGCTGGAGGATGCAAAGACATGAATTATTATTTCATGTTTTCTAGGGTAGTTGGTATGTCGTTGTAGATTATATTCTTGACGTATCCCCAAATAAAAAAATCTATTAGGTTCAAAGCAGAAAATGCAGTTAGACTTGCGATAAGACGCCCTCTCCTTATCCATCTATCGTCATATACATACCTCTGAAAGTAATTGTCATACTACTTCATGATTATGGCTTGGGGCATTGTCATGTTGAAACCACATACTTCTTCTTATTTCTAATGGCAAATCCCTCAATAAAAGCTTTAGGTAATTACCCATAAAGTCCATATTTATTATTCCGCTGAGATGGCCTCTGGATGTTTAATATAAAAATATATCAAATACCTATAAGTATCAATATCAATAATAATTGATGCCTTTCTATCCCCCAACAGTGCGGGCCAATTATAGAGGGCATCGGCTAGTGAGGATAATAGAGTAAAGACGTCGAGTAATAAAAACTTGAACTTTATTATAATAATACCGAACATTTGTTTCAATACCGGTGTGCATTTATTTTTCCAGTTAGAGCTACGTATCTAGAAACTTGTTGAGTTTTAGTGCAGGATATGTTAGTTAGACTAACTTAAGTAATCTATCGTATAGATAAAATTCAATACCCTGCATCTAATAAAATGTTTTTCTAGGACTTCATTCTAGATATCTTTCACTAAGAACATTTTTGGATAACACAAATAGCGAAAGTACAATCTATAGTTCCCAGGAAGACGCCTCACCATATTATACTAAACTATTACTTTTGTTAATACAGTGCCCTTCCCTTTCTTAATATAAAATACTGGGTGTTCCATTGAAATAAAATGAGAAAATAATGCATTTGTGTTTTGAAACGTCCTGTACACACTTTTCGCAATATTGGCAAAGTGTCACTTTGCTATAAAACTGTAACAATGTAAAAAAGTCATTCCAGTACAAAAAGAATTAAAAGTTGTTTCGTGTGGAATACACAGGACTTTGAACATGCAATGATTTTCAGACAACATTGACCATAACTTGTGAAGCACTCGGTATAACTCAATGAAACCTTATATTGAAGGAATTAGGAAGATATGCTTAATCTAAATTTGAAATAATATATAGTGTGTTCCATTTAAGAAAATGTATGTTTGGTTCATGCTGGCATTATGAAACACTCTGTACATACGAAAATAATTATAAACTATGTAGCTTAAGACTGTCTATGAGTTGTGTACATAACGTTTTGTGATATATTTAATATTAATGGATATATTGAGCTTTGACGCACTAATGCCTCACCTACATATTTCGACAGTTTTTAACTATGAAAGGAGGAGTAAATTCCCGATTAACTTACGCGTTCTAATGGTTTAATGCAATAGCAGAAAACTTTTCAACAGTAGTTCACTACCTTTAGCTGTTATTGAGTACCAAATGATTTAGTGCTTAGCCTGTTTTCATTGCTCGTAAGCTGCTCCAGCAATAAAACAGGCCAATTACTCAACGTCAAACTAAAACGTCAAAATCAAATGTCAAAAATGTACTGATATAATTTAATTTGTTTAACATTATTTGATAGTTATAGACAGAGTAGTCTATATATTCCACTTGCCCATAATGACGAAGTTACAACATTTAGGTTTATATTAATGTTGAAGCTGAAGGAAAATCTAGTTTGCTGCAGCTGCTTCAATTTGGCAAGGATTCATATGGGGGGCGGGTTTTCTGATTTATCTCTGTAAACAAATCATGTGAAGAACTGGCCGTATGTATGGTTTTACATGTAATAAGAAATTTAATATTGTTGTTGTAGTCACTTAACACCAACCATATTTTAATTACAGTTGACTTTATTCATGAATAGTACAGATAATATAAAATATAACACATATTAAAAATTTCACTTCCCAGTTGATTTACGTACAACGTCTTCACATTTGATTTTACTACTAATAAGAACACCAACAGCTGCTACTAGTACAAGGAATATTATAATGTGAATAACGGCCAATATAATAAGAAATTTTTCACGCTTAGTAATCTTTTTTGCTGCATCTTGAACATCTTCGTTTGCCATGTGTTTTCGTGTTCCTATACGTCAGTAGTAACGATCTTGTCTATGATAAAATGCTACTTAATATTAAGGTTTGAGTAACAGAAGAAACCATGTATTTACTGTAGGTTTTTATAAATGAGATAAATAACTCCAACAAAAAAAAATTCACTGTCATATATCATGGTGCCTATTGTGACAGTTAATTGACATTATTATAGGCGTTTTATGTTGCTTGCGATTCACAATTATGATTAGTTGATAGTCAACAGACAGTCTTTTTTGAAAAGGAGATCGTCTTTTGTTTATTACCCGATTATGATTGTACATAACTTTGTACATAAGATTGAAGAAGATATAGCACACAATCCAAAGTCATTTTGGCAAGAAAACCTAGACTAGAATTCCAGCTTATATGTTTGTGGACCAGAATGACCTACGTCATCCACAAGATATTGTTGCCGCTTTTGATGCTTAATTTGCTGAGGTATTTATACCAAGTACCGGCTCATCTGAATGCTTATTTACACATCGTTTTTTCTTTGAAGTCGAAGATGTTAGTGAAGAAGTTGCCTTAGAAAGTGCATCTAGGCTAAAGTCAGACACGTCAACTGGTGATGACGTTATTCCTAGCTTCTTAGTTCATGATTGTAGAGTAGGTTTTACATATCCGTCAACAATTTTGTTCAATTTGAGTGTACGCACAATTTTCCCGTGCTTGGAAAGTTACAAAAATAATCCCTATTTTAAGAAATAAAATCCTTCTGGTGTTAACAATGATAGACCTATTAATGTTGTTGCAAACTTTGTCAAAGTATTTGATTATATATTATGTACATACTAGAGTATACACTAATGTTGGGCAAACGATTTCTGTTTAGCAGCATGGATTTGGAGTGTTAATTACTGCAGATTGGTGCAGACATAATCTTGTTTCATTACATGTTAGTAACTGTTTTGTTACACAATGTGCCGGAATGCTTTGTATCACAATTATACCATAGAAGCTGAATTGATAACAAGGCACAATAAAGTGAAAGACTTAGGCTTCCTATTTGATGTGGAGCTATCATATAGCGAACACAATTCCTGTATGTGCTTATCGGTATCAAGAAATTTCGGATTCCTGATAAAATCATGCCGTAATTTTAATAACGTTTATGCAATAAAAGCCTTAAAGTATAGTGTTGTCAGAAGTCGACTGCAATATGCATTGTTAGTTTGGTAGCCGTATTACATACAGGTTGGTCCATTTAAAGTGTAACACTGTAATATCTTTGAAAGAATTAGTGTTATGCAGGAAAGTATTAGACAAAAGTTTAAGTATATGAAGACGCTCATTCGATGGCGCTACTGTTGTCACTATAAAGACACAAAGGCAAGGTCAACTCTTTCTTTTAAATGGCATACGGTTTTTTTATCAAATTCTAAAAGAGCAATAAGTTGTGAATAGAAAAGTAGTAAACCACATATGATCTCAAATTAATATTAAATCGAGATATTTTGAAAAAAGACATAATAAAAGTCATTGCCACATTAGCAAATGTTTTTTCTTTGTTTGTTGAGTGTAAAAGTAGAAAATAAATGTTAATAGTAGCTACAAATTGTTTACATAAGACAAATTTCCACTGTTTGCCTCATGTAAACAATTTGCCGCCAATTTGAACATCTAATTTGATAGCCGACTGCTTTCGTCCACTGTTTATTTTATGTAAACAATTTGTAGCTAACAAACAAAGAAAAACATTTGCTGATGTAGTACTGACTTTTATTATATCCTCAGTTTTTCAAACTATCTCGATTAATATTAATTTGAGATCATATGTGGTTTACTATTTTTCTATTAACAACTTATTGTTCTTTTAGGATTTGATAAAAAAATACCATATGCCATTTCTTTATAGTGACAACAATAGCGCCATCGAATGAGCCCCTACGTACACTTAAACTTTTGTCTAATACTTTTCTTCGTAACACTAATTTTTTCGAAGATATTACAGTGTTACACTTTAAATGGACCACCTTGTATATTAAAACTTGGTGGTACATTTCTAAAGTTTCTAACTTTTAAAATAATAATAATACGGATTACAACACATTGCTTGATACGCATGGATTTGATAGTCTTTGTGAACGGCGAAGACTCCACAGTGGAAGATTCTTGTTGGATTTGCTGGTTAATAAAACTGATTGCTCCTTGTTGCTTGCTCTCTTCAATTTTAATGTACCATGTTTCAATTCGCTGTTTAAATGTTTGAAATTTAATTTTCTTTTGTCTTATTTTTCGTCTCTCAATTTGACTTTTTCTCGTTGCACGTACATACCTAGGATTAATATTTCGTAATGTTTCATTAATTTAATATTTATTTCTTTACAGTAGTTGATATACTGCTTTATAAAGCAAATTGCTTTTATTTTTTGCTTACTTTTTGTTTTATTTTACATCTGAAGGCTCAGCGAACCGGCGATGCTTTCGCTATATTCTAAAACTGGATTTTTATTTCAGAACTCATTAAATTGAATTCTATTGTGTAACAAATGGTTGGAATTTAGAAATTTAGTTGAAGATGGTTTCAATGCTCAAACAAATTTTATAAAGTTCACATAACATTGTTTTTATCTACAAGTCATTTTAGTATGAATGAATGCGGAAGAGTAGGTACATAGTTGTGACAGAAAAGCGACGATTGGAAGATTGTGTCTCTAGGCAGTGAAGAGATAGATTTAACAAGAGAAGCAATATACAAAGATGATTCAAGAAAAACAAAATTTAAAGCTTTATTATGAAGGTTTCCAGATTTTGATAGCGTCATAATAGCTTAATAAATAATTGTTCGCTTTAATGTTATTTCACTTTTCACAAAAGTGCATGTCACCGATTCCATCGCTGTAATCCACCAGTTATTAATACAAGACAATCAATTCGCAGATCCTGCCAAGCTAGTTGAAAAATGTCTCACTTCGACAGCTAGCTGGAGCTAGGTTTTCCCCTTTCTGTGGTTGTAGTTGATATTTTGTGCATGAAGGCATTTACCATAACACCACAGCTTTGGAACATGCAAATTTAAAAGCCTAAAACATGGTAACAACAGTCTACCTAGATTCTTGGATTTCTTCTCAAAACCCCGACATCAACATTCATAGTAGATTTACTGCGAGTATTCTAACAGAGGATGTAGACTGGCAACACATAGCATGAATAGCTAAATGCGATTAAGATCTTGATAACATTGATTCGATTTATCTATCAGGTTTTGAAACAATATATACTTACATATGTACTTCCTCTGTAACAAGTATCCAGAATCCTGGATGATATATTTTGTGTAGCAACACGTTTTTTTCAAAACATCTCACGTGTCCTCTATAGAATTATCATTTATTGAATTATCATTCCATTCTTTAAATTCATTTTACCAACAGAACGATTCCAAAGTTAGTTTTGGTTCTGTTTTGGTATGTCACACAAAGTTCAACAAAGCTTTGTTATATGTATTATTTCATTTTCCGATTGACCTATGGCACATCATTCATTTGATCTATGTATGTAGAGTACATTTGTGGTAGGTCGTGATGTTCCATTTCGGACGGCACTCAAAATGGCAAAGCTTTGCTGTCGATCACAGAGTCAAGTTTTTGAATACTAACTGAAGAGCGTGTTTACATATTTGTGTGTGCTAGTCCACTAGCTATGGGTCGGATTCGTATGATTCGTACAATTTAAACGACTCTCATGTGTGGTTCTTCACTATTTATACGGATTCGTATAATCCTATACGAATCATTTACTTTATACGAATCCGTATAATTTTGGAGTCGCACCGTCGCGTCTCGTCGCTTGATACGAATCGGAGTCAAGTAGTATACTGGTAGCAATTGATCGTAGTAGTATGATTCGTACCATTTTACGAATCTGTATAAGTGTACGTAACTTATATGAATCATTTATTTCATACGAATTCGTATACAGTGGTGTATTATGATGTCATAAACATACAACATTGGCCATATGTGTTAGACACCCTGGGGTTTGTGCAATTAGTCAAAATGAAACGATTAAAACATAAAATTTATTGTGTAAAACCATTATAAATAATGATTAAATGAAAAAATCAATATTTCGTTACACCACCATGTGCTTTTATAACGGCTTTAATGCGATTTGGCATACTATCTACCAACTTCTTGCAGATCTCGGGCGAAATTGGATTCCATTCTGCTAGCACTTTTTGTTTTAAGGTTTCTTTTGAAGTGCACTTATTTGTATCATTTTAGTTTTTAAAATATGCCATAAGTGTTCAATAGGCGATAAGTCTGGCGATTGCGTAGGCCATCCAAGCACCGGTATGTTGTTGTCACTAAACCAGTTCCTACTTTCTTTAGCGGTGTGACATGGTGCATTGTCCTGTTGGTAAAAGTATTCAGGTTCATCATTGTCACAAAGTTTTAAGACTGACGGCTCCAACACTTTGTTTAACATCGAAATGTAGCGGGCACTGTTCGTGCGACCTTCGCATATAAACGCTTTCCCTACTCCGGCAACGGACATTCATCCCCAAATCATGATGCTACCACCACCGTATTTGATGGTAGGCACAATACATTCTGGATTAAACGCTTCTCTTCGTGTTCGCCGTACGAATTGTGCTCCAGGTTGACCGAAAAGCTACATTAAATACCAAAAAAATTAGTTCAGAATTTTAATTATTTATCAATATATCCACAAAGTTGTTTGCTTGATATTACACAAAGAAAAAATAGATAAAGATGTAACTATCCATACCTCTATATTTGATTCATCGGACCAGATGACCTTAGCCCACTGTTCAGGTGTCCAATCTTGGTGTTTTTTCGCCCAAAACAATCTAGCCTTCTTATGCCTTTCATTCAAAAGCAGCTTACATCGGTCTTTACGGCCATGCAAATTAACTTCCACAAGCCGTCTTCTAATAGTTCTTGTTGAAATAGAAATATTTTGCTGTTGCCAAAGCTCGGTGTCTAAATCTTTAGGGCTTTTTCTGCGGTCACGTAAAGCTAACCGTTCCTAATAACGATCTTCTCTTGGGGTTGTAGTGCGTTTCCGACCACTTTTTGGCCGATTTACATACGTACCAGTTTTTTGAAAACGTTGTATAGTATGTTGCACAGCACAACGGGATCTTTGCATTTGTTTGACAATGCTTTTTAACGATACATTCTGTTTATGCAATAAAATTATCTTACTGCGCTCTAGCACGCTTAGTTAATATTGTTTCGGCATCTTATTATACTAGGTGTTTTACAGCATACAATATTTATTTATAAAATAAATATGAAAGGGGATCCGCACTTATCTACGCACAAACTACAATAGTTCGAATGAAACTGATTATTCACAAACCTTTATATACCTTTATATTTCGGTATATGCAAGAAATAAATTTCTTATCTCTGTTACGGTATTATACAAACAAATATATAAACACTTAAAATATATCCCGCCGAGATAAACCCAACCTTTTGCGAACTATTTGAAATTTCCAGGGGTGTCTAACACATATGGCCAAGGTTGTATAAAAGCGCCAATAAGAAATAATTCTTATCGTATTTTTAGCAAGGTAGACTATTTTCATGAATGTATCTGTGTATTTAGGTTTGTTTATTTTACTGAAATATAAATCTTAATTAATACTATTTCGCAAGATCATTAGAATAAAGTCCAAACTCGAATCTTCAATACGACGAGTCATCAATGAATCGGTCTGAATGTGTTACGATCTTTCTGTACGAATCATACGAATCGTTTAGAGTAATTAACATTCGGATCACCAACGATTTGAATCCTGTCGCTAGTACGGAGAGTCATGAATCATCACGAGTCGATACGAATCGTTTCGGTACGAATCATATTATACGGATATTTTACTTTAGGAATCATTTGGATTCGAATCACCAAAAAGATTCGAATCGCCCATCACTACTACTCAAGCGACCACAAAACCACGTTCCAACTTTCGGAGTTTGTTGGTGTATAACTGACGTACTTACGCAATGTTTTAACCAATATATACACGAGACTGGGTCTTTTGCAAACATAGTCACATTTCCGTACATTTCCTTGATTTAGAAGAAATTGTGTAACTAAATAAATAAACTGATTAGGTTAAGGTAGAGTATTTATAAATTGCCGAAACTATGTCAGCAAAACAGAATTATCTGTTTAAATATTCCTTTTTTACTTGCATGTTTTATAGAGACGTGGTTTTACAATACAATATTTACATATTTAAATAAATAAACAACTTGCAAAAATTTGTTCTACACATTTAACACATATCATGATAGGTTAAAATTTACTTTTGAAAGAGAAAATCAAAATTCTATAAACTTTTTAAATGTAAAGATACTACATGATAACACACAAATAAAAACAAACTGGTACATTAAAGACACTAGTAGTAGTAGGCATTTAAACTATTTTTCAAACACTTCGGTAAATTTTAAAAAAAGCGTAATTAACAGTTTAGTAGATCAGGCTATTAAATTAGCTCACCCTGATTTTAGAAAAGAAAATTTAAGCAAAGTAAAAACAATACTAGAAAAAAATAGTTATCCTAAAGAGTTTTACAATAAATTAATCACAAAAAGAATAAATAAAATATATAACACAGGTACAAAATCAAATAATAACATATACCACACTATACCATATATAAACAATTTAAGCGACACAATAAAACACGAATTAAAAAAATCAGACATTCACATAACTTTCATACCTACCAACAATAGACATTTATTCACAAATTTAAAACACCCATTAAACATGATAATCAGAGTAATGTCGTTTATAAATTAGATTGCAAAAGATTGTAATAAATGTTATATCGGACAAACCAAACAATATTTAAAGAAACGAATTTATAACCATCAATACACTGTTACACATAACGTCACCGCTGAAACTGCTTTATCTAAGCACTCTAAAGATAGACGACATAATTTTGATTTTCAAAACACTAAAATTTTAAAAAAGGAAAATAATTATAAAAAAAGATTAATTTACGAAATGATATACATTAAGAAAGATGAAAACGCGGTAAATTTTAGAACGGATATTGATAATTTAAGCGTTATTTACAATAATTTAATTCACGCATGAATTTTATTAATTTTAAGCTCTTGACTAGGTTTTTTTGCCATGTTTTTCCCTAGTCCTTGAACAGAATTGTTAGAGCTTGACAAAAAATAGATTGATATACGAATAATTCAAATCATTTCAATTTCTAATGTTGTATTAAATCATTATTCCTTCATTATTATTTGTGAATATAATTAAAATTCGATATATCAATGAATTCTTTGTTTTAATTAATTTTGTTGATAGGCATGGCAATTTATATTTATATTATTAGTAATTTGACACATATTAAATGTCAATTTCTTCCACCGAAGAAGTTATTTAACGAAAACATATTATTATATGTTATGGAATAAATTGGTATTTAATTATTTATTGTTTTATTGACCTCTAAGTGGGAATAAATCAGGAATTAAAAGATAAGTACATAAAGGTCAAAAAATACATATATTAATATCAAATAAACACGTTTGAAAAATGGACTTTCAGGAAAAACAAATTTATCAGTGTGTTTGACGTTCTGCACTACGAATTGAATTTGAAAGTGGAAATATACAAATGGATAACAAAAGAAGGAGATAAGAAGAAAGAATTCGCACATTTTGTCAATGTTTGCATACAAACGTCATCTGAGGGAAATAAACATACAAACTATGTATACAGGTGGGGTGTTAAAGTATTCCACCTTTCCTATGCCAACTTCTGAATGGAAGATGTCACTATGAGAACAACTCTGTCCATTTCTATATTCAACGAACTAGATGTTAGTTTTAACAATGATCTAATTCCGTTTCCGATGTCACTGAAAGTGATACCACCTTCTTTATTTTATGTGGAATACTCTTTATGTTGGATTTCTTATATATTACATAATAAATATTTAATAATAATTTGTTAATTGTGAGTTACACTTTAACACTGTAACTAACAGTTAAAATCCTGGAACAGGGCGTTAGTCTATAAGAGGCGTTCTAACTGTACTACTGTGTATCGCTTACTGAATAAACATTTATTTAATATATTTATAATGTTAAATGTTTTATTTATTTATGTATGTCATAAGGCATATAACATGGGTGTCCGGTGAGAATTATAAAGTAGAATAAACCTAAATTGCTCTAATAAAAAAGAAAAGAGAACTGAAACACAGTGAACTAATCTAACTAACAAAAGAAAAAAATGGAGGGGAAAACTACCCAAAGAAGTAGAAATAAACAATGCAATTAGTTGGCAAATATTTGAGCAACAATTTAATGTATAATTAGTGGCAATGGGAAAGGAGGAAAAGCCTGATAAGGTTACAGTTGCATTGTTATTGCATGCTGTTGGTGAAAAAGCACTTAAGCTATTTAGTACAGTTTAAAATAGACTATGAAAAGTGCAAACGTGAAGAAGTGATAAAAGCTTTTGACTCACAATTAAATCCTAAAAGCAATGCTGTGTATGAAAGGTAGCTATTTTTTAAAAGAGTGCAAAAAGTGCATGAAATATTTGAATCATTTTTGGTAGATCTGAAAAAACTAAGTCAAACCTGTGAGTTTAAAGACCAAACTGACTCGTTAATACGTGATAGAATAGTGATAGGAGTTTCGGATAGTTCATTACAGGAAAACTTCTACGAGGTGGTGAGGCAAATTTAGATAAGATACAGAAATGCATGCAGGGCAGCAGAGCAAGCAAAGGAATAAGCGAAGTCAATAAGAAAAATATCAGTTGTAGTAGATCTTATTAAGAAAGAAAAGACATTTTTAAAAAGAAGAATAGTGAAAAGTATCAGTGTAAGAAGTGTGGAATGAAACATATGAAGCGAGACATTGTCCAGCGTATAATCAGATATGCAGGAAAGAAAAATGGACATTTTGCGGTAGGATGCCAAGCAGATAATAATAATAGTAATTTATAGTATATATCAAGTAAATAACATGGTAACCATTAATAGTGTTAAGGATCATGTATGGTTAGAAGCAATAGTAATAGGTAATTATAATGTTAGATTTAAGTTGGATACAGGGGTTGATTGCAATGTTTTGCTTATAATGCTTTTTAATAAAGTTCAAAATTCAGTAGAATATACGTTAAATAATAAAAAAATCTACAATAGTAGCATATGGTATTAATAGTGTAGAAAGTATAGTTATGTTGTTCTTAAATTTAGAGTAAACGAAAAAAATTATAATTAAGTTTTTACTGTTAGATGTAAAGGGTCCACCAAGTTTAAGTTTAAATGCCTGCACAAAATAAAATTTACTAAAAAGGGTGTACGATATAAAAAGAGAAAATAATAACTTTAGAGATGATTTAAAAAAAATGTCTTAATGAAAATAAAGAAGTATTTGGTGGTATGGTAACATCCCTTACAAGTATAAAATAGTTTTAAAAGAAAACGCAAATCCTGTAATAAACCCATGTAGAAGAATACCTTTAGTTATTAAAGATCAATTAAAAGATACTTTGGAAGGGTTGGAGAAAAAGGGTGTAATATCAAAAGTTGAATATCCGATAGATTGGGTAAACAATATAATAGTAGAAAAACTAATGAAAGCTTAAGACCCGAAATATTTAAATATGTCTATCAAAAGGATCAATTTCCCATTTCTACAGGTGAAGAAATTATGTCTACCCTGTCAGGCAAATCAATATACACAGTGTTGGATATGAAAGATGGTTTTCTTACAAATAAGCTTAGATAACAAAAGTAGTAAATTAACAACCTTTATAACTCCACCGGAAAATATAGATTAATAAATTACCTTTTGGGTTAACTGTGTCACCAGAGGTTTTCAAAGAATCAATAGCAAAATTTTTGGAGATATTCCAAATGTAAATATTTATTTCGATGATATAATTGTTAGTGGGAATAATGAAGAAAATCATGATGTAGCACTTAGAAAAGTTTTAGAAAGAGCTAAACAGTTTAATGTTAAATTTGACCATAATAAAGTTCAATTTAAGTTAAAAGAAGTAAAATTTTTAGGTTTGGTATTTAATAAGGAAGGTGACAGGCCAACAAAAAAAAGAAGAATTGTTGAGATTTTTAGGTATGGTAAATAATCTAATGAAATTTACACCAAATCTCTCAGATTTGACAGCATCTTTAAGGGATTTAATTAAGAATGATGTAGAGTGAGTATGGGATCAAAATAGAGCGTTGGAAAGATCTAAAAGAAAACTTTAGTCATGCGCCTATTTTAAAATATTTTGATGGTACAGATCCTATAGTTATTCAATGTGATGCGTCTCAATTTGAACTAGGGGCTTGATTAATGCAAAATAAACTACCTGTAACATACGCTTGTACAACGTTAACTAAGACAGAGGCTAATTATGCCAGATAGAAAAGGAGATGCCTGCAATTTGTTTCGCTGTGGAAAAGTTTCATGAGTTTATTTATGGTAGAGAAATAACGGTGTTAACGGATCT